>QLTV01004245.1:1449506-1474239 GCA_003457575.1 Thermophis baileyi | reverse complement strand
CTCCCTCCTTCCGTCTCCATCTCCCTCCCTCCCCCCCTCTCGCTCACACACACACATGAAAAGTCTCATTAAAGCCCGTGACATTGTCTGTGCTAAGACAGCAATCTGTTTTGCATTGTTGATCTGTTTGTTTCTTCCCAGCTTTATTCGTCTTGCTGATTATCTTATAGTAAATACTATGCACGTCTTGGCAGTTAAATCTGTTGCTACTCTGTTGCGTTACCTTACTGACAAGTTGAAGAAGACACCACTTGCAGAAATTATCCAAACATGGAATACAGATGTAGTAGCACCTGAAGTTGTGGAAAAGAAGGTAATATTCATCAAAGTGAGATGTTCAAACTGTTTAGAATGACTTGATCAAAATTTCAGAAAACTTACTGTTTAAAGCAGAATCATTGTTTTCTATTGATCAATATCAATCATTTTGTTTTGATCTAATATATTGTTCATGACTTTATATCCTGTGAAAATGTGTTTCTTGAATCCATTTTATCAATGGAAATTAATGAAACTTACCTTTACAGTATGTTTTATAATTGGAAAATACTTCAAAGAGTTCTGAGTAAAGGTTTATAACATAAGAAATGATATGTTAGTACTGAATAATATCCAGAAAAAGTCTCTACAAATCCTAACTAATAAATAACATTCACTTTGAGAAGCTGGATAGATCTGATTAAAAATATCAATTTTAAACAAAAATGTGATAACATTATTTTAAGAAATGAGTATCAAAATTAAGGATTCCGGTAAAGGATGCATTTTAAAAAGAATGAATACAATATGATATGACAGAAGAGAAAGGAACAAAAACAGCTGAAGTTTCCTCATAATCATAATTAAAACAAAGAAGTAACATGATCAAAGAAAAGAAAGACTCTCACCAACATTCCTAAACATTCGTATGCATGAGTTTTTAACTGTTTTTAATTGTTTTTATTATGGTTTTTTTAACGGTTTTTTTTTATATTGTTGTGAGCCGCCCAGAGTCCCTTGGGAGTTGGGCGGCATACAAATTTAATAAATAATAATAATAATAATAATTCCGAACCATTACTTGGAAATTATTTATGTTCTAACAAACAGGGAACTTTCTAGGCTAGAGGACTTTAGAGTTTGAGTTCATTGTCTAATTTTAAAAAAAAGACTTAATTCGTTCTTTCTTTTTTTTACTCTAGGGTACTCCTTCAGCGATTGCAGAGGAAGAGGAGGCATCCATTCCAATGTTTCTTGTCGAGCTAATTTTAGAGATCCATGCATTGCTGTTTGAACCAACTGCGGAAGAGTTCCAGGTTAAAGTTCATTTAGTTTGGAAAAGGTTTCCATTTTTTTAAAAAAATGTAATCATGGGGCACGGCGTTCTTGAAAAATTATCTTTATAGTTATGAGTCAGATATAATTCTCGACTGGCATAGATTTAGGCTGGAAGGTGCCTCTGGAAATAATTTTTGATCAACTGAATAATAACTTAGTTTTGAGTCTGACCGGAATCTTTGAGAATAATAGTCATCTTTAAACAATACAATATGAACAAGGACAACCTGTTATTTCTTAATGAGTTGAACTGCTATTAGTGTAGGACTACAGGAATGAAACTTGCAGTGTTAACTGCTAGTTTACTAGTTACTTTTCTAGTTAACTGCTGCATAAAAGGCACTATTTGAAGCCATTTTGGCAATGACAAAGATGCTGTGAAAATTAGGAAGGAAAGAAAAGTACGTAGCCAGCAACAGAAAGAACTCCAAGTTTGTTATCCAGGGGTGACTGTGTTTAAAATAAAAACCTCTGGGTAGCCTTGCCACTTGTCCACTGACACAGACTAGCCATGGCATTTAATTAACTATTTATTAACATCACTATCAGAGATACTATGCAAAGGTGACTCTACTTTTGATATTTCTATCTTTCTTTCTGTGGCTTTAGCATTACGTATGAACTTTGGAGATTTATTTCAATTTTAGGTGGCATTCAGGTTTTATGCATTATTAAGGTTACTGTAATTTAATACACAAATCAATACATAGCAGTCCTCATTCTTTTTTAAGAAGTGAAAACTTTTAAAATAGAAAACTCTAGAGACTTGGTATTCAAAGTGTTAGATTTGTGGGTCTTCACGAGAAATTTTTATAATTGTTGTAAAGGATTCAACCATATTTATGTGAAGAGCTCTGAAAATGCTATGCAAAGCTTCATATCTAGCATAACAAACATTTCAACTGATTTTCTTCTATTTGATCAAACAGGATGCTATGGCAGATATTGTGTCTCAGTTTCAGGCAACTGTGTTATCTATTGCAAACCTTGTTCCAGATCAGTATTTTGATGCCTTCACTCGTCCTGTTATTAACAACAAAATTGAAGAAAAAACATGTGGTGAAGGACCAAGCTTATCAACAATGTTTAAAGATGATAAACATCTTCAAACTATTATCCTACAAATAAAGGTATATGACACCCTTGTTTATAAATTTATTTACATTTAAATATTTCATATTGCAGAGGTACTTAAGTAACAGTTATAAAACTGAATGATTAGCAGAATAACAGAGTTGGAAGGGACCTTGGAGGAATTTTAGTCCAACCCCTTGCACAAGCAGGAGACCCCATACCATTCTGGACAAATGGCTGTCCAATCTCGTCTTAAAAACCTCCAGTGATGGAGCACCCACAACTTCTAAAGGCAACCCGTTCCACTGATTAATTGTTCTCATTGTCAGGAAATTTCTCCTTAGTTCTAAGTTGGTTCTCTCCTTGATAAGTGTCCATCTATTGCTTCTTGTCCTGCCTTCTGGTGCTTTGGAAAATAGGTTGACCCTCTCTTCTTTGTGGCAGCCTCTCAAATATTAAAAACTGTCACCCCTAGTCCTCCTCTTCACTAGACTAGACTTATCCAATTCCTGCAACCGTTCTTCATATGTTTTAGCCTCCAGCCCCCTTATCATCATTGTTGCTCTTCTCTGCATTCTTTCCAGAGTCTCAACATCTATTTTATAATGTGGAGATAAAAATTGGTTGCAGTATTCCAAGTGTGATCTTACCAAGGCATTATAAAGTGCTACCGTACTAACATGTCACGTGATCTTGATTCTAACCCTCTGTTAATACAGCCTAGGATTACATTGGCTTTTGTGGCTGCTGCAGCACACTGCTGGCTCATATTTAAATGATTGTCCACTAGAATTCCAAGATCCCTCTTGCAGTTACTGCTATTGAGCCAGGTTACACCTATTCTATATCTGTACATTTGGTTTTTCTTACCTAACTTTTCACTTTTCTCACCATTGAATTTCATTTTGTTAGGGCACAGCGTTCAAGTTTGTCGAGATTCTTCTGGATCTTGAGCCTATCTTCTGGGTGTTGACTATCCCTGCCAATTTAGTGTCATCTGTAAATTTGATGAGTTTCCTTCTATTCGCTCATCTAAATCATTTATGAAGATATTGAAGAATACTGAGCCTAAGTCAGAACTTGGAGTACCCCACTGCTTACTTCCCTCTCTGTAGATGTAGTTCCATTAAGGATCACACTCTGAGTGTGGTTTGTCAGCCAGTTACGAATCCATCTGCTGTTTATCCCACATTTTTCTAACTTACTCAGAAGTAGATTGTGCTCTACTTTGTTAAATGCCTTAATGAAATCCAAGTATACTATATCCATAGCATTTTGCTGGTCCACTAATTTAGTCACTTTGTCAAAGAATGAAATAAGATTTGTTTGGCATGATCTGTTTTTGACAAACCAGTGTTGGCTTCTGGTTATAACTTTGCTTGCTTCTAGGTGTTAGCAGATCTGTTGCTTGATTATCTTTTCCAGGATCTTCCCAGGTATTTATGTCAGGCTGATTGGTCTGTAGTTTCCTGGATCTATTTTTTCCCCTTTTTTGAAGATGGGAACCACATTAGCTGTTTTCTAGTCTTCTGATAGTTCGCTCCAGGATTTTTGAAAGATATAGTTCAATGGTTTACAATATCATGTCTGCCAGCTCCTTCAGAACTCTGGGATGTAATCCATCTGGGCCTGATGATTATGTACCATCAAGTTGTTTTTGACTCCTAGCAACCATATATAGAGAGATTTTCTCCATAATAATTGGTCTACAACCTGGTCCTTCAGATCTTTCAATGGTGTGTGCATCACCATTGTAACCGAGGACATCCACCTTGCTGCTTGTTGTCTTTCCATTAACTTTTCCCAACCAGGAAATAATTTGAGCCTTAAGTGAGAATTCTGGGTTGATTTGTTTGATGATCCATTTTCTTTTTTCTTTTCTTTTGGACTGTCCACAGTATTCTAAAGAATCTTCTCCAATGCCAAAGTTCAAAAGTGTGAATAGTCTTTTTATCCTCCTCCTTCAAATTCCAACTTTCACTTCCATACAGTGTCACAGGGAATACTGTGATTTTTGTAGGTAGAGACGCATCATGGCATTTGAACATCTTTTTCAAGGATTTTATACCTGTTCTACCAAGTGCTAGTCTGCAGCAGGGGTGGGTTCTACTTACCTTCACCACCGGTTCGCATCGCGACGGAAGTGCACATTTTGCGCTTTGTTCTCTCTTGCGCGCGCGTCCCTTCCCGGAAATGATCCTCTGCGCATGCTCAGTACTTAAAAAAAAAGCATTTCCGCGTTGCAAACTAGGCAAAGAGCACAGAAAACAGCTGCGGAGCGGCAATTCAATCTGCCGCCCCTGATCAGCTGGGCTTCGGAAGCAGAGATAAAGATCAGTATAACCCAGGGGCGGGCAGGCGGGCCCACTTTCACGGATACAGAGAACCGGTTCTCTCTTGGCTTGGAGTCAGAGCTACCGGTTCTAAAGAACCGGTCCGAACCGGCAGCAACCCACCACTGGTCTGCAGCATATTTCTTGACTGCTAGTTCCTTTGGTGTTGATGGTTGATTCTAAAAGGCAGAAATTATCCACCACTTCAATATTTTCACAGAGTCGATCTCAATTTACTGAAGCCTAAGGTGTCAATTTATAGTCATTTCATTTCATCTTACGCTGTGTTGAGCTTTCCTGTGTTTGTGCTTCTTATGTTCTATGTTCCTACTGTAATTCTATCTTGCACCTTTGGCTTTTCTTTTCTTATATGGCAACATCAGCAACTAGACATCCCAAAGGCTTTATTCTAGCTATGTTATCACCACCATTACTATTCTGAAACATCTTTAGCTCTTCCTCAGTAGCATGTTGAGTGCCGGTGACCTGAGGGCCCATCATCCAGCACTACGTCATCAATCAATTTAGTTATTCTATCCATGTGGTGGTTTTTTTTTTTTTGGGAAGGAATGGATCTACAAAAAGGAATGGATCTACTATTGTTTTCTCCCATGAAGTATGGATTGATTTCTTTGCCATTGTCACTAAAGTTATCATGTGCCTCCAGCATTTTTCTATATTGCTGCTGTCCAATATAGGTGGCTTCACACCTATTCTATTCCTAATCTTTTTCTTCTCCCTGTGTCTTCTCTGAGAAAAGTGCTAATATCAATAATTTTTAAAGATATTCTTACAACAGCTATTATATACCTATACCTATATATCTAAATTAGTAACGCCATCCATGAAAAGTCAGCGGGGAAAATAAACTGGCTAATAAAATTTCTTTGAACCAAACTGTAAGGTTAAACACATGTCTCCCTCTAATACACACAAAAGGGAAACAGCAGCTGAGGTGGTTTGTTCAATATTGGGATAATAGTCCACTAATAACAATGGGAGATTTGTTAATGCAAATTGCAGCTGGTGGTTTGGGATAATGATTATAATCAAGGCTCATTGGTGTCACTGAGAGGTTTCCTTGCAACGCAAATTTGGTTTTGGAATAATAATATTCACCTTGCTGTGAATAATACTATAGCAAGGAGTGGTGGTAGATCTTTTCCATTATCTGCAGTTGCTATTTATAATAAGTAAGGTAATTAATAATAGTTTGGTCCTCAGAAAAGAATAGTGCACACTTTACAGCTTTGGTATTGGGCATCACAAAGAGGAGTCAAATTAACTATGGAATGCATTGGTTTATTCATTAAGAGCTGAGTGCAAATGAAAATGTAATAGATTTTTTTTAAAAAAAATATTGAATTTGGGTAATAACAGCTTCAATTCACCTCAACTGAAGACTACGTACATCTTTTAAGAATCTGGATTTCTCTGACAACAGTGCCCAGTACAGCTCTACTGAACTCTACTGAAATACTGTCTTCCTTTTTTTTAATCTACCTAAAACAATTTGGTAGTAAATAACAAGCTAGCACAATGATTACTTACTTTAGGGTAGATATTTCAGCTTGCTCTTTAACTTTTATATGCTTGCTATCATTGCTTCTGTGTAAGAATAACACAGCATAGTAATAAATGACAGTGAAAAAAGTAGAAGAAATGAAATAGAACCATCGTATGGATGGAAGTTAATTAAAGACAATAATAATTTAAATATATTTTTATTTTACTTTTTAGGAAACAATTGATTCAGCATTTGAAGCAGCAAATTTATATGCAGCTACTTTTGAAAAGTTTAGGTTATTTTTTAGAGAAAATGAAAGCCTTGATTTGCAAGCTCTAAAGAAAGAAGAACCTGGTAAATATTGTTTTATATTTTGTCACATTTTGTGCCCCATTTGATTAGAAAAATGATTTTCTTAGCAGATTGTGTTATGCCAGTAAACATTTGAAATATCTACATTATAGAAAATCCCCTGGATGTGGCATTAAGTTCATTTACTTGTAGGTGGCAGCACCTAGCCAACTTTGACCAAATTTGGAGATGTTAAGGAGGACCTTGTGGGATGACCATCCGAACATCCCAGAAGAAACAAATGAGAAGGGACTTCCATAGTGTTGCCTGAACTACACGCGATTCCATAAAGTCACTAGGAGTCAAGTTTAATTTGAAGGAGACCTTTCTTTTATTTGAAAATGTTATATTTCATATGTTTTTAAAAGGAGAAAAGAGGCTTCCTTTTTTACTTTCCTCAATATAGGTTTCTTACTATATTCTGAAATAAAACTAAGGCAACCTGCACCTAAACCAATCATATAGCCCTTAAGAAGGTTGTCTCTGTCACTTTAGCTCAGAGGTCTTCAAACTTGGCCACTTTAAGACTTGTGGACTTCAACTCCCAGAATTCTCCAGCCAGCTATGCTGGCTGGAGAATTCTGGGAATTGAAGTCCACAAGTCTTAAAGTGGCCAAGTTTGGGGACCCCTGCTGTAGCTATTGTGTTAGCATTGCAAAGCATAGACAAAGGTAGATGAGATTCAGCTGTAATTATATAATTATGTAACTCTGAATGGCGCATAGCTGCTCATTGACTATCTATATGTGGTATGATATAGTGGTTAAAATGGAAGGATTTGTGCATGTATCCATAATTAAATTTGGCAGTTTGATGCACAGATAGTGTTCTATAGTAATGAACCTTTAAGGTTTTTTAAACATTTTTTTTATCCTGCTTTTTCTTATTTTTATAAATAACTCAAGATGGCGAACTTAATACTCCTCCCTCCTCCTCTTTTCTCTACAACAACAAGCCTGTGAGGTGAATTGGGCTGAGAGAAAGGGACTGACACAAAGTCACTCACTCACAGTTTCCTGGTTTCTAGTCTGGTGCCTTGATCACTAGAACAAAACTACTCTCCAGACGACATAAGTATTAAAGGATTATAGATAAAGTGTACACACACACACACACACACACACACACACAATTTTTGCTTTAATGGCCTAATGGGGCAAGGGGTACCTTTTAAGCTGAATGTCCACTAAGTGCCAAAAGGGATTTTTTACTAAAACATGTACATGTGACAGTTTAATAATCTGCTTCACTATTGTTTGGGTAATTATTGCCTGAAATTCAGAGCAAAGTTAGATTTGTCTATGAAATCTAAAATTCTCTCTACCAGGTTTCAACTTTAGGTTTCCTTTTTGAACTGAATTTGAATAAAAACAGAGGAAGACTGCAATATTCTATTATAGAATGGTTGGCTAGGGTGTGTAGTGTAGATAATCCTGGATTCTTTCTGATTCTTTAATTCACTACTAGTAGTTGAACTTAAAAGGCAAAATGATGCTTAAGAGTCCACTTGAAGCATCAATCTGCAAACAAGCCTTTTTCCAGGATCATGCTGGAACTGGAAACAGCAATCCCAGAAAAAGTCACAACTACGTTAAATAATTGCAAAATGTTGCTGCATATAAGTGACTAATATAAACTTCATGATAAAAAATATGAAATATTCATTGCAATGACACAACATCCTTTTTGTTGTTCCTTGACTTCTTACCCCTTCTATAGTTACCTTTTTATGCTGTGAGCATGCTTGCTCTCTGAAGTGCTATTGTACCTTTCAATCCAAAGCTTTTCACAGTTCTAATAGGTGTGTTAATCTCATGAAATCTGCAATACCATTTTTTACAGCAACCATTTTTTAAATGGTTAAAAGCTTTGGTATTTTCCAGGATGTTTTATTGGAGAAACACTTAACTGAACAGAATGGAATGGAACAGAATTTCTTGCTATTGTTAAGCAAATGGCTGGCCTAAAAACCTACCACTTCTATGAAATTGTATTGCTGAGTTGAGGAGACTGTTTGTGTTTCATAACATTCTGGAAGTTGCTGCTTTCATACAAAATAAACATTTGTTTATTTCTGTAAAAACTCTCTATAGACCAGACAGGAGAAGATAACCCATTTTGAATAATCTCTCTTCATCATTAAAAAAAACAAAAAACTTTTTTTCTAAATAAAATGGGGGAAATGTATTTGTATTCTTTCCCATGAGGAAATACAATATAATTTTTCCCTTCAAGCCATCTGTAAATGACTAACTGTATCCTTCTGTTTAAAATAAACAGATGTTAAATTTTTTGCTGAACAACTGGAGAAATATCACAGACAACACAAAGAAGCGTTGGCAATAAAACAAAAGAGACCATTAGGTTTGTTCCTCATAGATGCTAAAAAGTTGAAAGACAAACTAATTCCATCACCAAAGCGCTGTTTGGAGGTAAATCCACATTGCCCTTTAACTTCCATTTTAATGCTCCCATACCAGATTAGAAATAAAATGGGGCCAATATAAAAACAAGAAAGTTTCTGCATACTAAGGGGATTTTCCAGAAAAATGTGTGTGTGTGAGAGAGATAATGTAACATCAAAGATATATGTATTATTGGTTGATTGATTACTGATTGCATTTATATCCCAGCTTTTCTTTGGAAGCTAATAGAAATGTCCCTTCATTTAATCCCTACAATAATCTTGAGTAAAGGTTGGATTAAGACAGAATAACTGTCTCAAAATTGTGCACTGAACTCTATGGAAAAGCTTGGAAAGAAAATGCTATGGAGCAAAGTCAGTCCTGTTATGCAATCTCATATGTTGGCTTGGGTATTCCTCCCTCCAGAATAACTGAAATTTTACCAGATCTCATACATTGCTGCAATTTCATGACATTTTTGTATTCTTGAACAAAATCCTGAAAAAATGTTCTATATTCTCTTGTGAGATCTTACAAAATTTTGAAATCAAAACACAATTTTAGTTATGTGTAATAATTTAAAAACAGTGTTTGGGAAATCAGGGATGCCCCTTGGCGTGTGATAGGTATTGACTTCTATTTCCAATAATTAGAAGACATTTTCCAAAATTCTGTTATCAATTTAATGCATTATGAACTGAAATTTTATTTTATTTTTTATTTATATCTTGCTTTTATTATTTTTACAAACACCTTAAGGTAGTGAATCTATCCAATACACCTTCTTTCTCCTATTTTACCCACAACAACCCTTTGAGATGGGTTGAGCGGAAAGAGAGTGACTGGCCCAAAGTCACCTATGTCCGTTTAATCGTGACATGACATTTACTCGTTATAAACTACATAGTCTTGACTAAAGAATACTTTCATGTGAAGTAAATTCCTAACTTTTCCTTTTATAATTTTACTAATGCTTTTAATACTTTCTTTTGCATTTAGGTTATTAATGAAATGCTTCCTGTAATTGCAAAGAAAAAAGTGAACACCATTCTCATTGAGGCAAATGATGCTAAATTTAAACTTGAGTTTCTGCCAAGTACAACTACTGAATATGTGGTTACTTTGACATTCCTTGATGAAATACAAGATAGGGTAAGTTTTTATTAAGTAGCACGAGTTCACAAGTTGCCATTGCCGGATGTGTTTTGCTTGCTTTTAGATACTTCTAAAAGATCTTTAGACACCTTCTATCTACAGTTCATGAAACCCATATATACTATTCAGTTTCTCATAAGAAATCAAATAGATCCTTTTGATCCGGGTAATAATTGTGTTCTCCTGCATTTGCTTTCCTGGGAGATAGGTACAATATAATATGCATATCTAAATCTAGTCTTGCTGTACATCCTAGCTGAAATAAATAGGGCATGAAACCTATGCATCACAACTGGTTGTGTGGCCTGTCAAAGAGTAATTTCCCTTCACATCTGCAGTGCCTAGTTAGTGCTCACCAGATGTTTCCAACATCTTTCACAATCCCTTGCCGCTGGCTGTGTTGGCACTAAGTGAAGTAGAAAATGTTTGGAGGACAGCAGGATGTTGGAGGAGATGCAGTAGAGGAGAAGTATAGCAAAATCAGTGGAATTTATACCCAGTCTAGCTAATAGAGGTAGCACTTGTTTTGCAATCACAATTGGTAACTCAATTGTTAAGTGAAGTGGTCGTTAAGTAAAACTGTGACTGTGCTTATGACCCCAAGAAATCCAATTCTCTTCCTCTCTTTTCTCTGAGCCAGTGAGAGACGGAATCTCTGTCTCCCCCATGACCCAGAGGCAGGGGCATGTGCAACATAACAAATGTTCTTCATGTTATATAGTATGTATATGAAACTACTGGGAGTGATCTCCCGGTTTGTGGTAAGTGTACTGATGATTCTCAGTTGTACAAATAGTCCTTGATTTATGACTACAATGGAGCCTTCCCATTATGGTCACAGGTAGTGATAGCCATTAAGCAAGATGACCTCACTTAATGATCCCCACTCTCCCTGATGCTCTCCCTGATGCAGCCATTAAACGAACGTGCAGGTTATTAAACAGAGCAGAGAGTGGCTCAAGTTGTGGAGGCTTCCGGGAGGCCTAGTGCACTCTGGACAGAGTGAGTGAGAAGTGAGAATGAGTGCATTTGAACTTGATTTTTATGTAGGTAGTAGGTAACATCGGATCTCTTTGTGCAATTTTAAAATCAGGTTAAAATCAGGTATTTAAAATGGCATTTGACAGCAATTTAGATTCACTAAGTGTTTTAAGATAACCTGTCAGAGTATTTGCGAACAAAATGGAAAAATAATTTGTTTCTACCTTCCCTCAGATTGAAATTCTTGAAGATGAATCAAAAGTGGTTTCTAAGATGTATCAACTTATTGAACAGTATGTCATACCCACGCCTCCTGAAGATTTTGCTTTGTTCTCAAGTTTGAAGCCCTCTATTGTTGCTGTTCGTAATGCAATTGATAAATCTGTGGGTGAAAGAGATGCCAGCATTATTAAATTCTGCCAGCTTCTAGATGAAGATGTTCACGATCTGAATGAAGAAGTTAAAGAAGTTAGACTTCTAGCACAGGTATTAAATTAATTATTTTTTATATTCCTATACTGAATTATAGTTTGTCACAGTCATCCAGATGTTTAAACTGGATTTGGCATTTTTATGCACCTATCAAGTGCTGCTCATGGACCTCAGATAAGCAGATGTTCATGTTTGATAGTGTTAAAGGTATTGCTACAGGATGAAAGCTGTTCCAAGTAAAGCTGCCTTTTACAATTGACTGGTGGTGATTTTGTCAATACCAATGTTCAATGTTCAAGTGGTCCTCCAGTTGCTTTGAGGTTGCACCCAAGGAAGAAATACTACTATTGGTACTACTCATGCTTTCTCTTGCCACAGTTGTTCTATTTCTATTTGCAGGTCTTTTCATAATATAATTCTTGCTATTATTTACTAGTTATTTACCCTTATTAGTTTCAGTAGTTGGGTGTGCTAAACCCAAGATGAATTAGAAAGTCATACTATGTGGTAGAACTATGCTTCCCCACAGTGGTGGGTTGCTGCCAGTTCGGACTGGTTCTCCCATACTGGTGGCGGAAATTAGCCCCCGCTCGCCGAACCGGCAGCGATGGCCGGTTGGCCACGCCCCCGAATAGGTTCTCCGGTTGCTGCTCCTTGAAAGTGGCTTGCAAAGAACCCTCTGCGCATGCGCAGAGGCTTCTGCGCATGCGCAGATGGTCATTTGCATGACGTGACGGGGGCGCGTGAGTGAAGCGAGCGCACGCACGCAAAACGCGCATTTCCGAGACGATGTGAACCAGTAGGGAAGGTAAGTAGAACCCACCCCTCCTTCCCCAGCAATAATTCTCAGAGTTAGCATCTGATATTTAAAAAAATGCCTTGGGTAAAAAGGCAATGAAAAGTCTTTGACTAAGAAGCAAAAAAAAAGCAATGCAACCCAATGGATCCAGTGTAAGGAACCTCATAAATCGGGTATTCCACATGGGTTTGTGTTTTTAAATGAAGAAATATGGCAAGCTTTGATTTCACTCAGAAAAAATCTATTTTAATGGCATGCGTACATTAAAAGTGATAGGGAAACCTTTACAGCCCCACTTTTAATAGATAGAACTGGATAGAATTTCAAGGCCGAACAGTATGCACTTCGCCCTCTAACTCCTTCTTGGAAAATCAGGGCCATGAGCAAAAGACTTCTCAGTTCTGCCTTCCCCATGTAAGCAGGTGATAGAGTTGTCGAGAGCCGTCCATTTATTATGCATTCCTGCTGAACTGAACTGCTCTTTTATCAGATATTGAAGCAAATACTTGCCTAGCTCTTTTTTTTCAGTTGATAACAGAGAAAAATTGATCAGTGCTACTTGGTGCTTTTTGTAGCAAGAATTAAATCAAGCAGAAAAAATTAATTGCATTTACACTGTACTGTACGCTGAATAGATTCTCTCTCCTCACTGAATTTAATTTTATGGTTGGTGTGTAACTTTTATATTAACCTTAATGATAGCTTTATAATGATAGCTGATTATAAAATGACTTTTGATTTTTTTTAATAGGATCCTCAGATTTTGGACGCAGAAGCTGATCAAGACAGAGTGAAAATAGTGCTAAGCGAATTGCAAGCCATTCTTGATGAAATACAAAAGCGGGCATTCCAGTATAAATCCTATCAGAAAAACTTCAAGGTAATTTGTCCACAATTCCATTTTGCTTTGTAGATGGATGTTTAAATTATGATTTGCAAAATGAAACAAGTCCTATGATGTATGAGATGGTGTGCTATATTAATGGTAGCCCTGGCCTGCAATAGGAGGGACAGGTTTAAATTCCCATTCTGTGATAGAATATTGAATGCATTGAGCCTAAGCAATTTCATAGGGGCATAATGATAAAATCAGAGTTAGGAAAGAGTGCTTGAATTCCTAATAGCCCCTTATTTAGTTTATTTAATGAGACTATTGTTCTAATTCTGCATATTCCAGAATGGTTCTATTGAAACAATAGCAAATGGTTTGTTGATTCTGACTGTATCACTCAGTCCTACTGGTTCTTATAATACAGTGCTGAACAGAATACAATACAATTATAATGTACTATCCAAGGTCCGTCCGTCCGTCTGTCTGTCTGTCTCTCTCTCTCTCTCTCTCTCCTCTCTCTCAATAATATTTCTTTATTAGGGATTCGGGAGTGTTTTCATTTCTTTTCTGCATTCTATTCTGCACTTACATTTCTGGGTCATGTGAAAGCATTGAAGTAACCAAACAAATAATTATTTACACACAATCAATGTGAAATAAACAAGGCTACAGGAGAAAAATACAGGCATAGCTTTGATAACTGGATGCAGTTCGTAAACGTGTAGTGAATAAATATTTGTGGTTAATTAAAAATATTCGTTTATAATTCATAGCGTATGGAACCACCACAGTCCCATGCTAACCAATCTCTTTTAAATTACATCTGAACTAATTCAATCATGTGCAAACAGGTTTTTTTATCATCCATCTCATGAAGTTATGAAATCAATCATATATCTTTCTTTAGAATACAGTACATTGTTTTACAATACATAGTATTGTAAGTGTTCATAGCCTGAACCGTGAAATGGGTAGCAAATAAATTTGATAAATAAATAATTTTACAATACATTGTTGTATCGTGGCCATGACATAGTTCTTTTTTTTCAATATTTTCCCTGTCTAACTATTATTGCACCACAGGCAATTATTTCCCTGCTACTGTTGACAATGTTGCAAGAAAATCTGTTTGCAAATGCCAGCTTATCTGTTAAATGACTGCTTTGTTTTTAATGCAGAAGTTAAGAGTTCTTATAGGTCAGTAGTTAGAGTTTGTATGAGCTGTCTGCAAGTAACCTTGCCTACAGAAAAGAAAAAGCAATGAAAAAATTAATACAAGTTAAAGAAGGCAGATAAATGCCAAAATTTATGTTGATATATGTTTTACACACCAGTGTTACCACTGTTTTGAGTTGCAAATAGAAAGATTACTACAACAGTGACTGCAGTTTGCAGTCATGGAAGTAAAATAAAATGTTACCTCTTCTGTGGTCTTGGCATGCAAAACAAGTGAACAAGGAGATTGTTTCAATTTTCACTTGAAAACCATTTCAAGTTTTACCTTGTCCAAATGTAGGCAGTGCTGAATGTTTCTATACAGTATTTCAAGTAGAACTGTTTCCTAAGCACTAAACAAATTATGCTTCAGTTTTTTTGCACATTCTTATTCTGAGGCATGGTTTAATAATACAATATGTGCACAAGCTGCAATGGATCTAACAAAGCATTACTATAGTCTCACATTCTTCTCTCTTTCCTTTGCTTTCTGACTAGGAGAGAGACTTAGTTACCATTTAATTTTATCTCCTGAGAATGCTGCCGTATTTAAAAAAAAAAAAGCCAGAGATCATGATTTAGTTGGTTAAATAATACTATTTTATAGCAAATAATCATAGAAACATTAGCTTTATATATTGGTTATTTGAAATGGATTGATCCTTCCTTTTCCGATTTATCGGTATTTAGTATTGTAGATTTTCTTAAAATATGTACCATATTTTGCAACATATGGGCTTCAAATGAATGTAATTCAATTATTTCAATTGTTTCTTGAAAGGTGGATATAACAAGATTTGATACCTTGGAGGAAGTTTGTGCAGAGTTGAAGTTGAAACAACTGTTGTGGGACTCTCTTTCTGAATGGTCAGTACTTGAGGAAGACTGGATGGAGGTAAATTATGTATTTTGGAATTTAATGTTATCCATCTAAATGTAATGATTTAACAATCTGGAAAATTTTAAAAGGAGACAAATATGTTATGGGCCAAATTAAAGTAAACTATCTTTTTAAATTATTCTTTGGGTTCCCTGGCTTTTAAGTTACCTTGGTCTGAAAGAGAACAACTAAAATAAAAAGATAAAGTATTCAAGTGCCAAGCCATAAAGGCCTTTATAAGATAAAAACAGTGCTTTAAATTGTATTTCGAAACCAAATAGCAACTAATGCAGGGCCTGCAAAATCTAGATTATAGTATACAGCTAACAACAGTAGCCAGAAAGTACATAAGGTGCTGTTGTTTTGGACCAACTGTATTATATGAGTTTTTTTAAGGGCAGCCCTAAGTAGACTTTTTTGGTAGTCGAATCAATTTGTTTTATGAGGCTTCCTAACTTTTTAAAGGAACTCTGAATAAATTACAATTGTATTGAAACATGAAAACAAAAGGACTAGAAACAAAGCATCACAAATATCTAGGACACAAAGTACAAATTAATAAAATAACAACAGAAAACAATGCAGAATACCAAAGGCCAACCACTGTACAGTTCATTAAAAAAAACACCTCTTATTCTGAATGGGTTCATCTCACACTCATGCTCCAGGAAGGACCAGGTTTCCATGGAGAAATATTGTTCTATGGGGTAAGCTTCTTTCAAAAAAGAAATACATGGTAATTTAATGACTTTAATTTAATTCTCAGGTTTATTTTAGGTAAGTATCCTACTGACTTCACTAAAACTAATTTTTTTTGCTTATATCTATATTAGATTTGGTTTTTGTAGATTATTTTGAAGTAAATTTCTTATAACACATATACTAAGCAAGTTTTCTAACTGATAACTTTTTACTTACGTATTTTTTGTAGTCTAAATTTGATAGCTTGGATCCAGAATTATTGAATGGTCAAGTTTCCAAATATGCTAAATTTGTGAATCAGCTGGAAAAAGGCTTGCCACCTAATAATGTTGTCCCACAACTCAAGGAGAAGGTGGAGAAAATGAAAGAAAAGGTATAAATGGCTATTTGAAAATGTAATATAAAGAAACACTTTCAAATTAAAAAAAAGTGAGACGGGCAATGAATTAGGAAAGTTTCTAAAAGGAAATAAAAATTATACAGAAATATTCATCATGTCAGATTCATGTTTACAATGTTACATTCAGAGTTAAAGAGACAAGACATGGACAAGTAAGGAGCTTTCAGAGTAAATAGTGAAGCAAGATCAAATGCGAATAAATCAAGAAATGAGTAGAAGAATTAATAAATATTACATACATTTTGGGTTAAACTGCTGACCACAGTTTTACTTTTAGGTCAGATTCATAGCATAATAGCTAGTTAACAGAGTTCTACTGTAGCATGGTAAAGTTGCTAGCAGGATTAGCATATTCAGATATCTAACTCTAAAATTCTTGTTCTGCATTAATCACCTAACTTAAAGATCTGCAAAGGGATTAGTCATTTTACTCTTTTTCAGCAATACAAACCAAAATATCTTTTGATACATTCAAGACTAAATTGTATTTCATACTAGCTTCAAATATCTCTTCTTTCTTCACTGGATAGAATGAAGACCTCAAAGAGATTATTTTTTATGTACTTATAATTGTTGTATAAGGGAAACTAAAAGGGAGAAAGTGGGAAAAGGCAGAAGAAATTCATTACGCTGGAATCAACATTCTGCCATCTGGAAACTCAGCACCTTCTGTAATCCATGTATAGATTTATTTTCTATGAGAAACGATTCTGGCCATGCCAATTCGTTTTTTATACCTGCACATAGGTTCAGAATTTAATTTCTGAAACCTGGATGTTGCAGCTTTTGCAATCAATTTCTTCTATTGCCCCACTCCACAGTTGTGCATTAGCTTCATATAAATGGAGCTGCCACATCTTACTGTTTGCTAATATGTCATTTAGAACTGTTCTTCTTTCTCTTCTTCCAACACTGCTCATGAGGGCTTAGTAAGTTTAGTACCATGACAGTATACTTGCAGCCATTCAGAAAACTTCCTGTGTGCAGTGCAGTGCTATTTTGGTCAGGTAACTACCCTGTTGACGGATTGCCTATGCAGTTTTAACAAACACTCGTCCCTTACCACTATCCTATATAAAGCACCCCATTAGAAGAGATTTTATTTTTATAGCACCTGCATTATGTGGACAAATAATGGCAAATACATGGTTGATCATGCAGGAGATGGAATGGGAAGAATAAGTAAGGAGCATTATTATTTTCTATTTGAGGAGTGGGATAAAGAGATTTTTGTTAGCTCATGGCCCATGGAGGCTCAGATGCACTAAAGGTGAGCCTGTGGGCCAGCATAAAGGACATTTTATATTGACCAAATTGGAAGAATAAGGATAAATAGTGTTTCGCATGATTAGCAAACTATTTGTTAGCACAGAAATTCAAAAAACATAGCTTGTAATAATACAGATATGAATGTTGGTATAGAAGAAAAAGATAGAGCAATCCAAATAAAATCTTATTATATTTAAATATGTATTTAAAATATTGGAAAATTATGGGCTAGTCATCTCTTAAGATTGGATGGAACACATCATAATTTATTATTATGTTGTAACAGCCTGTTGGTTAATCCGATTAATCACTGAAACAGGAAAATGGTGTGAATTGAGCTGAATTGATACACTTTTCATTCTTTCAGCTTCCAGTTATCACAGATCTTAGAAATCCTTTTTTGAAACCCAGACACTGGGCAATTCTGGAACAAATAGTTGGTGCACCATTAATAGACGTGGAAAATCCATTAACCTTGGAGCGACTTACTCAGATCAGTGCTTTTGAATATACTCAGGAGATTCAGGATGTTTCTGGACAAGCTTCAGGAGAAGCTTCTCTGGAGATTATTCTCAAAAAGGTACTTTTTAATACAATATAAAAAACTCTAATCTTGGACTGAAATACATTGTATTGATTGGTTATACTGAAGCTTCAATAATATATTTATTGAACTCACTTGGAGTTTAACAATCTATAATACGACATAGGGAAGAGCACAACATTCTTCCAAGTAAATGTTGAATAGTTCACTGCTTGAATTACAATGGTTACATCAGTAGAAAAACTTCATGGATAAGGGAATCAGAAAAGGAATAGACATAATAGCTGTCATGATGCCAATGTGGGTATCTGAGGTTTTATGATACAGTGTTGCAAACTGGATTTTCCTAAATAGTAATTTATCAAGCTTTTTTTTTTTTTGCTTCTCACCGGCAAAATTGAAAATGACTTTAAGCTCTTCTTCCATCTCCCCTTTCCACCTCCTCCTATGTATATGGGTAGTCCTTGACTTATTCATTTAACGACCATTTGAAGTTACAGTGGCACTGAAAAAAACAACTTACAACCTGCCCTCGTACTTACAACTTTTGCAGTGTCCCTGTGGCCACATGATTAAAATGTGGGCGCTTGGCAACTGGCATGTATTTATGATGATTGCAATGTCCTGGGGTCACATCAGGGGTGAAATCCAGCAAGTTCTGACAGGTTCTGGAGAACCGGTAGAGGAAATTTTGAGTAGTTTGGAGAACCGGCAAATACCACCTTTGGCTGGCCCCAGAGTGGGGTGGGAATGGAGATTTTGCAATATCCTTCCCCTGGAGTGGGGTGGGAATGGAGATATTGCAGTATCCTTCCCCTGCCACACCATGCCCACCAAGCCATGCCCACAGAACCAGTAGTAAAAAAAAATTGGATTTCACCACTGGGTCACATATCTCTATTTGCGACCCTCCAAGCCAAAAAGCAAAGTCAATGGGAGAAGCCAGATTCACTTAATAACTATGTGATTCAGTTAACAATTGAGGTGACTCACTTAACAACCAGGTTGCAAAACAGGTTGTAAAATCAGATGTAACTCACTGAACAACTACTTTGCTGAGCAACTGATGTTCTGGTCTCAATTGTGATCATAAGTCAAGGACTACCTGTGTATTTATTCGTTCAGCAGCTTAACATTATCAACGTATGATTATCCATTTTACCAACAAACAAACCTGTTGGTGGTGGAGAAGCCTGTAGTTGCCCTTCTTTATTCCTTTTAGCAGGTTCACTGATAATCCCAGGCAGCTGTGTATAAATTGTGTAAACAAACCATAAATGGAGGCATTCATATTGCTAGCTGTGCATGCTGTTCGTTTGCTGATAAGCTTATGTGGTATGAATGCATCTAGTTGGTCAAAATTGTATTCAGAATTGCATTATACTTTTCTTCCAGGTGGAAGATGCCTGGAAAACAACAGAATTCATTGTAATTCCTCATCGTGATTCAAAAGATGTTTTCATCCTTGGTGGCACAGATGACATTCAGGTTTGAAACTATTTTTGTCTAAATTAGCTTTTAAAGCAAACTGTCTCTATTTATTCTGTCCAGATTGAGAAATCTGGCAAAAACTTGTAAAATATTCAGTCAGCAGGCTACTATGTTCTCTCACTGGACAGTTCCCTTGCCGCTGTGCCCTGCCACTCCCTACCTTTCGGTTCTAGGAAAACAATCTACTGCAGTCCATATACGTGTAATGAGATCAACCAACTTTAAATTAAAAATCCATTTTTGTTGGCCTGTTGGTCGCTAATACCTTTACCATTTGTATTTTATTGGCCAAGCATACCAAGCCTCAGTGAGAAAACATATAATTCTTCCAGTATTTACAGTGTGTCCTGTCCTGCTCACATATACACACACCAAGAGGGTTTGAAGTCTTTACTGAGGCTTTGAAAGCCCCTAACATTACTCCCCAGGGCTCGCGCACATGAAAAAAATGCAATTCCCAATGAGTCCAAGCCCTGAGCAACATCAAGTCTGAGGGCAAAGGACAAGTCCGTAAATCCGCAAAAAAGGTCTGAAGTCAAGATACAAGTCCACAGTCCGAGCACAGTACACAAAGCTAAAGCCCAAGTCCAAAATCCAAGGTCCAAAGTCTAGTCACGAGGTCAGCAAAAAAAGGCCCAGGTCCAGAATCAGGGAAACAGAAGTCATAAATTTGGAGCACATGCATGGCAGGAAACAGATGGGTTGTCTCCAACATCGCTTTGCTCCATATGCTGGGCTAAGTAGCTGCCAGCCAGTGCAGATTATTAGGAGGGGTGAGGCTGCCTCCTCATGAGTAGACTCGTCAACCTCCATTGTGCGTTCTCTGTTCGGCCCTGTGCGCCCTGGATCTGGTGGAGGAGGCAATTTCTCCTCATACCTGCTAACTGATATTGCAGCTGCATCCCTTCTCTACCCCGCACTTCTGGCTGATCATCTGAGCCTCTTGGCTTCAGCTGTGTCTCTTCTTTCTCCTTTTCAGTCAGGCATTCATCTGGCCGCTCCCCTAACAACCCTTACGAAGTTCCTGACCTCTCCTCCTCCTCTTGCCCATCCTCCCGGGTACAGAATTCCCTGCTTCTTCCTGAATTTCCTCCCTACCCCACTCCGAAGTCCCCAGAGCCAGCTCTTCCTTGTCATCCAAACCAGCATCCAGGGAAGCCATTATATAATGCAGTGCTAACTGTCTGGAACTTATCTAGATGGTGGACAAGGATGTAGAGAAATCCATTTTCAAAGCTATTTTTGTTCAGGTGGTGTGCAACCAATAATAGATACAATAATTGAGGTAGTCCTCAATTTATGACCTCCACTGGGCCCAGAATAACAGTCATAAGTTGGAGTGGGAGAGGCCCATACTGGCCTAGGCCCACACTGCAGGTAAATATTGATAAATATAACCCATACAAACAAAAGTTCTTTGGGGGTCCTCTATAATTCTTAAAAGTAGGAGGGGGAGGGGGTCCTGAGACAAGAAATACTGACCTATCATGTACCACTGTATCATGAGCCGCAGTGGCGCAGTGGTTAGAGTGCAGTACTGCAGGCTACTTCTGCTGATCACTGGCTGCCTGCAATTTGGCAGATCAAATCTCACCAGGCTCAAGGTTGACTCAGCCTTCCATCCTTCCGAGGTGGGTAAAATGAGGACCCAGATTGTTGGGGGCAATATGCTGACTCTGTAAACCGCTTAGAGAGGGCTGTAAAGCACTGTGAAGCGGTATATAAGTCTAAGTGCTATTGCTAAGTGCTATTGCTATCACTGGAAGTTCACTTAATAGAAATGAGGATGTTGTTTTACTTTTTCTTTAAGGTCATTCTAGATGATAGTACTATTAATATAGCAACAATTGCCTCTTCACGGTACGTAGGCCCTCTCAAGCCACGAGTTGATGAATGGCAGAAGCAGCTCTCTTTATTCAGTCAGACATTGGTGCGTACCGCATTTTTAAATAATTTCTTCCACATTTGAAGTTTGTCTTAAAAGAAAGACATCATGTTGACAATGTTATTTAATACGTGCTTAGTTCGTTTTGGGCACAGCTCACTTGGCAGCATTTTAGCTAATCTCAAAAAAGCTAAATTCGGTCAGACCAATTAGTAATTTGAATGGGAGGTCTCCAGGAAAGTGAAAGGCTGTAACCTTAGAAGAAGGCAATGGCGAAATGTTTCTGGTTGTTGCCAAAAAACCCTGATAATGTCACCAGGAGTCAAGCTTAACTTGAGGGAAACTACTTTATTGTACAAGAATATCCTTTAGAATGTTAATATTTAAGAACTCACATAGATCATAATTAAAATATTCAACTAGATTCAAAGAGATCCAGGTCCAGGTCCTCTCTTAGCTATGATATGACGTTGGAGCAGTCACTATCTCTCAACCCACTCTTGTTATGGGGAAAATGCTGAATGTACTGTCTTGAGCTCTTGAAGGATCTAATAAATAAATTAATTTATCAGTCAAGTGGCATTGATTCTTCTTTATTAAAGGCTTCTGTAAAGAAAGTATTGGCACTAATTTCAGGGAATATTAAATAATGTCACTATAAAAAGATTTTGAAAGGGGTTTCTTCCATTATTTCTGCTGAAATAGATTGGTGGCAGTTTTGCTTGAGAACCAGTATCTACACTCATACATTTGTGGAGGGAAAGCACCCCAGTTATACGTGTAAAGTGTAATTTTTGTTACACACAAATAGAAGAGCATTTCCAAAGGTTGTGAATAACATTTTTCTGATACCTTTATGTCTGCCTTTCTTTTTTCTAGGAGGAATGGCTGACATGTCAGAGGAATTGGCTCTATTTAGAAAGCATTTTCAGTGCTCCCGATATTCAAAGACAGTTGCCCGCAGAAGCCAAAATGTTCTTGCAAGTAGATAAGTCTTGGAAGGAAGTTATGAGGAAAGTGAATCGACTGCCTAACGCCCTCCGTGCCGCTACTCAGCCTGGTAATAATACAGTATGTCTAAATTATGTGCTGCTTGCATTAAACCATGTATCCCTTCCATTCAAAGGCAGCCACACATCTTGTTTCCTACATCTACTCAGAAATTTGTCAAACAATGTATGCACAACTCCTTACATATTCTGATCTTATTTTGTATTGGAAAGTGCTTATTCCTTTATAAACCTTTGCTCATTTGTAATGTGCTTTTACCGTTCTTTCCCTTTTCCTCTAGAATATTTTTTTTCTCCAGGATTTCTGGAAAAAAAATTCTTAATACCCTCAGCACTACATTCAGTGAATAAAAGCATTCCATGTATGTTAGACTCACCTCACCTAAGTAGGATCTAAAAGTTGTCCATATTGCATATTAAATTAATATTCTGCTTTTGTCTAATATATTTCAAAAGACTGCATCTCATAGGATAACATGGTTTGAAATATAGGCATATGCTAAGATTCATCTTCAGACAGTACCTGTTTTCATTTTACACTTTTGTCCATTATTTTTCTCTGACACAGGCCTTTTAGAGACCTTTCAGAATAATAATGCTCTTCTTGATCAGATTCAGAAATGTCTGGAGGCCTATTTGGAATCCAAGAGAGTCATTTTCCCAAGGTTAGTTAAGAATCAGTAAGAAGATAATTAAGTCATCTGTTCTGTTGCTTTATCCTTTATTAGCCGGGAATACAATCCTGGAAAAGTTTACATATATTGAATCCCATTGATTTAAATGAAAGAGTTAATTTGCTTCAATTGAAAGTAATTAGGACTTAATTAGTTCAGTTTAGGATTATCATTGCCAGTTTCTTATTTATTTAAAATGATACTCATTGCAAGCAGTGAATTTAATTAGATGCTTAAAGGCCGTCTCACACCATTTAAATAAAAGTACATACCATTGAAATATGTTATACTTTCATAAAGCTAAAGTCAGGAATGCTGCCTAAAATGATCCACCCAGTTCTTTTTTATTTTTGTTCATTAGACATGTTAAGTCCTCCCAACTTTGGAAAGACTAATAAGTATAATTATAAAATGTATTTTATAAAACATTAAGTAGGCTTCATTTGTATTTAAATTTGCGTTTTACAACTCTTAATGTTATCTCAGATTCTACTTTTTATCAAATGATGAGCTCTTGGAAATATTGGCCCAAACTCGCAATCCTCAAGCAGTTCAGCCTCATTTAAGGAAATGTTTTGATTCCATTTCTAAACTGGAGTTTGCCTACATAGCATCAGCTGAGGGAGAAGAAAAAGTTCTCACAAATGATATTCTAGCAATGCTGTCCCCCGAAGGTGAAAGGGTAAGCATTTTTAAAAGAATTCTAGGAAAATGCCTATGAAAATGTCTATGCCTATGATAATTATAAATAAGATAATTCACCAAAAGATACGTTGCAAGAGCACTGTAAAGAGTGGATGGATGGAAGGCTATATTTTTGTATATAAAATCACTGTATAGTGTAAGATACCATTTAGTATCTGTTTTAGTTTTTCCCATAGGCAAGAATTGTAACTATTCATATACCAGTGAAAGTAAATGAAACTGATTCTTCATGATTCCATCTTTTTAAAATAGACTATTTTTCTGGTAGAATCTCATACTGGATTTGTTTTTTTGGTACTGTGTTAGAGCAAACAGAATATTAGATGCCTGAATATTGCTGAATCAGTTATTTTAAAAAGTCATACTTGAGATGGAGAATATTTAAAAAGAAACTAGAACCTTTGTACAAATAACTTTTGAAGCTTTTTTTCCATTTTTGTGCTGCATGAATATGACTTACATCATTAATAATTTTGTAGTAAGTCATATTTAGAATAGAATAGAATATCAGAGTTGGAAGGGACCTTGGAGGTCTTCTAGTCCAACTCCCTGCTTAGGCAGGAAACCCTACACCACTTCAGACAAATGGTTATCCAACATCTTCTTAAAAACTTCCAATGTTGGAGCATTCACAACTTCTGGAGGCAAGCTGTTCCACTGATTAATTGTTCTGTCAGGAAATTTCTCCTTAGTTCTAAGTTGCTTCTCTCCTTGATTAGTTGCCACCCATTGCTTCTAGTCCTACCCTCAGGTGCTGTGGAGAATAGCTTCA
>QLTV01004245.1:1436939-1449339 GCA_003457575.1 Thermophis baileyi | reverse complement strand
CCGTGCCCTCTGGGCAATTCATGTATGTATCTTCTCCAGAACTGGGCTGCCTCTTTTGGCAGCTGCTGCACACTGCTGGCTCATATTTAAATGGTTGTCCACTAGGACTCCAAGATCCCTCTCACAGTTACTACTGTTGAGCAAGGTACCACATATACTGTACCTGTGCATTTTGTTTTTCTTGCCTAAATGTAGAACCTTACTTTTTTCACCATTGAATTTCATTTTGTTAGATAGCGCCCAATGTTCAAGTCTGTCAAGATCCTTTTGTATCTTGAGCCTATCTTCTGGAGTGTTGGCTATTCCTGCCAGTTTGGTGTCATCTGCAAATTTGATGAGTTCCCCATCTATCCCCTCGTCCAAGTCATTGATGAAGATGATGAAGATATTTACTGGAGTTTTCCTGCCTAGCACTAGCTGAGGGAGAAGAGTGATATGAATTCGGGGGGGGGGGGGACATGTTAACCCTCGCAGTGAATGGAAGGTTTGCCTTTTTAGGTTGGCTTGGGAAAAGGACTTAAGGCCAGAGGAAATGTTGAAGACTGGCTCGGTAAAGTTGAAGAAGCAATGTTTACTTCCCTTAGACGACTGAGCAAAGCTGCCATTGCAGATTATCAAACTAGAGAAAGAACAGAGTGGGTTATTGCTGGACATCCTTCTCAGGTAAACCACACCTTTAATGGCTTGAAGTTCACAAGCATCTTATTGCTTTATCTTAGAAATTCAGTATATTGCTCCTTGGCAATAGTTGAGTTCTTGAGATATTCCCAATTTTATGATAGAAATCTATCAAATAAATATTCTGTGTTCCTAGGTTGGCTGTTAATAGATATAGCTGCTTATACTGAACCAAGTTCAGAAGCATTCAGATCGGTGGTAAAGATCAGTGGGGTAATAAGCCTACTGTACTGAGATTATTGAAGAATGGTTCTGAAAGTTCAGATGTTTGGTGTGGTAGAAATACCCAGTAATGTTTAAATGATAAAATCAGAACAATGAAACTAGATGTCATCTCCAGCACAAGATATGTCTGTCTGAATTCTGTTTTGTTTTCTTTATATAGGTTGTGCTGACCATTTCTCAGCTCATGTGGTGTCGTGATCTCACTCAGTGTTTAGAAGGAGAAGATGATGATCATTTAGTTGCTTTGGAAGAGTTTGAAAATGAGAATTTTGATGTGAGTATTCAGTATCTTTTATTTTTTAACGTATTTGCGTTATTTTATACTTTATAAATGTAAAATATAGAAATATTTTAAAATCAAAATAATTATTGTGGATGATGCCTTTTTATATAAAACATAAGTCATTCTAGTCTGAAATGCCTACAAAAAAAAATTTCACATATCTGAGAAGTTCTTAAATGGATGACCATGTATATCCTGTTTCGCAGAGATCCCTGAAACAATATAAAATACGGCAATGATCTTCATTGCTGATGAAAATATTCAAGAAAGTTCCTATGATTTTTTTGGATTCAATATCATTTTCTTCAATTTAACCTATTCCTGTCCTTTCAGTGCAAGGCATTATGTTAACTCAGGACAATTTATTTTGCTTTCATTTCACAGAGACTAAATGCATTGGCTTCACTAGTCCGCGGCATCCTTCCCAAAATTCACCGAAATATCATAACGGCACTGATTACTATTGATGTACATGCAAGAGACATTGTTACAGAACTTGTACAACAAAAGGTACATTAATTTTGTTTAAAGAATATGTGTAGATTTACCATTTTAAAAAAATCTAATAAATATTTTCTATTATTTGGCAAGGTGGATTCTGTGGACAATTTTGACTGGCAAAGACAACTGCGCTACTATTGGGACCTCGATTTAGATAACTGTGTGGCAAGAATGGCTTTATCACAATATACCTATGCCTATGAATACTTGGGTGCATGTCCAAGATTAGTGATAACGCCGCTCACGGTAATGTGTTGCTGTTATTTTCTTGCCTGTAAAGTTTAAGAAATTTATCTCTTGCAGTTGGGTAAATGATTTCAGTGGAAAGAGACTGTGGCAAGAGAGGTTTGGGAAATGAAAAAAAGGCAGAGGAAACAGGAAATACAGCAGAGCAACAGCAGGTTAACAGAGGGAGGCTAAAAGTGGTAGAGTGAAGGTTGATGACATTGAGAGATGGTGATGATCACCATGGAGCTTTGAGGCTAAATTTTCCTCCCTCACGAGATAGATCTTGTAGTTAAAAGTACCTTTGTAATAGAACTTCTTACCCCCTTCACCCTGCCAAAAAACCTCACTCGGAAAGAAAAAATGCATAGAAACATTGATAAAGGAGCGGAAGAAATAAATACAATACAGGTCCCATAAGATTGATTGGGGTAGCCCCATGAGACTAGTTTAAGCGTAAGGTGAAAAATAAAATTAATCGCTGTGCCCTGATTTCAGTTCTAGGCAAAAAGGCTCTAGCTTACATAGCCTACATAGCCTCAGGACTACATTAGGGACAGATTTAGAAGTCAAGAAAAAGGCTTTTAAGAAACCAATTGGTTTTTCTTTCCCACAAGAGTCCAAAATTAAATCAGAGTTCCATCAATATCCTATATAATTATTGTATGACTTGATGCTGCAACCTAATTGTGCAGTTGCAGTTACGTCATATTCAGATTTCCTTACAATATCATGCATATGTTAATTGAATATACATTAAATCTCATCAGGATCGTTGCTATCTTTGCCTGATGGGAGCCCTGCAGCTTGACTTAGGGGGAGCTCCAGCTGGACCTGCCGGTACTGGAAAAACAGAGACTACTAAAGATCTTGCAAAAGCACTTGCCATCCAGTGTGTGGTGTTCAACTGTTCAGATGGCTTGGATTACAAGGTATGGCATTCAAGTAGGCTTACAAAAACAGGAGAGTTGTTTTTTGTAGTTGTTGTTGTTAGTTGCGAAGTCGTGTCCGACCCATCGCGACCCCATGGACAACGTTCCTCCAGGCCTTCCTGTTCTCTACCATCCTCTGGAGTCCATTTAAGCTCATGCCGACTGCTTCAGTGACTCTATCCAGCCACCTCATTCTCTGTCGTCCCCTTCTTCTTTTGCCCTCAATCTTTCCCAGTGAGTCCTTCTTTCTCATTAGGTGGCCAAAGTAGTAAAGCATAGTAATAATTTTTGTAGTAAATAATTTTTGTAGTAAAGCATAGTAATAATTTCTGTAGAATAATAATAATATCAAATATGAGCCAGTTTTTTTCATCCAGTGCTTAACTGATCGATCTTAGGACACCTTAGCTGGACTAGAATGAGAGAATTGAATAAAAGAGTAGGTTTGAAACTATGTAGAAAAAAAAACAATAATTTTATGGAGAAATAAACATTAATGGCCCTTGGTAAGATAGGATTTTAAAGAAATTTTTTCTCGTGTTAATGATTCCTCTAACAGAATTAATTACAGCAAATTGGATTATTGTACGATTATTCTATCTGTCTGTTCAGTCCCTTTCATGCTGGTCATAGCAAGGTCAGTAGCTTTGTTTAGATGTGATGCCTAATCTTGGTTTATTAAATAAGCCAGAATCTGCTCCTTAAATATTCAAATACATAATTGCTTGATTTACATACATGTTTTCCGCATTGCTCAGAACTTGTAAGCGTTGTTAGTTCTTTTATCATTGGAAGGATGAAGAATTGATGCAAATTAGAGAGAATCTTTAGAGGGCATTAGTCACCCTTGGAACTGTTTTGTTGTTTTCCTTTTTTTTTTTTTAAGCACTGGTTGGCAATCAGTACAAAAGTTTAACCTGGTCCCTAAAGGGGTGGACAAATGTTAGCATAAAGTGAGTGGAAAATGACAGCAAAGTCTATTAGGTCATTCAGTAATTGCATCTATTGAACTGTCGGTATAGATTCTAAGAGTAACTATGCTTTTAACATCTACATATAAATATTTATGAATGAAATCATCCACAATCAAGCTGTAAAGAAGTGCTGAAGCATGGCGGGTAAAGAAGTTTGTTGCCATTAAAAAAAGATGGAAAGAACCATGAAAGCATCTACACCTGCCTCTTAGTTTTATGGACTACGTTTCAGATTTGAGTCTCTCCTTCACATTTCTCTTTGAAGTTGGGGTAAAGCAATGTAGCCATAACCGTTAAACCAGAATTCCAAGTTTAGATGTAATGTCCAATAGCAGCACACAAAATTGTCCATAAATCAGCTTCAAACTATAGCAATAGCAATAGCACTTAGACTTATATACCGCTTCACAGTGCTTTACAGCCGTCTCTAAGCAGTTTACAGAGTCAGCATATTGCCCCCAACAATCTGGGTCCTCATTTTACTAACCTCGGAAGGATGGAAGGTTGAGTCAACCTTGAGCCAATCAGGATCGAACTGCTGGCAGTCGGCAGTCAGCAGTCAGCAGAAGTAGCCTGCAGTACTGCATTTTAACCACTGCGCCACCATGGCTCTTAAAATGCAACTATGCAAACTATAATTTGCATTTTAATTCATTCACTTTGGGTGAATGAACCAGTTGGTATCAAACATACGAACAAATCAGAGTAAATCTGAAATAGGCTTCTATTGTTTTGATAAAGTGATGCAGAGATTTAACACAGACTTCATGAAACTTGGATGTACGCATCCCTCTCATTACGCACTTTAGGAGTTGATACTTGAAACTACAACTGATCTGAGGATAAACATTTAAGACAACATAACATCAATGTATACATATTGTTTCAGATGATGGGGCGTTTCTTCAGTGGTTTGGCACAGTCTGGAGCATGGTGCTGCTTTGATGAATTCAATCGAATTGACATTGAAGTTCTGTCTGTTATAGCCCAACAACTGATTACGATAAGGAATGCTAAAGCAGCAAAGGTACCATATGTTCTGTTTCATGTTTTGCCCCCCCAAATGTAATAGATACATAAGTATTAATTAGCATTTTTGGGTTCTCTGTATCAAGAAGAGTGAAAGAGGGAAACATTTTTACCCCACACCTCTTAAATTTTTATATAAATGCATTAATAGGACAAGATTTTCATTCTCCGAAGGATGCCAATTAATACTTAGCAGTCCTGCTCTATGCAGACATTGTTGTAATTTGCTCCACAAACTTGTCATTTTCAGTGAAGCACTAATAAGCTAAATATCAAACGTTCTAGTTTTTACAAAAAAAACCCTAAAAAGTTATTGCTGATATAATTAAGGGAGAAGAAGCATGGTGGCTCAGCAGCTTAAAGACGTTGGATTTGCTGGCTAGAAAAGGTCGGCTCTCTGTACTCCGTCAGTTCGAGTCCCAGCACCACGTGACGGAATGAGCTCCCATCGCTCGCCTCAGTTTCTGCCAATCTAAAAGTTTGAAAGCATGCAAAAGTGCAAGTGGATAAATAGATACCATTCTAGTGAGAAGCTAACAGTGCTTTGTGCGATAGCAAGAAACCAACTGGCGCTGGACCTGCCTGAATACGAGGCAAAATTGGTGGAGAAAAGCCCTGGATGATGCTGACATTCCCACAGAAGGTCATTAGCCATAGCCACTCTATGTGTGGAGCTAGTTTGCCCCCTGCAGTGCACCCTGGAGTGTGAACTAAATGAACTAGCAATTCTAGGCAGTCAAACTTCTCTGTAATAACATTGTAGACTTCCTGGCTTTTAATGTACAAATGCCATATGCCAAGTAAATAAAGGGAGATATTGAGATATTGAGAGCAACATCAAGGATTCAATTACTTGAGCATTGTTTTTCATTATTCTGGTATCCTAAAAGAACACAATATGTAATATCCCAAAATACCCAGGAGAGATCTGCTGCTAGTTTATCAAACTAGAGGTACCCAGTATATGTTTGTGCTTTCAGGGTATTTTGAAGCAAGTACTCGTCTCAGTTATTTTACAGAATCCAATCTATATTCTACTTCCAGATTTCAAAAATCTACTTTCCAAGCCCCCAAATGCACTGTTAAGACTTGAGACTGTTCTATTGAAAGTCAAGGCAAAGATTTGGGCTGCCATGTTTAATTTTTAATTAGAATTAAATCTGGTGCCTTTTAGGTTTGGCTTTTGGTTTTGAATGATTCCTGCCATTCTGTATGGCACTATCATTATAGGTAAACTCAATTCATGTGGCTTTTCACCATTATTTCTCATGGCTTTAGGGCCTAGGCATGCTAAACCAAGTGTTAAAATGAGTTAATGAGATAGAACATCAAATAAATGTGTCTTTTGTTCCAAGTTATTACTTGCTTAAACTAGTTAAATATATTTATAACTGAACAGTTCCTATAAATAACACATGCAGTGAGCTACACTCTGTGGTGATTTATAGAAAATATAGGAGACATTAGCTGTTCTTATCTGATTGGAGTGACTTTGAAACATTGCTTCCTTTGTTTTTACTTTTCAGAACAGACATTGGAATATGTATATAATGGAAAGAAATAATGCTGAACCGGATATTTTAATTTTCATATGCATTGCTTTATTGTTATCATATTTATGATACTATGGTTTTATATTTTATATAAATTAATATCTTATGTTTTATGTATAATTATATTGTATTCATGTAGGTTCTGATCTATGACTAAAATAAAGAATAATGTAATTTGAATGTAAATATAAATGTAATGGCTTTCTTTTTTCTTTCTTTCTTTCTTTTACAAAAGGTCACTCGGTTTATGTTTGAAGGACGCGAAATCAAATTAATTATGACTTGTGCAGCTTTCATTACTATGAATCCTGGCTATGCTGGACGAACAGAGTTACCTGACAATCTAAAAGCGCTCTTCAGGCCATTTTCTATGATGGTTCCAAACTATGCTTTGATTGCAGAGGTACTTTTTCAATACCTATTATTAGGGCCAGAGGCAGCAATTAACAATAGTAGAGCAGGTCCATCATTCAATTGCTTACGTCTTTTCCACAGCCCAGCCAATCTATCTAAACCAGAACAATGTTTTTTTCCAAACCTCCCGCTTAGAAGCAATTAAAAACATAATTTGCAATATGTGAAGGTTGTAAAAAGGGGGCCTTTGGGCAGTGAGGAGTATTTTTTTGGCTAAATGGTACATGACTAAACAACAGGTCAAACCAAGATCAAACAATCCCTTCCGAATCCCTCCTCCTCAGCATGAATATTTTCACTTTGGATTCAATCCAATAGTTTTAATAATTAATTTAAACTATTATTACTATTATTAAAACTATTTAAAAGTTTTAATTAATTAAAGGTATTTGGCGTATACTTTCTTCAACAGGCTAATAGGTTTGCAATTAGCAGCCTTTTAGTTAAAATCAAATGTAGTATCTGTTCTTAACATTTTAATTTAAGTAAATAAGGTGACCTAATACTCCTTCCTCCTCCTCTTTTCCCCACAACAACAACTCTATGAGCTGAGTTAGGCTGAAAAAGAGTGACTGACCCAAAGACACCCAGCTGACTTTCATACCTAAGGCAGGACTAGAACTCACAATCTCCTGGTTTCTAGGCCAGCATCTTAATCAGTAGAACAAATGAGTTCTCTAGTTATTTAGTTATGCTTAAGATTTCTGACTTTTGTAAGAATGCATTTTATATTTCAGGTTATCCTGTATTCCGAAGGATTTGAATCAAGTAAAATACTTGCAAGGAAGATGACTCAGATGTATAAGCTCTGTAGTGAACAGCTTTCCCAACAAGACCACTATGATTTTGGAATGAGAGCTGTCAAATCTGTGTTGGTCATGGCAGGGTAAAGTATTTACTTATTCCTTTATTTATTTGTATCCCCACCTTTATTATTTTTACAAATAACTCAAGGTGATGAACATACACAGCTTCCTCCCCCTGTTTGTCCCACAACAACCCTGTGAGGTGGAATGGGCTGAGAGAGTGACTAGTCTAAAGTCATCCAGCTGGCTTTGATGGTTAAGGTGGGACTTGACCATGGTCTCCTGCTTTCTAGTCTGGTGCCTTAATCAATAGGCCAAACTGGCTCTCATATGTTCTATGAAGTCCAATTTTATGACAACTATTGTTGTACAGTAGCAATTCTGTGGAACTCAAAGTATACAGAGGCTGATACATTCCCCTATTGTTAGGAAAAGCTTTATATAGTAGACATGTAGAAAATAAAATTATTTCTGGTTTTGTGTAATAATGCTTTTGGTGAATACCACTTTAATGTATATTTTTACACTGATATGATTAATGTTATATAGAACTTGATATATAATAAGCAGAATAATCCATTGTTTGGATTTTTTATGAAGGTTTAATTCATCTATTTTAGCAGTCTGTATATGATTGTGAAAGAGAAAATGTGTAAAACACCTAGCAAAGAGAAGGATATTGGTATATAATAAAGGTGTTTTATAGATCCAGTACCAATCTTAGGGATTTTGTAATTATTAGGAAAGACCTTTATAAAACTCCTATACACATATATGTCTAATGCACCTGACACACTAAGGTTAATATAGGCTTAAAGTGCTATTTTCTGTAAATGTAGATCGCTTGCTCGTGTTTGTGTTGAAAGCACCAAGGCGAACATGAGCAAGTGATCTAAATTTAGAGAAAACAATTTTAAATTTATTTTAAATTTATATTAACATTAGTCTGTCAGTTGCATTAGACCAGTGGTTCTCAACCTTTTTAATGCCGTGACCCTCCACGACCCCCGCCCCGCCGCCGCGACCCCCGCCCCCTCCCGGCGCGCGATGAGGTGACAAAGGGGGCGTGGCACCAGGGGTGAAATGCTCCCAGTTCGGCCGTGCCTGCGGGTCGCCAGACAGCCGGTAGCCACGGAAGCGGGAGACTTCGCCCACCCGCCCGGACGCCGCCATTTGAGTTCTTTTACCCTCTGTGCATGCGCAAAGCGTTCTGCGCGTGCGCAGAGGGTAAAAGAACTCAAATGGTGGTGTCCGGGCGGGTGGGCGAAGTCTCCTGCTTCCGTGGCTACCGGCTGTCCAGCGACCCGCAGGCACGGCCGAACTGGGAGCATTTCCAAGATGGTGGGCTAGCGTGCGCGGCGACCCCTGTGAAAAGGTCGTTCGACCCCCAAAGGGGTCGCGACCCACAGGTTGAGAACCGCTGCATTAGACATACATATGTGTATAGGTGTTTTATAAAGGTCTTCCTGAATAACTACAAAATCCCTAAAATTGGTACTTACTGTATCAAATATTGGTATTCATTAAAAGTGTTATTGCACAAGAAGTTATAAAACTCATATATATACCTATCTATACGTCTAATGCAACTGACGTACTAATGTTAATATAAATTTAAAATACTGTTTTCTGTCAATTTAGATCACTAAAGAGAGAGCATCCAAACCTGAATGAAGAAGTTGTTTTAATAAGAGCATTACGAGATTCGAATCTCCCAAAATTTCTTGTGGATGATGCTCTTTTGTTCAGGTACTTTTAAAATTAATTATTACTTTTTATTTCGTTATAAGTTATAAAATTAAATAAAATGAAAACAGGTGGTTTCCTTAAACTCTTAGGCATTTGAAACTGGATCCAGAAACTGATTGTGAATCAATAAATATGCTAAAAAACGTATGAAGTTTGATTCCATTCATCAGTCCTAGTTAACAATCTTAAGGTCTATTCTGTATGATTGCAATTAGTTAGTCTACTGTTGTTTCAAAGGCAATCCCATAATGACTATAATAATCCAGGCAAGAGGTTATCAGAAGCTGGATAACCATAATAAAAATGCCTTTGTTTATGTTGATTCCATATATCCACTAAGCAGATGAAGATTTGCTTAGCTGCAGAATCCTGTTATACCCTGTTATACACTATAAGTCACGCAGAGTCATCTCGTGGTGAGATGGACAGCAAACAAATTTCATAAATAAATACTTCTGGGGACAATGTTGGATGAGTGAGTACCTGTAAACTGAAAATCCAGATTTTGTTATGAATATTTCTCGTTTCTGACTATCCTCTCTGATATCGTATCCCTGACTGCTTCAATTTAATACATGGAAGTGGCAAGGAGAAGGCAATTTTAGACTTAAACGTTTTGAATCTGGGCTTTTTATTTTTCCTATTGAATATTTACAACTATCTTGTTATGCTCATTTCTATATTCTGGCCATAGTTGGGGAATAGAGAACCCCCAATCTCAATAAGGGTTTTACCCAACCATGTCTGTCAGCATTTCAGTTGAGAGATGGGATAAAAGAAAAGGAGAATTAGGGGAATGAACAACTGAATTCAAATCCTCCCCTTATTTGCTATGTGAAATGTTCTCTTTGATAGCTTAAATTTTGCACTGGTAATGATGGGGTACCAATAATGTAAATAAACGAGCAAATCTTTGTGCTTCATTTCTTTTAGTGGAATTATATCTGACCTTTTCCCTGGAGTCATAATCCCAGAACATAATTATGGAGTGCTGCAGTCAACAATAGTAGATACCATGCTTTCCAAAGGATTGCAGACCGAAGATACCATGATCCGTAAAGTGATTCAGCTGTACGAAACTATGCTGGTAAGGCATGGGGTCATGCTTGTTGGACCAACAGGAGGTGGAAAAACTACAGTTTACCAAATTTTGGCAGATACACTTGGAACTTTACATAAAGCAGGTGAGGACTATCATTTTTTCCAGCCAGTTAAAACATATGTTCTGAATCCTAAATCAATAACTATGGGTGAGCTATATGGTGAAGTTAACAATTTAACCCTGGAATGGAAAGATGGCTTAATGGCACTTAGCGTGCGAGCTGCTGTGGTCGACACCTCTGAAGATCATAAATGGATCGTCAGTGATGGACCTGTGGATGCACTATGGATCGAAAATCTGAACACGGTTCTAGATGACAACAAGATGCTTTGTTTGGCTAACAGTGAAAGAATCAAACTCACGCCATCCATCCATATGATGTTTGAGGTAATTTACATTCTTAGTTTTAATGGATTTTCTAATGCTGTGTTCAGAGTGTCGCTGGATTTCACTGGGCTTCTTCCAGTGTTTTCCTCAAGAACAGCATCACTGTTCAAATCTTCAAAACTAATTTGAGTTGGAGAAATGTAGAAGCCTCTTGTTTTATTCAAAATGGAAAGAAAAAGAGCTCTAACTTTCTCTCTTACATTTTAGCATTGGGGGAATCCATTGCTGTTTTCAATGTTTTTCTTTCTTGTACTACCTCTATATGAGGTAGTAAATGTAGTGTAGCCTAAAATCTTGCTTGTATTGTTATGCAATTGAACAACAATTTTACACCTGGGCTAGGTTTAAAGGTTTTTTTAAAAAAAAATATGTATGACTTCATAATATTTTATGACTGTCTCGTGTGTTGTCTCCGTTACTGGGAGAAGCTAGCCAGTGTGTGCTGTTGACTCAAGCTGATAGGGCAGAAGGGAATATCAATAACTTGATGGGAAATAATTTCTTTCCATTCTAAACATCGGAAGGTTTTTATTTTGGGGTTGGTTTTTTTTACAAAAATTACAAGGCTTGAATAAATATTCCCTTAATATTATTACTGTATTTGAAAAATTCTGTACCCTGGGTTTGGTTTTTTTTACTTTTGTATGATTAGAGTTCCAATAAAGGAGAATATTTGTAGCTCAGGGTTGAAATGAGGAGTCTTTGGTGCTGTCTTTGTTTGTTTTCTTGCAAACATTTCATTACCCAAACTAGGTAACATCATCAGTGCTAGTGTGTTGATGAAGTTACCTAGTTTGGGTAATGAAACGTTTGCAAGAAAACCAGCAAGCTCAGAGAGCACCAAGGACCCCTGATTAGAGTTCTGATGAAGGATATGAAAGACTTGGAAATCCTTCTTCAGGGGCCTAGCTTTCCTCTTTGCTATGAAATCCAACAATTCCTGTATTTGTCTGAGATTACAATCTCAATTAACAAAGAAATAGAGATGTTATTTCTGAACCAAAGATCCAACTTTATTTGCATTGCTTTCTTTGCTTAAGAATATGCTGAACTAGAAACAGATGCAGTGTCTACTGTATGAATTTTAGGTAGAAGACTTAAGAGTTGCTTCACCTGCCACAGTAAGCCGATGTGGAATGGTATACATTGACCCAGAGGAATTGAAGTGGATGCCCTATGTAAAAACATGGATGGCAGGCCTTGAAGAAAAAGTACGTTTTATCTAGTACATAATAATAACTAAGCATTTTGCACATTTTGGTTAAGATTGAATATTCTCTGAGGCCACCTTTTTACAGGCCCCGCATTTATGGAATACACTGTTCCCAGAGGTGCACTTGGCCATTTTTTGTCTGGCATTCAAGCAGATATTGAATGTTTTTCTTTTATAAACATGCCTTTGCTGTTACGTTACACTGGGCAATCATCATGTTATATTTGATAGCCATGCAATTTATTTTTAACTTATCTATATTGTTGTAAGCTGTCCAGAATTTGGGATGGGCAGTATAGGGAAAGAAGGGAGGGAGGGAGGGAGGGAGG
>QLTV01004245.1:1407195-1426577 GCA_003457575.1 Thermophis baileyi | reverse complement strand
CTTCCTTCCTTCCTCTTTCTTTCTTTTTCTTTCTTTCTTTCTTTCTTTCTTTCTTTCTTCTTTCTTTCTTCCCTTTCTTTCTGTCTGTCTTTCTTCCTTCCTAACATCTTTCTTTCTTTCACGGCGGGAGAAGGAAGAAAGTGCTCTGGCCGGCACTCGGCTTACCTTCCTGGCGAGGCTCGGAGACCGTCCGGCACGCCCATCCGCCGGCTCTCCACTTTCTGCCTGCCCCACCAAGGCCCCCGCCAGCCCGGAGACCGCGCTCCCGGATGGCACATGACAGGGGACACGACGCTGCCGGAGCGCAGTTGCCGCCGCCGTCGCCCCTCTCGCCTTCCCGGCTTCGGCTCCGGGACCTTTGCGGGCCGGGAAGCGTCAGGGCGCGCACCTATGGAGCTCCGCTGACCTCAGGCTGTCGCTACTGATATGGCAAACTACCTGCCGCCCCCCTTACCCCTCTTAGCGCCCCCCTGCCACCACCCTTGCCTCTTAGCGCCCCCCTAAGTCATCCCACCGCCCCCCAGGGGGCGGTATCGCCCACTTTGGGAACCACTGTTCTATCATGTTAACCTGAGTTTTTGCTTAATGAGGATTTTTCAGTCAGTCTCTCTCTTCCTTGTGTCATGCAGGAATTCCCAACTGCTGATGTTTATCAAATATGTTTCCCTTCCCTGTTTATAAAATAATGTTAAAATTATACCAAAGTGCAATTTCTGTTACTTGAGACTAAATACAAACACAATTACATATAATGTTCAGGATTCTCTGGCTACATGTCATTCAACCCTGAATAATATGGATATATGTGGGAAATAGACAACCCAGCCCCTCCACCTTTTAAATGTTGGGATATAACCATGATTGAAAACTTAGATTCTAATGAATAGTTAAGGGTTGTTGTTTTTTTGCAGAAATAACAGAATAACATTTGGAAGGGATCTTGGAGGTCTTCTAGTCCAACACCCTACTCAAGAAGGAAACCCTATACCATTTTAAATAAATAATTGTCCAATTCTTCTTAAAAATCTCCAGTGTTGGAGCACCCACAACTTCTGGAGGCAAGCCATTCCACTGATTAATTGTTCTAACTGTCAGGAAATTTCTCTTCTAGGTTGGTTCTCTCCTTGGTTAGTTTCCATCCATTGATTCTTGTCCAGCCTTCAGGTGCTTTGGAGAATAGGCTGACCCCCTCTTCTTTGTGGCAACGCCTTAGATATTGGAACACCGCTATCATGTCACCCCTAGTCATTCTTTTCATTAAATCAGACATACCCAATTCCTGCAACCATTCTTCATAGGTTTTAGCCTCCAGTCCCCTAATCATCTTTGTTGTTGTTCTCTGCACTCCTTCTAGAGTCTCAACATCCTTTTTATATCATGGTGACCAAAACTGGTTGCAATATTCCAAATGTGGTATTACCAGGGCATTATAAAGTGGTATTAACACTTCATGTGATCTTGAATCGATTCCTCTTTTAATGCAGCCTAGGACTGTATTGGCTTTCTTGGCAGCTACAGCACACTGCTGGCTCATATTTAAGTGTTTGTCTACTGGGACTCCAAGATCCCTCTTGTAGTTGCTACTACTGAGTCAGGTACCACCTATTCTATACCTGTGCATTTGGTTTTTCTTGTCTAAATATAGAACCTTACTTTTCTCACCATTGAATTTAATTTTGTTAGATAGGGCCCAGTGTTCAAGTCCGTCAAGGTTCAGATGTGTTGTTCTGTTTTGGGATTTTTCTTCATACTCTGTATGAATCTTGTCAAAAGGTGTGTTCAGGAGAAAAAGTATTTTGCCTAAATTATACTGCTTTATAGGTAACGCTAAAGGCAGTTTAGATTAAAAAAAAATTGTTTTTGCTGTGCAGAGCTTTCTTCAGCTCTGATGATCATAGGCTACCACTCGTCTTCTGTTGCCTTCATCCCATCAAAATTTCCAAGGCTTTCTTTTGTTCTCTACTTTTAACAACATATTTCTAGAAGAGAACATAAAGCTGATTTACTGCATCTGTTAGGCTATTTATTTTATATATTATTTATGTTTGCCTGCCTCCTTGCTGACAATATGCTCTGACATGCCTGATTTTAGCTTTAAACTTACTGGTGGACTTCGTCATAGTTCTCTCCAATATTCACCAGAAAATGGAAGATAAATACCATTATATCCAGTAGATAAAAGAAATCTATTATTGCTAATCCTACCAAAGCATGGATACAGAACATCTGACAACTTCTGTTTCAGATTTAAATTAACAGTTAATTTAATTAATTGTTGTACACTGCCCAGAATTCCACTCTGGGGGAGACAGGTAGTTCAGAACTGTAAAAAAAAAAAAAAATTAAATAAATAAGTAAATAAATAATCTCACAGTTGTTCTGAAACTGGTACATTAGCATTTTTCATTTTAGTGCAAAATCACAGTACCTGTTTGGATTCTATAAAATGTATCGATTTCCTCACTGCTCAACAGAGATATCCTATCTTAGCATGTGCCATTGTATGCACTGTGATTATCTTTTAATATCAGCCCCATCCCTTATTACTGTGATGCAATACTGCACTATGAAGCGGTATATAAGTCTAAGTCCTATCGCTATTGCTAATATACTATAAAATATCTAATTTACACAAAATGTGTTATTACAGCATGGCCTATATAAAGTTGGTGTAAGGCTAGAAACAGGGAATTCTGCCTTAGGCATAAAGACAGCTGGGTGATCTTGGGCCAATCACTCTCTCTCAGCCTAAGGAAGAAAGCAATGGCAACCCACTTCTGAAATCTTGTCAAGAAAACTGCAGGGACTTGTTCAGGCAGTCACCAGAAGTCAGCACATTCAAAGCTGCACGCGCACACAAAAGTAGCCTTCCCCAATAGGATGCCTTCCATGTATTTCTATTATATATAATCCCTAACCAGCATGGTCAACAGTTAGGGACTGGGAAAATCAAAATCAGATACTGTATTTCTGAACTATTTAATTTGAGAAGACTGAAATAGAGGGATGCATTTTGAGGAGGAGCTAAGGATTAAAACATTGGGCGGGAAAGAGCAAAGCAACCTAGAAAGGTGTGCAAAAATGTAAGGCTACCAGAAAAATGCAGTGTGTACAAAAAAAAAAAAATCCCAAATTGTTAGAGAGCTTGGAGGACCGAATCCAAAAGCTATGAGCTATTGACCATAAGGAGAAAATTGTAGATGGAGTTAGGGATTTACTCTCTGGGCTTTCTTTGTTCAACACTCTATTGCTTTTTATCTGAAAGACAGTTAATCTGAGATCCCTTCAATTCTGACTTCTGTGCATAGGCTCTGACTCTTTTCCTGCTACAATCCAAGGGCCAGGCTTTGATTAGCCCAATAATGTATTTTCTGTAAATACATTATCTATTATAAATTACAATCCTCGTTTCTGATGCAGCTGTCAATCTTGCGTCACTAATACTTGCTCAGGTTAAGTTCCCACTCTCAGAAATGATTGTATAGACACCTGTAGAACACTCCAGTCTCCAATACAAATTACGAATGTTTATGATTGTCCTCTTTTTCAGCATTTTTGCTCCTGTTGTTTGATTATGTCTCAGTGATTTTAGGCAGCTACTTTTTAATTTTAAAAAGTAATTGCTGTATTTTCTTTATTTCACCTTCACCTTTATTTTATTATTGTAAAGGTGGTACGGGCAGGGGGTGGGGAGCAGAAATTCACATTAGAAGACCAACTCTGCCCTGAATGGCACCGTATCATTTTTTTTTTTCCCTTTAGGAAAGCTGTATGCCTTACTTCAATATTTTCTGGAAGATCAGTTAGTTCTCAGATGTGGTTCTCTAGGTGACTAGTCAGCAAGCCCACTCTGTCAAATATATAGTGGTTGGTGGTGTTAAAGTCTTGTTTGACAAACTGAATTCTTCTGATATCCATGACTTTAATGCTTGGGCTTATTGAGGAATATGTGCAAAAAGGCAAAAAGACTTCTCATTTGTTCAAAGTAGCCTTTTAGATGCCATTATTGACGATCAAATTGTGTGCATTCAGAATTAGTATGCCTGATTTAATTGTTTCCCACTGTGATTTGCTTGCCTTCTGACGATTCTCATCCCTTCGGTGTGACCTCTTCAGGTTCTATTGTTGTCCAGTCAATCTCTTCAATTTTTCCTACTAAGGAAGCCCTATTAAGGATATGATAAGCTTTCTTTGTAACCGCTTCTTCTGCAGAAGGGATGTTAAAACATTGCCATATGTCTTCATCCTGTTTGGCAATTGTCTCACTTCAGAGAGGCCTCAGCAGGTTTTTACTACAGACAACTGTTTAGTAACCATTATATTACCCGTGAATATAATACTGGTGGTCATTACCCCAAATTGGTTTTTGTAGACTGTTCCCTTTTTGCCTCTGATAAAGCTTTACTCTTTTCTGATTAAAAAATGCAGAATTAGTGACAACTTATGTCCGTTTTTACTTAGAACTGATTATCTGATCTTGCTCAAACTCTATTGCACATAGTCTTGTACACAGATATTTGCTCTAAGGTAGTCATTTTACCTTTGTTAAAAAACCATTAAATATCTCTACAGCTACAAATCAGATATTCTTGTATTTTCTGAGTAAATGTTAGTAAAATATACATCTCTGAGAACTTCCTCTCTGTTTGCATGCAGTTTATGCGATGGAATGTAGTGAGGAGATGGATCCCCAGGAGAGAGGGGGTGCATTCCAGAAGAGCAAGAGGCAACTTAGCCTAGATATTATGTGAGAGAGAAAGAGGACAAAGACAGCACCTCCCTAATAGTTCTCAGAGTATATTGTAAATGCAGATAGTAGAATCCTTAGTCTGCCAAGGTTTTGTCTGTAGGTGTGAAACAATAAAGAACTCACCTTGGAAGAATTGCCACATGTCCTTTTTTATTTTGGGCCTGACAGTTTATTAGTTGTCCTCTTGGTATTACAGGTAGTCCTCAACTTACGACCACAATTGAGCCCAAAATTCATGTTGCTAAGTGAGAAATTTGTTAAGTGAGTTTTGCCCCATTTTACAACTTTTCTCGCCACATTTGTTAGTGAATCACTTCAGTTCTTAAATTAGTTATACGGTTGTTAAATGAATCTGGTTTCCCCATTGACTTTGCTTGTCAGAAGGTTGCAGAAGGTGATCACGTGACCCCAGGACACTGCAACCGTCATAAATGTGAGTCGGTTGTCAAATAGCCAAATCTAAAGCATGTGACCATGGGGATACTGCAACGGTCATAAGTGTGAAAAATGGTCATAGGTCACTTTTTTCAGTGCCGTTGTAACTTTGAACAGTCACTAAATGAACTGTTGTAAGTCGAGGATTATCTGTACAGTAATATGGAAATCATTCAAACCTCGCCCACAATTTTATTAATAAAATTCTCAATTCATTTAGAGATTAAATCAGACCATAGAAGAAGTAAACTGGCAGCCTTTAATATAGATCCATCCTTCCTGGTTTTTTTCACAAGATAAAAAAAATAGTGCTGTGTCCAAGGAAGTGTCCTGTTTTCATGTTAGGGCAATATCCTGTCTACTTTCTTTTGTTTGCCAAGCCCCTTTCACAACAAGTAATGACATTTTTTAATCCGTTATGCGTAGACTTATCAGAATCCTTCCTTAGTGTTTTTGGGTAGCAAATACTTAACACACATGCCAATAAGCTGGCCAACCTGCCTTCTGCATTCATTTGCCTTATTCCTCTGGGTCAAGCAAGTTTCTGCTATATTGATTTCCCAGGGAAACTGCATTGCCTGACATTTGTCAAACAGCTAACTATCCATCTTCTCTTAAGACTGCAGATTAGAAACTAGAGCACAGACAGATGCTGGTTTCAGATGGGAAGTCTTCAATAACCAGTCTGCCCTTCCATCAGCAAGCATAAATGTGTGGTACATGGGAGAAAGAGACTGGCTATCTTCAAGTGTGGCTCTTCAAAATGATGATGTGTGCCTTCACACAATCTACCCACCATCCTTTTCCAGGCATATTTCTTTTTAGCCTACTGTGAGAAGCGTGCCTCACTTTCTGCCTTATACGGCATCTTTTTAAGCTCAAGGACCTAAATGAAGCTTCACAGAATTTGTGGTAGGGCTTATTCCTGTGGAAAGCTTTGCTTTAGGATTTTTCAACATTGCTAAGTGTAAACGAACATTTGAAGAATCAGAATTGTAGAGTTAGCAGAATTAATGCACACCGAAATACTAAATATTTGGTGTATGTATCTTTATTCTATGGCAAGGCTTACCAGCAGTGGTTTCTTTACTCATGTATTGTTTAGGAGCACCAGGGAAAAAAAGAGTGGTCATTTTTGTGGATGATTTAAACATGCCGAAACTGGATCGTTATGGCTCACAGCCCCCTATTGAACTACTTAGACAGTACCAAGACTTTGGAGGATTCTATGACCGAGATAAACTGTTTTGGAAGGAAATCCATGTAAGTCTATGTTCAGTGCCTCTGACTGTTCTAATTCCATGTTTCATTAGAGACATGCTATAAATACCATGTTTCCCCCAAAATAAGACATCCCCTGATAATAAATCCAATCCGGCTTTTGAGTGCATGGCAATAAGGCCAAGCGCTTATTTCAGGGTTCAAAAAAATATAAGACAGGGTCTTATTTTCGGGGAAACACGGTAGTGCTAATTACAGTCCTCCTTCCCAAGGGCTGGATTCTGATGCATATAGAGTTTTGAGGCTTTTTGTTTCTGTAAGACATTCTTCACTCCAGTTCATACAAGCAAGGAACACTGCGGCATATAATGGAGGCTTTGCCCTGTAGAACAAGCTGTTAATTTATTATTGTTCTCAGTGTATATCTATGCCATATTTTTGTGTCACAGATTTACCAAAAAGTATCATTGCATTTGGAAGATTTCCCAACTGTTGTTGTTCTTGTTATTTAAATTTGTATAACAGCCCGACTCCCAAGGACTCTAGACAATTGTAGCAGCAGGAGAAAGAAGGTAAATTCGGAGAGAAGCTATGTTCATAACAGAAATTGTGAACATTCCCTTTGCAAGTTGCTGCAGGCATGTGTATTACTTCCACATCCCATTCTTCCATCTGGAAGCTCAAATATTGTTTCATCTGATATTTTCTTTTCAGTGTATGTTTGATCCAAGCATCTATCATATCATGCCATATCAATCTGCCAACACTCAGGGACAAAATGGCTGCTTTTCAGAGGTGCATTCTTTAGCAATTTTTGGTCTAAAATGAAAATCAAAAAGGTTATGTTAAACCTCTATAAGGCCTGGGGCTCCTATTTTGATGTGTAATCCTTCAATTTATGCACCAAAATGGACTGAAAATGTTCAGCATTGGCTACCCAGTGACCTCCATTACTAGCATGCATCTCCTAGCCCTAAGACAAAATATCAGGTTGGAACAGATATAACTAGCAGGAGGGACCCTCAGGAGAAATGGAGGCAGGAATGATACATCATTTCCTTTTTTCAGGAAAAGCAACCATGTGTTATAAACTATTCTGTTTCAGACAGAAAGCTCTTAATGGCATTATCTCCTGGGCGCTTCTGTGTCCTGGCATGTCTGGGCTGCCTTAAGGCCTAAAAGCTATTTACGTCACCACAGGTGCCCAGTGCTTCCCAATCCTTCACCTCATTACCATGTGAATGATTAGGCTGGAAGGGAGAATGGGTGAAGGTGACCTCCCTCGTGTGCCCCTTTTTTCAGTGTGATTGGATTTCCAGACCTGTATCAGAGGGCACATGACAATTACAGCTGAAAGGAGCACGATGAAATAGCGTATGCGCTTGACCTTTGCATGCTCTCTTCTCCCAGTCGATCATATCCTTGGCAAACTGCCAAATAATATGGGGAGCTTACCAGGAATGCAGCTGTACCTTGGCAGAAGTGGACTAAGATGTGGCAGTGACATAGTTCATAGGATTCTGCAAACTATTCGAAAGAAGTGCTTTTTGCAAGGCAGATCGGCACAAATGAAGTGTCTCTCTCTCTCTTCAAAGTGTTAATGCAAGCTGCATCCTTTGCAAAGCTGCACAGTTGGTTTAAAGGTTGGGTTGGGTTTTCTGCGTATATATTGTTCTGTCCTTGCTACACATTACTCTGTTTGCAGCTTGACGTGCAGCTAAACCCACCTATCTTCCAATAAAACAGACTGTGTGTGTAGATCTGGATGCTTTATTAAAGGAACAGGATCGTTGAAACTGGGAAAATAGAAATACATGCATGAATGAATGAATGAATGAATGAATGAATGAATGAACGAATGAATTTTTCCTGATGCTTCTGTTTCCTTCTGAATGTTAAAGGAAATGGAGTCTGATTTCCCAGGATGCACTTGTTTTGGGAGTGAGGGTTCATGGGTAGATGACTCTTAAAGGGGCGGGTCAGCTTCCAAACAATACAGATTGGTGTTTGACCCTGGCCACTAGATGGGGAAAGAGAACAACAACAGTATATACACAAATTATATGCTGGGCATGACATATATTCCAAGATCATGTTTCTGCTAGGACTATTAGTAAAACTAAGTGCCTATGCACACATGGACAGAGGGCCAGAAATAGCCTTTGAAGCAGACGTGAGACAGGGGCTGTTTTAACACGTTAAAGAGATGTTCCATTACTAATAGTACATTTTGTAAAGCACCTGTTTTGAATACTCAGCATGACACTATGTATTTTTTCCCCTAATTTATTAATGTCTGGTCACAGTCAGTAGTTGTGCTGTGACGAAGGTAAAATTTGCTGATTTTTTCCTGAAATTTAAACACCAGAAGAAACAATCCACTAGAGGACAGCAGTTTTCTGATCAAATTACTCTTGTACTTGGCTAGGTCAATATTTGTCAAGTTCCTTGTGTTATGGCATCTGGATTCCTTTATATTCAAAACCATAGAAGAACACAGAATTGTACAAACTCGAGCTAAACCTTTATGCTCATAGTACAGGTATTTTTATACCAAATTAAAAATTGGAGTAAGAATAGAATATCTTCTATTAGATATTCTAGTTATTCTCTAGATATTCTAGAATAGAATATCTCAATAAAGTATATTGAGTTATGGTTTACTTATAAATATATTCTTTGAAACAGGGATCTTTAGAAGTAATAGCACCACAGATTATTAACTTCTCACACAAATTATCTTCTCCCCAGGATGTAACTATTTGTTCAGCTTGTGCACCTCCTGGTGGCGGACGTAATCCAGTTACCCCACGCTTCATAAGACATTTTGCTATGCTGTGCCTTCCAACGCCCTCTGAACATAGCCTTAAACAAATTTTTCAGGTGAGCACCACCATCTATGTACATAAAAGAAACACAAAATATATATGTATTTCTTTGGGTTTTCTGTCTTAGCATATTGTTGTGCAGTGCTAGATCCAGATAGACAGCTGGGCTAAAGCTGCTGGTAATTCCATTTAGATCAGAATGTAAAGTAGCAAACGTACCTCTATAAATAAACAACCAGACCCAGGTTTTTGCTTTTGGCTTTATTGTTTTAATTGCTTTTCTGGTTTTTAGTATTGTTTTGTTCTGCTGAGAGTTTCGTTCTTAAAATGGGTGCCCCTTACACATCTTTTAAATAAACAAACAGGTTTAGACAAGACTGCCTTATGTTCAAACTGAAATTTACTGAAATTTACTTTTTTTCAGATCGTTTTTTCTGAAGGTTTAGGTTTTCAGGCTAAAAAACATTAGTATGTTTAATGCTTATTTTTACAGATAATGTTCTCTGCATACCTTCCAGATGCATTCTTTCTTTCTGTAGCTTTACAAATTAAAGAAAATTATAGTATTTAAAAAAGCAACACGGCAAGCCAAATCTATATGTTCCAGCTGTGAATGGATGAATTGCTCTGATGCACAATGGAATTTTTTCCATCAGCTGCATTGATCCAGAACCTTGTGTGTGTTTGGCAATGAAACATAAAGCTCTTGCTTTCAGATGCTTCCTTATTGCTTTAATTTGTTTGCAAATTATGAATTGGCACTCCCATCATAATGAATTGGGAATTTTGGTAGATGTAGAAAATGGTACTCAGAATAGATGAAGAATTTCACACTTTTTACAGATTCTGGTTATTTGGGGCTGATATAGAGCTGTAGATTCACTTTTAGTGATTTTGTAAAATCAAAACTCTTGTAAAAGAAAGAAACAAAATTAAATATTTAGCTTTGTGTTTTATATTATTTTTCCCTTGGTCTAGGCAATTCTGAAAGGCTTCCTAGCTGAATTTGCCCAAGCAGTAAAGCAGTGTGCAAGTAGTATAGTGGAGGCTGCTGTTGAAATATATCAAAGAATGAGCATTGATCTGCTCCCAACACCAGCAAAATCTCATTATGTGTTTAATTTACGTGATTTGTCAAAATGTGTCCAAGGTAAGGTATATCTGTTCCATATAATAGTTTTTTGTTGTTCAAATTCTGTGCTCACATCTTCAGCAATTATTCTCTATATTTATCACATTACATACATTTAATTTTTTTTTAGTACAGGTAGTCCTCAATTTACGACAATTGAGTCCAAAATTTATGTTGTTCAGTGAGAAATTTGTTAAGTGAATTTTGCCCCATTTTACAGCTTTTCTTGCCACATTTGTTAAGTGAATCACTGCAGTTCTTAAATTAATAACATGGTTGTTAAGTGAATCTGGTTTCTCCATTGACTTTGCTTGTCAGAAGGCCACAAAAGGAGATCACATGACTCTGGGATACTGCAACCGTCATAAATGTGAGTCAGTTGTCAAGCATCCAAATGTAAATCATGTGACTATGGGGATGCTGCCACAGTCATAAGTGTGAAAAATGGTCATAAGTCACTTTTTTCAGTGCCGTTGTAACTTCGAATGCTCACTAAATGAACTGTTGTAAGTCGAGGACTACCTGTATTAATAACAAATATTGATAATTCACTTTATGATTTGTTCTCATATTTTAGCCGTAAATAACATTATTCCTAGCATGCTCTTTCATAAAAGTATCATACTTAATATAGTATTTTTAGAACTACTGCCACATTCTTGAGCAAAGATGCCTATTTTGAAGAGGTTAGAGAAAACTTCAAATCAGAGTGGTACAATCTGTATCAATCATACTCAAAAAGCAGATGAATCCAGTGCAATTATAGATAAAATAATTTGTGTTATAGCCCTAGTGAAATCTATAATATGTAATGCCAAATATTGTAATAATATTTGCTGGCTTATGTGGTCTGAAATTAATTAACTATGTATTTCTGATGTAGTTTTATCTGAACAGAAGTGGACAATCCTATTACCTTTATTGTATTTCCTAAAGCACACATAGAATCAGAGAATATAATGATTAGAACTCATCTTGTCTGATGTTTCCCAACTTTGGTAACTTCCAGATGCAAGAATTTCAGATCCCAGAATTCCACAGGCAAGATGACCATTGCTGAGAATTCTAAGAATTAAAGTTCACATAACTAGAAGTTGTTGAAATTGAGGACAATAATTGAGTTCAGTTCCACATTTAGTGTAGAAATCTTATTACTACATCTCCAACAGATGTCCATTCAGTTTCTGTTTAAGTTCTTCCAGCGAAGAAAATCCACACCGTCTCCCGCTGCAACCTATTCCACTACAGAACAGCTTGCACCATTAGGAAATGCTCCTTAACATCCAATCAAAATTTGCTTCATTATAATTTAAATCCATTTATTTTTGGCTTGTGTTCTGAAACAACACGAAGCAAATCTACACTCTCTTCTACATGGCAGCCATTCAAATGCATGTCTGACTGCAGTCTTCTCTTCTCCAGACTAAATATACCAAATGTCTCCAAGTGTTCCTCATAAATTTTTCCTTCCAGGACCCTAATTATTTTGGTTGCTTTCTTCTGGACACACTCCAGTTTGTCAATATCCTTCCAGGAATAAGGACAATATTCTAGGTGTAGACTAAAAAAAATAGAGAGGGAGGAAAGAATTGTCACAGTTAAAAGTATCAAACTGTATAGTTCAGGGCTATTTAATTTAAATATATGGATAAATAAGATTGTTGCATTAGTTCCAATCCTATGTCTACTTAGCAACATCTTTATTTTCGAGAATAGCTCTTGAGTTCCACATCTTGGGGGGGCGGGGGAGAGACCTGGGTGATTATATTAAAGTGTACCTCTCCCCCGCCATTTTATGTGAGCAACAATAATGCTGTCAACATTCCAAACACGGATAAGTTTTTCATAGTGGATAGAATCAACCTTATTTGGTAAACTGGTAAGATTGTGTCCTGCAGTCCTCTCTAGATATGATTGTGTGATTAATAATAAACATGAATTAGTAGTATTAATATTTCCCGTATTTTGGTTTTGACACAAGGAGGTGCTGCTTTCTGCTGAAATGCCAGTATTGTGGAATAGCCTCTCAGTGGAGGTCAAGCTGGCTTCCCCTATGCTGGGGAAAGTTTCTAAAAACCAAGCCTTTGCAGAGACCCTTCCCATAATTTGAGTTGTGGTTGCTATATTCTAATTTCTTTTCATTTGCGTAATTTCACTGTGTTTTTATTCTTCTGTGAGGTGATTTTACATAGTATTTTTATGTGAGCCTCCAAGAGTAATTTTTGATTGCCGCGGCATAGAAATATAATACAAATATTCCTTGTACTATAAAAATCCTTGTGCAGTTGTTTTCTGTGTTAGACATGACATTCTGTACAATGTTTCCAATAAGATAGATTGGTGTTTTCCTTATAGCATAGAATGAAAAGTGCTGTAACCTAAATAGGTATGACAAGTGGTTTACACTATCGCTATTCAGTCTTTTTCTGTTGTGATCAAACCTAGTATTTTACAACATGCATTTACATGATTTTCTTTTAGAAATTCGACTGAGAAGTCAACTTTCCCCTTTGGAACATTCTCCTTTACTTAACAAAATATGAATTACTAAAGAAACAGGAAGATCGTATATTCTTTGAATATATTTTTAATTTTTTTTTAGCTTCAGGACTATTCAAGTGGAAGAATAGTTTTATTACCATAAATAATAGCTGTAGATACCAATTTTAAGCTAGTATAGGAAAACATAACTACAAAATAGCATAAAATAATTTGTGGGGGAAGTAATTTTCTAATTTTTTATGACATTATGCAAGAAGACTGTTAACCTTGTTTATTAATCATTTTAGAATGTTTATTAAAGTTAATGTATTAAATGAAATTAATTAAATTAACAGCATCTGAATTTGATTTCCTGTATTCCATCCTAATAAATACAATATATAGGAATGAGAGTATTTGGTGATAATATGGGAGATTGATACTACATTTTTTACACAAAATTGGGTGGTTATTGCAAGTTTTCCAGAGATGGCTTTTATTATGTCTGAGTATAGCTTAGATTTGTGTGTGTATATACAGTATATACAGAAACCAAAGTACCTTTCCATATCAGCATATTAGTTAATTATGCAACTCCTTTTTTTAAATGAAATTTGATAGCTCTATTGTTCATCCTTGTGTACCTTGGTAGAATGTTTAGTAAAGAGATAATGGATGAAGACATCTTAATATGTGCAAATGTTGGTGAAAAGAAAGAAAAGCAGAAAATATGATGTGCTAATCAAAATAGCTATATCCAAAAGAATACTTGTGCTATAAATTTACATTATAGTAAATACTTCGCTATAAAGAAGTGATAGGTATGTCAAGAGAGGCATAAAACTAAATGAAGTAGAAAAGAGCTTTGTGTGTGGTAAAACAAAAATAGATAGGGTCAAGAATTCAAACTCAATATAAATACCATTTTTTGATGGTTAATATTGAGCTGTTTGCATACAATGGATCTCAGCAGGCCTTTCACTTCTTGGTTGAATCCTGCTGCTAAGCTGCTGAGTATTGCAGAGTGTTCAAGGAGCTCAGCCTCTTTCTGAGATAAGGGGGCTTCAGGTAGGAAGACAGCTTAATGAAATGTCAATGCGGTATAAGGATGCTTGAAGAAAGGCAAATGCTATATTGAGAATCACTAGGAAAGAAATCAAAAATAAAACTGCCGATATTGTATACCTTTGTACCTTTGAACTCACTTGATCACCTTACCTCTGTCCTCATAATTGCCTCAAGAAGGACACCATAGGACCTAAGAAAATGCAGAGTAACCATGATGACCTTAAGTGCAAAAAGATTAAAATATTAAAATATTAAAAAAGCAAGTACGGAGCATTATGTAGATGCTTAAAATGATGCATGTTTGAGGGGAAGTATTCCCTGAATACTACATGTAGTCCTTGACTTACAACAGTTCATTCAGTGACCATTCAAAGTTACAACTGCACTGAAAAAAGTGACATATGACCATTTTTCACACTTATGACTGTTGCAGCATCCCCATGGTCACGTGACCAAAATCCATATGCTTTGGCAACTGGTTCATATTTACGACAATTGCAGTGTCCTGGAGTCATGTAATCTACTTTTGTGACTTTCTGACAAGGAAATTCAATGGGGAATCCAGTTTCATTTAACAACCATAACAAATGCAATGATTTACTTAACAACTATGGCAAGAAAAGTTGTAAAATGGGACAAACTCACTTAACAAATGTTTCACTTAGCAATATAAATTTTGGGCTCAATTGTGGTCGTAATTCGAGGACTACCTGTATAACCTGAATTCATCCAGTGAACTTGAATGAGAGATTAGGACAGATAAGGGAAATGTTTTACTTTTATGTGTAGAATTCATTACTATAAAATAGATACTGCTAGCCACCCTATTAGAGAGTTTAAAAAAAATATTAGACAAACCCATAGGATGAGAATATGAATAATGGTTAGAATACGTTCAACATACTTCAAATGAATTAACCAAAGAAAAGGGGGGAAATACATTCCAGTTGCAAAACTTTTCGAAAAAATTTGACCAGCTTATTCAAAAATACTATTTCTTGCTTGAACTTCCCTCAAGACATTTTGAAGAATTGCACATATCACGTATCTATTTCTAGAAGTTTGGAGTGGATTTGACTTCCACTATTATATAATAATTCTTTTGACCTTCTGCCATGTATAAAAAATCTTAACGTTCTTAGATTTAAAGATTCAGTTGCTTAGTTTAACACACTAGATTCTTAACATGCTATTCCATGTAAAACACTCACAAAACAGATTGTAAAAGTACAATAAGAACATAAACTATATTTGAAACATTACTATATTTACTACATAGCTCATATCCCTTTGAGGTAATCCAGCCAAGAAAACAAAAACATGAGTACTGACACTATCTTTATTGTAAGGTTACTGTCAGGCCGAAGTCAGAATCTTGCGAATCTGAAAGCCCTTCTCCCCTTCCTCACCTTTAGTTTCTAGAGAACTAGAGAAGGTTCCTTCCTCCACCCTCATTCCTTCTGTGGGCTGAGGGTTCCTTCCTCCATCCTCATTCGCTTCTCTGAACATTGCCTAGGCTGCAGTTCTTCTTCCTCCTGTCTCCCAAGGCTATTCTCACAGACCGATTGAAGAAGTGCAATGCAATCAACACATGAAAGAACTGACACTAATCTGATTGTCACACTGGGAGATGAAAAAGAAGGCCACAGACGTTGAACATAACTAGGAAAGGCTTGCTACTCCTAGTCATGATAAGCTATGTCTTGCCATGATCTGAGGCAGTATGACTCTTAATTTCAGATACTGCAGAACATGACCGATGATTGTTACTATGTTCATATTTTAATTGTGGGCTTCCCTTCAGTAATTGGCTGGCCACTCTGAGAAAAGACTTCTGCCCTAGCTGGGCTTTTTGTCTGATCTAGTATAACTCTTTCTGTGTTCTTTTGAATACCTTAGAAACAGTAGCATGTCGCAGAAAAATATCTACTTGCAAATTGCATTTATAATCATCTGTTGTGATAGCTAATCACAAATTTGCATAGAATAATAGTTTGATGTTGCAGTTATCAGTTGGTGAATATGTACATATTTTAAAAAGTATTGAAGATTGCTTGTTGTGTAAGTAGCATTTGTTTTTCTATACAGGTATACTGCAGTGTGATCCAGTGTCAGTTCGAGACCAGAATCAGATATTTAGACTATTCTGTCATGAGTGCCAGAGAATTTTTCATGACCGTCTCATCTGTAATGAAGATAAACAATATTTTTATTCTATGTTAAGCGACATGGCTAGTAAGAATCCTTATTTAATGTTTTTGTGTATGTCTGATTACTTTTTTATTCATAAACATTCTGTACTTTCAAATCAGCAAACCAATTATTTTCATTTGTAGGCAAATATTTTGGAGTTTCAACTGACCCAGACTCATTTGCATCTAAACCTATCTTATTTGGAGATTACATTAAGGTGAGCATACTAGCAACATATATAGAATCATAACTTTAAGATTATCTTTATTTTTTTTATTTAAAAAATGTCCTTCTATATCAGCCTTTCTATGGTCAAAGTTGATTTACCCTTATGAAAGGTGTATGAATTTCAGCATCCAATTTTACAATAACAATCTTAATAATCAGACTTTAGCTGCTGGCATTCAGTAAAACCATGAAAGTGTTTTTAGATCAATACTAGAGAGGCTTGAACAATAATACAGTTATCTTATTTTACAATCAATTTATTTTCCTGATCTGGAAAAACATTCAAATTCCCAAGTATAGTCCAAATGCAGGCCTTGAAGGGATAGTGGAATATAAATGCAGTAAAAATTGAAGAAAATCATATGTACTTAGATATTGTTTCAAATATAGAAAGTAATAGACCCCAAAGAGTGAAAAGGCAAGAGTGAAGTTTAAAACCACTCTCTGTCAAATCTCTCTTAGTTTGTAGACATCTGTTATTTTTTTACATGAAAAATCTACATAATTATTAAGTATTAGAACGGAATGATGCCTAAGCTTAATAACATTCACGGAATTCCTTCCCCCCCACAAATGATGGTGTCTCTTTTATTGAGATGGAATGTGCTTCGATTTGAAGTGTCTGTCAGATTTTCTGGAAGTGTCATATTTAGGAATAAATTCTGAGCTGCTTTCAGAACTGACAGATCAAATCAGTGCAGAAAGTAAACAGCTGATCAGCAGATGGCCATGGCACAAACATATGGAGTGAACATGTTGATGGTTTTCTTGCTCCTTTGCTTTGGAATAGTTCCTAGAGTAATCTCTGAGGCACTGAGACTCATTTCACTAAATCTATTAATTAAATATTTACCTATATAACTCTGATGTGATTCATTAAATTGAATTTACCTTCAGTTTTATGAAGGAAATGTCCTCAATATGCACAGGTATTAATTATAATAAGGATTACAAAATTGTTTTAAGTGGTAGTCCTCATTTTGTCATTTCTTTTTGAAGAACAATTCTTAGCACCCTGAGAAGATTTGTGGACCTGCTGGACTTCAAATCAAAACGTAGATCTGGTGTCAGCAAAAAACATGCACTTTTTTTTTTTTGTATTTTCCCAAAAGGCTAAATTCTAGACTTTCAAATAATTTGTTAGATGTACGGCCAAGGAAAGGGAGACTTCCCTGCTCCAGGCATCTTCCGGAAGCTTATTTATATACAGTATGTTGAATAGAGAGTCTCACTGCAAATTTGTAAGATTCATTTATAACAGTTGACAGCATCAGTAGGTCATGGACTTAGATTATGATTTCTGCTTGGATGACAAGGGGATTAAAAAAGCATACTTTCATGATAAGAATGTCCGTTTTTTTCCAGCAAGAAACTAAATATGTACATTTTCTTGGAAGTTATCTTCATAAACGAATAAGAATATGAAGTTATGTTTGTAAAAAGAAAGCCTAGAGAGTGACAGATATGTGTACTGTAAATATACGTTTTCCACCGCTGAGCTTATCAAGCTGAAAAGGAAAAACAAGAAAACAAACAGAGGTTAAAGTTAACCCCTTTGGAAATGGTTTAGATAGATCATTTAGATTTAGATAGTTGAAAATTTAAAACATCTAAAAATGATGTATTCCCATCTGTTCATTGCTGAACAATGGATCAGTAATCACCTTGTTGAGTCCTCTTTTCTTCCTTATCAATCAGCCAGGGAGTATCTTATGACATATTCCAAATTGCTTTGAAGGATGTTATAATTGAAAACTAGGATATGCATCATTAATAAATAAAATGGTATGAAGTTTAAGAACAGAAAAAAGGAGATGGTTCATTGAACTAACTGTTAACTTGCTATAGTGTTTCCCATGAATCCATGACAGGGAGTCAAAAACAAGGGAAGAGGATTCCAGTGCACCTACATTCACAAGGAACCATCTTACCCCTAACATTTTAAGTTAATTAATAGATCCAGGAGGTGTGACAAGCTACTTTTCTCTCTGCATGCTTAATTTTGTATAATCTCTGTCAACCTTGTTTCACTCATGTCATCACTACATTTCTTTGATTAGTGTCTGTTCTCAATTGTCATTAAATTATCATTTCATTATATTCATCTGATTTTTCTCAATGATGCCATGTAGATTGGAATAGATAAAGCTGATCGAATTTATGAAGAGTTACCTGACATGGAAAAGATTATCGGAGTTTTACAAGACTATCTTGATGATTACAATATAACAAGCTCTAAAGAGGTCAAGCTGGTATTTTTCCAAGATGCAGTAGAGCATGTTTCAAGGTAAATAATTATCATTAATTTAGTATTAATATTATATATACATTATTGAATATCAAGTATATATGAAATATATGACATACCTTTGTCACATATACAGTATGTCACAGAAGTGAGTACACCCCCTCACATTTTGTAAATATTTAAGTATATCTTTTCATGTGACAACACTGAAGAAATGACACTTGGCTACAATACAAAGTAGTGAGTATACAGCTTGTATAACAGTGTAAATGTGCTGTCCCCTCAAAATAACCCAACACACAGCCATTAATGGTTAAACTGCTGGCAACAAAAGTGAGTACACCCCTAAGAGATAATGTCCAAATTGGGCCCAAGTAGCCGTTTTCCCTCCCTGGTGCCATGTGACTCATTAGTGTTACAAGTTCTCAGGTGTGAAGGGGGAGCAGGTGTGTTAAATTTGGTGTTATCGCACTCTCATACTGATCACTGGAAGTTCAACATGGCACCTCATGGCAATGAACTCTCTGAGGATCTGAAAAAAACGAATTGTTGCTCTACATAAAGATGGCCTAGGCTATAAGAAGATTGCCAAGACCCTGAAACTGAGCTACAGCATGTGGCCAAGACTATACAGCGGTTTAACAGGACAGGTTCCACTCAGAACAGGCCTCGCCATGGTCGACCAAAGAAGTTGAATTCCCGTGCTCAGCGTCATATCCAGAGGTTGGCTTTGGGAAAAAAGGCTTTGCTGCAGAGGTTGAAGGGGGAGGGGGGGGGTCAGCCTTTCAGTGCTCAGAC
>QLTV01004245.1:1395965-1407022 GCA_003457575.1 Thermophis baileyi | reverse complement strand
TGCCAACAGGATAACTACCCCAAACACATCTCCAAAACGACCACTGCCTTGCTAAAGTAGCTGAGGGTAAAGGTGATGGACTGGCCAAGCATGTCTCCAGACCTAAACCCTACTGAGCATCTGTGGGGCATCCTGAAACGGAAGGTGGAGGTGCGCAAGGTCTCTAACATCCACCAGATCCGTGATGTCGTCATGGAGGAGTGGAAGAGGACTCCAGTGGCAACCTGTGAAGCTCTGGTGAACTCTATGCCCAAGAGGGTTAAAGCAGTGCTGGAAAATAATGGTGGCCACACAAAATATTGACACTTTGGGCCCTATTTGGACATTATCACTTAGGGGTGTACTCACTTTTGTTGCCAGCAGTTTAGACATTAATGGCTGTGTGTTACGTTATTTTGAGGGGACAGCACATTTACACTGTTAAGCTGTATACTCACTACTTTACATTGTAGCCAAATGTCATTTCTTCAGTGTTGTCACATGAAAAGATATACTTAAATATTTACAAAATGTGAGGGGGTGTACTCACTTCTGTGACATACTGTAGGTAGTCTTCAGGTTGCAATTGTGACCAGGCTTGTCATTTCCAATTAATGAGAGAGTGAAAACTTAATAATTCAAGTCCTTATCAAGGAACAAAGAATTATTAAGGTATCATCTGAGAATATAGGCAGTTCCAAGCTGTGTATATTTTTGTAAAATTAAAGTCAGGGGTGAAATTCAAAAATTTTCCCTACCGGTTCTGTGGGCGTGGCTTGGTGGGCATGGCAGGGGAAGGATACTGCAAAATATCCATTCCCACCCCACTCTGGGGCCAGCCAGAGGTGGTATTTGCCGGTTCTCCGAACTACTCAAAATTTTCGCTACCGGTTCTCCAGAACCTGTCAGAACCTGCTGAATTTCACCCCTGATTAAAGTGTTCAGGTCTGATAAATTCAACATTCCTAAATATCAAGGGTATCCTTTTTTTTATCCCCCTACCCTTCACATATAGACAGTGGACGTATCTCATACTCCTGCTCTCTCTTTTCCCCACAACAACTTTTCTACATCTCTCTCTAAGAGAATGACCAGCCCTAATCGCCCAGCTGGCTTTTATGCCTAAGGGAAGCCTAGAACTCAGAGTTCCTGAGTTCCAGACCAATTCCTTTGTCAAAGTGAACCAAAACTAGATCATATACATAGACAATACATATCAGAGATATAGCACTCCTTCTGCCTTTATTTCTTGACTTTTAAATTATTCTATCTTGGTTTTTATTTGGCTCTTACTTTACTGATATTTTTATGGTTTTTAATTTTTTACCTGTGAACTGCTCAGAGTGATTCTGTGAGTGAGATGGGCAATATCTAAATTTTATTAAATATAATTTATATGTCTATATATCTAATCTATCTCATTCTCTCTATCTCTATCTCTATATCATCTATAGCTATATCTAGCTAGCTGGCTAGCTATAAACAAACCAACCTTTAGGTCAGTTTCCAAGCAAGCAAAGACAAGCTCACTCCAATATGTGAACCTAATTTTATGTGTCCTTCTCCATATTTTAGGTAATGTGACATTTGAATAAGATTATCACCACACCCTGTTGAAATCTAAAAATATTCTACAGGGATTGCAGAAACACTCATAATATTTGGTTGGAGAGCACTGAAGAGTAGCAAAACGATAGGAAAAAGATGCATGTGTCAAAGATGTAGAAAGCACTATTTAAGTCATATTAAAAGTAAATATGGTACAAATACTGTAGTTAAAATATAAAACAAAAATAAGTCTGTATGAAACAGAGCTAGAAAAGACATGGTATGCAAATAGGGCAAAGAACAAAAAAGGAAAATGCCAGTGAGCAACCTAGGCCATTGAAGCCATCAATAGGCCTTGTACCAAAGTAAAGCAAACCACAAATTCATAAATCAGAACAAGTTGGTGGTGATTATATTATATTTCATAAACTTAATTCTGCCTGGCCAGAAGGGGTAACCAAATCTAACACAGGAAACTGTATTGAGATTTTTGCCATCAAATTTTAGTTATGTGGGTAAGGGTGACTCCTGAGCCACAATAAGAGGGTGCTTGAACCAAGCTGTGTATTGTAGTCATGTCCTGGGAGAGTATTAAAAGAAAATTCCTCTGCTTCAATTCCTGTACGTACAGTATGTCACGGATGAATATGGTAGAATGGTGTTTTTACTTTTGTAAGTTTTATCAAAGTCAAATGTCATTTCAATTTTCTGCCTAGAATTGCTCGGATGATTCGTCAGGAAAGAGGAAATTCCCTCCTGGTCGGTGTTGGAGGCACAGGGAAGCAGTCTCTGACTAGACTTGCCTCTCACATTTGTGGCTATAAGTGCTTTCAAATAGAACTAAGTCGTGGCTATAATTATGACTCTTTCCATGAAGACCTTAGGAAGCTATACAAAATGGCAGGGGTGGAAGACAAAGACATGGTTTTCCTTTTCACAGACACCCAGGTATGATATAATAATATTGAAATTCATTTTGCAGATAAAGCACTATTAATATAATGAAATGCGATGTGATTTATGTACTTTTGTTCATGCAGCTAAAGCACTTCAGAAAGGGAATTTTCAATGCCATTCAATGTTTAAAGTTCAGATAAGACACTGAAAGTAGATGCACTCTGCTAGCACAGGATGAAGATAAAATTTGGATTCATTCATGTTTCTGCAAGATGTGGGCTGTTGTTTGTTTTTTGGTAATACAGGTAGACCTTGATTTACAACAGTTCACTTAGTGACCATTCAAAATTACAACAACACTGAAAAAAAGAGACTTATGACCATTTTTCACACATATGACCATCGCAGGTGATGATCAGGTGATTTACAGGTGCTTTACAACTGACTCACATTTATGACGGTTGCAGTGTCCTGGGGTCACGTGATCATCTTTTGTGACCTTCTGACAAGCAAAGTCAATGGGGAAACCAGATTCACTTAAAAACTGTGTTACTAATTTAACAACTGCAGTGATTCACTTAACAAATGTGGCAGGAAAAGTCGTAAAATGGGACAAAACTCAACAAATTTCTCACTTAAGAACATAAATTTTGGGCTTAATTGGGTTGTAAGTAATTGGGTCATAAGTAAGGACTACCTCTATCTGCCTCGTGATTTTATCCCATTGTGGCAGGCAATGAAGTTTGCTAGTTTTTGGTGAAGGGTAATTCAAGGCATAGCAAAGAATTCTCACTCTTCATTCCAGGAATTGTAATGGAAAGTGATAGAGGGACACAGCTAGTAATGTACAATTGCAGATTAGGAAGATGTACTCATTTATAGCATGAATAAGAATGCTTAGCTACTTGAGAACTTGCAACTGTCTACGTGTAAGTCACTGCTGGATTATGACACTCCCCATAAAACTAAAAAGTGCCCATAAATTTCAGAAAGAGAAAAAATAACACTATAAGAATCCATTGACATGCCTAAACCAGTATAGAAATACAAGAATAAAAATGAGGGCAAAAAAACCCAAACAAACAAAAAGAAATACACTTGAAATGAAGCTCATGAAATGTTGATATCAGGACATTGTTTTCAATAACGAAAGTGACAACAATTTCCATGGCAACATTAAGTGATTGAAGTGTGGAATAACATGGAGTAATTGTGGATAAAGCAGCGATGTAAACAGTATTTGATACTTAGAACAGTAATTTGAGCATTTACAAAATAAACTAGATCTATTGAAAGGACATGTTTAAAATAGATATTTGTGCCAGTATTAATTGATGAATAGAGGATAGAACTGAACAGACATTACCATGTTACATGAATAAGATTCTGTGGATTTACATAATTCTCATACCTTAAAAAATTAAACCAATGAGGAAAAATTATAGAGGAAGTTTGGATGGTAATTCTGGGAACAAGTGAAAGATGAAAAGGGGAAGGCCAGGAGAGATATCAGTCTTGCCTTATTTCTGGCATGAAATCCTTCCAGGACTCCTTGGGTTGCTTCTCCATCGTGGGTGGAGCCATCATTCAGGATAGGATGGGTTGTCCTCGTCCGTCAGCCAATGAGGACCGAGTCTGTCTTCTTATGCCAGGATCCGCCCTGTGCCATCCCAGCTTAGACTCGGTCCTCAGCGAGGTCGGACGTGGCAAGCTGTTACTCCCATCCTGCATTGGCTTTTCTCTGGTTTTTTGACTATTGTGGCTCGATTTGGAACTGTGAGTTATCGGGCTCCTTTCTGTCATCTGTAGGAGCCCGGGATCCGGCAGGGCTTCGGCTCTGGCCGCTCGGCTACAGCTGGGCACAGTACCTTGCCCCTTTTCCTCACAGGGGCAGTGAGTCCGGTCGGATTCCTGAGCCTCAGCTCGCTCCGACTCTGGCGGCTCGGGGAAGGGACATTGTCGGCCCTTTTCTCCCCCGGGAAGGCTTTGCAGTCTAGTCTTGCCGTGGCCGCCGCTGTCTTCCGCCCTGCCGCGCCGGCTTTTTCGGGCCGTTCTGAGGGGGCTAGACCCATCACCACTGGGGCCTATCGGCTCGCGTGAACCCCCCCGGCCTGTTTGCCGTGCTTCTCCCGGGCCGACGACGAATTTCCTCAGCCTGTCATCGGTGCCGCCCTCTGAGCGTGCTCGGGCGAGCGTTCGTCGGATCGGAAGGCTAATCGGCTTCATCGATCGGGTCTCGGCTGGCTCAGTGTAACAGCGCTTCTGGCCTTTACAGCGTGCTCGGGCCTGTGCTTTTGACAGCTGTAACGGGGCTGGCGACCAGCCTCTCTTAATCGCTGGGGAGGCAATTAGGCGAGTGAGGCCCTCAGAGCTTGCTCGGGCCAACGTCGGAGGCCTTTCTCCCATTGTTGCCACTGCTCTCCAACTGTCAGTTGGGGCGGCCATTTTGAGTGAGGCGCTTTCATCACCCTTTCCAAGATGGCGGCCGCATCTCACTCGGCCTCCAAGCCAGGGGGCAAGCGACTCAAAAAGTCGGACAGGCCCCTCTCTGACGAGGACCAGCCCCTTTCATCAGGGCTGGGCCCTGCCAAGCGCCATCGCTCTCTCTCCACCAGCTCCAAGGCCACCCAGAGGGCTGAGCGCCGCAGAGACAAGGCCCTGCGGAAGATTTGTGAGAGGTCCTCCAGAGCCCCATCTGCCCCAGCTGATATGGACCGGGCCCCACGTGAGACAGGTGCCAATGCATCTGTAGAAGGGGGGGACCTGCGAGCACTGGACACCCTGCCGGTAGCTCGCTCTGAATCTGACTTTTGGGGCCCGGCCGGCCTGACGGTTTCGGCCACTCAGCCCATCCAGGCAGGAGTATTGGATCCCGAGCCGCCTCCATCTGCTCAATCTCAATCGGACGGCCGGTCTCATTCTACAGGGGCCCAGGATGTTTCTGGCTCCTTTGACCCTGCCAATCTACAGCTGCTTATTGCAGCGGCAGTACAGCAGGGCCTTTCCGCTGGTCTTCGGTCTCTGGAAGGCGTTATACCCATGGCCAGATCCCGTTCGTCCGCCCCCCTTGGTCAGCAGTCAGGGGCGGTCCATGATTCTCGCTGCCATCCTGCAGATGACTATTCTGACATATCTGAGGATGACAGTCAGGGAGAGTGGTCAGACGGAGCAGGCAGTGTTCCATTGGGGCTATCGGAGGACGAGTCCTTGGCACCTGAACAACCGGTGCCGGCGGGACTTTTCTCCCCCGCACTATTTAGATCACTACTGTACAAGGCTCGGGCGGCGGCGGGGTTGGAAGCTCCAGCCCCGCCGGAGGCGACAACTTCGACCTCCCAGCCGGACCCCCTTTTTTCCGAGGCAAAGCTGGAGACGTCTTTCGTCCCGATTCCACAGCTTTTTGTGGATATGGTCCTACGGCAATGGTCGAACCCGGCCTCTGGTCCGGCGCCTTCGTCCGCGGAACGAAAATTTTTTAATGTGGTGCCCGAGTTCTCGGACCTTCTGTCCGCACCGACGGTTGACCCCCCGGTTTTGGCTCTGTACTCTCCAACTGCCATGCCGGGGGATTCAGAGGAATTGCTCAAGCCTGAGGACAAGTGTCTGGAGCAGGCTCTACGGAGGAGCCATCAGGCGGCTGCCTGGGCGGTACGCGCCGCTTCAACGTCATCCTTCTTCACGAGAACCTCCCTCATTTGGCTCCGTCTGCTACAGGAACAAATCCCGTCCTCCAATTTGCGAGCCCAACAGGATTTGAACAAACTGTTTGCGGCATCCCAGTTTATCGCTGACGCCACCCTGCATGGCTCTCGTTTCGCTGCAAAGGCGATGGCCGCGTCTACTGTCGCCAGACGGATGCACTGGCTCCGTCAATGGCCCGCGGACACGCGACACAAATGGTGCCTTGCTTCGGGCCCAATCAAAGGAGGTCAACTGTTTGGAGAGTTGTTGGATCCAATATTGGTGGAGTCGCGAGACAGGAAGAAGACGCTCCCATCGCTGTCCTGGAAGGGTAATTTTCAGCAAGCCCCCTTTTACCGCCGGCCCTTTTGGGCGGTGGACCAGGGCTCCAACTTCTCCCGAGCTCCTGGTCTGTTCGGTTCGCGACAGCGACAACCTCAGGATAGGCCCGGGAGGGGGCAGCAGCCCAGGCGCCCCTTCAGGGGTGGTTCGGGGAACCGTCCCTTTAGACGCACCAGGTGGTGAGGACCCTTTGCTTCCGGACCTTGTCCTGCCCATTGGGGGTCGCCTATCCCATTTTGCAGATGCCTGGTTTCAAACAACTCAGGATTCCTGGGTGAGGCGGACCATTCGCCATGGCCTTTCTTTGGAGTTCCTCTCCCTCCCCCCGAATCGACTCACCCGCTGCCCGGTGTCTACCATCCCTTCTAAACGGCTCTTAATGAATTCGGCTATTCAGCACCTGCTGGACATTAGGGCCATCCAGCGGGTGCCCCGGGATCAGCGCGGGCAGGGTTTCTACTCCATTTTGTTTGTGGTCCCCAAGCCCTCGGGGGGATGGAGGGCGATTCTCGACTTGAAAAGCCTAAACAGGTACATCGCATACTGCAAATTCAAGATGCACTCCTTGTCGTCCATCTTGACTTGTTTTCGGAGGGGGGATTTTATGGCCTCCCTGGATCTGACTGAGGCCTACCTACATGTGCCGATACATCGCGACCATCGTCGCTTTCTTCGGTTTGCGTATGCGGGTGGCCACTTTCAGTACCGGGCGATGCCCTTTGGTCTCTCCTCCGCCCCGCGGGTCTTTACGAAGCTTCTGGCGGTTATTGCGGCCTCTCTCCATTCTCTGCCTGTTCATGTCCAGTGTTACCTGGACGATATACTGGTGCACGCGCCTACTGGAGCCCTCGCGATGCACCACCTCCAGGTGACAATCCGGACGTTGAACCTTCACGGCTTCGGGATTAATGTGGAAACGAGCCATCTTTCCCCTTCCACTTCCATCCTTCACCTGGGCACCATTGTGGATTCCCTGGAGTGTACGGTCAGTCTGTCCCAGGAGCAGCAGGACAGCATTCGACAACTGGTGTCTCAAATTCAACAACAGCGCAGAGCCCCTCTGGCTCTCTTGTCCTCCCTCCTGGGGAAAATGATTTCCTGTATTTCCATCGCCCCTTGGGCGCGTCTACACTCCAGGGAACTACAGTGGTTCCTCTTACCCTTCCAGAAGGCGGGTCGAGGCACATCGCAACTCAGAGTAGACGTTCCTCTTGCGGTACTCCGCTCCCTTGCCTGGTGGAGACGCCGGCCCTGTCCAAGGGCTCACAGTTCATCGAACCCCAGCGGGTGGTGGTGACCACCGACGCCAGCCTATCGGGCTGGGGAGCCCACGCCCTGGATCAGATCGCTCAGGGTCAGTGGGGGGACGCGGAGGTGTCCTGCTCTATCAATTGGCTGGAGCTCCGCGCGATTTCCCTGGCTCTTCGGCACTTTTGTTGTTTGGTCGAGGGCAGGCATGTGCTTGTGTTGACGGACAACACCACAGCCAAGGCGCACGTGAACAGACAGGGGGGCACTCGGTCCAAGGCCCTCATGCAGGAGGCTCGGCGGCTCGGACTATGGGCGGAATGCCACCTCCTGTCTCTTGTGGCAGACCATATCTCGGGTACAGCGAACTCCCAGGCGGATTGGCTCAGCAGGTCGGTTGTGGACCAGGCGGAGTGGCGTCTCCACCCATCCCTTTTTGCTGAGATCTCGGAGCGGTTCGGCACTCCAACTGTAGACCTCTTCGCGACGCCAGGGAACGCCCAGCTGCCCCGCTTTTTCTCCCGGTTTCCATCCCCGGGAGCGGAGGGAGTCAACGCCCTGCGGAGTTCCTGGCCGTCCGGCCTCCTGTATGCTTTTCCACCCCTACCGGTCATTCCCAAGGTGATCCGCAAGATGCTACAGGAGAGGGCAGAGATGGTACTCTTGGCGCCGTATTGGCCCCGCAAGGCATGGTTTGCGGATCTTCGGGCGCTGTCGGTGACGACTCCGTGGAGACTGCCTATGTACGAGGGTTCTCTCAGTCAGGGGGCCCTGCTGCACCCGGACCCGGGGTGGTGCCAACTGACCGCATGGCGGTTGAGTGGGGCTCTCTGAGGGGACGACACTATGCACCGGATGTGATTTGCACCATCCTGGCTTCCCGCCGCCCGGCCACCCGGCGGATCTACGCCTCTACGTGGGCGGCCTTTTGCCGCTGGTGCGTGGGGGAGGGCCTCTCGCCGCTTAGGCTGCCAGTGCCTGAGGTATTGCATTTCCTCCAGAGGGGGCTAGACCGGGGTCTTGCTCCCAACACCATTCGGAGGCAGGTTGCGGCCCTATCGTCGCTTCTTTCATGCGACCAGATGGACTCTTTGTCCCAGTGTCCTACGGCGGCCACCCGGCGGATCTACGCCTCTACGTGGGCGGCCTTTTGCCGCTGGTGCGTGGGGGAGGGCCTCTCGCCGCTTAGGCTGCCAGTGCCTGAGGTATTGCATTTCCTCCAGAGGGGGCTAGACCGGGGTCTTGCTCCCAACACCATTCGGAGGCAGGTTGCGGCCCTATCGTCGCTTCTTTCATGCGACCAGATGGACTCTTTGTCCCAGTGTCCTACGGTCAGGCTCTTCCTTAGGGGAGCTTCCAATCTGCGGCCTCCCACGGTACATCGTTTCCCGACCTGGGACCTGCCTCGAGTACTTCAGTCCCTCACGGGGCCTCCCTACGAGCCTCTTCGCGAGGCATCGCTTCGCCATATGTCCTTCAAGGTCGCTTTTCTGCTGGCGATTACATCTGCATGCAGGATCTCCGAGTTATCAGCCCTGTCTATTCGGAAGGATTTGTGCATATTCCACCAGGACAGGGTGGTACTCAGGCTGGATCCCTCGTTCCTGCCTAAGATTAACTCGGCTTTTCACCGGTCACAGGAGCTTGTCCTTCCTAACTTCTGACCAGTACAGGATCATCCGAAGGAGAGGAGTTGGCACTCCCTGGATGTTCGTCGGGCTCTCCGTATATACATTCGGCGAACGCAACAGTTTCGACAGACTGAGGCGCTCTTGGTGGCTTTTCTTCCGCACTCCTTGGGTCGCAAGGTATCGTCCACTACCATCGGTCGCTGGATTAGGGGCACTATTGCCAAGGCGTACGAGCTAGCGTCTCTCCCTCGGCCGGAGGGGATTACGGCACATTCGACTCGACTCGTAGCGCGGCGTCTTCGGCGGCGTGGGCGGCACAAGCGCCATGGGAGGAGGTGTGTCGTGCCGCGGCGTGGGCCTCTCCCACGCCGTTTATTAGGCATTATAAGATTGACTCCTATGCTTCCACGGAGGCTGCCTTCGGGCGAAGGGTCCTACAACGAGTGGTTGAAGAGGCTTTGTAGTGGTCCGTGTCTGTGCCCGCCCGGAAAGGGGACCTTTTACTTTGGTATGTCCCATCCTGAATGATGGCTCCACCCACGATGGAGAAGGGGCGTTGGTCTTACCTGATACGCCTCTTCTCATAGGGTGGAGCCATCATTCAGTCCCGCCCGGTGGTTTTTGAACAGACTGCTTTCGGACTCGTTGGATGGAGGATTGGACCTGTCCCGGACTTCCGGCCATTCTTGGCTGGGTGCCTTGCGGATTTTCCGGTTGTTGGCCGCTGTGCAATGCCTGGTTGATGTTGGTAGTCTGGATGGGAGTACGGACTGATCGGGTGTGTTGCCACATTGGGTCCTGTCTTCGGATTCGTCTAAGCTGGGATGGCACAGGGCGGATCCTGGCATAAGAAGACAGACTCGGTCCTCATTGGCTGACGGACGAGGACAACCCATCCTATCCTGAATGATGGCTCCACCCAATGAGAAGAGGCGTATCAGGTAAGACCAACGCCCCGTCTCATCCAAAACCCAGAATCACAAAAATAGTTGAGAGGTTTTTTGGATGAATTATGAGCAGTCTCAAATAATTTAGCACAGTGTTTCTCAATCTTGGTAGCTTGAAGATGTGTGGACTTCAATTCCCAGAATTCTGGGAGTTGAAGTCCACACATCTTCTTTTTTTATATATAAAAAGTTTTTTTTTAAAATTTTTTCCAACAAACATTACATATTTTATGAACAAAGTGTTGACCGGATCAATTTTACATAGCTTTCCAGATACATAATCCATTTCATTATCGTCTCTCCATTTCATTTCATCCCATGATATTCTTCTTACATAGTTCTTTATCTTAATTTTTTTTAATACATACATAATAATACTAATCGTCCTGAATTCCTAATCCCTTACAATAACATCAATTAACTATCCTATTTACTACATACATTTCTCATATTTTTTGTCCCACTATATTTCAACTCCTTCTCATGATTTCATTAATCTAATTTAATTTAAATTGTCTTTGAAAATAAAACAAATTATCCTTTCACATTCCATCTACTGTTCTGTTTTACTATAATAATTAGAGGTGAAATGAATCTTATTTCCCTTCTCTCAACCCTCATGAATAAGACCGGAGTCCAGGAAAGAATAAAAGTAATATATTTGCATAACAAAAATAAGAACACCTAAGTCTGTGTATACATGGTGAAGAACAAAGAGAACAAAAAAAAAAATTAACACATGCGCAGTCCAGGTATCACCTGAGAACTTCATATCAGTAAACAG
>QLTV01004245.1:1379766-1394937 GCA_003457575.1 Thermophis baileyi | reverse complement strand
AAACAAAAAGCAAAACAGTAAAGGCAAAAAAAAAAAAACCACTCCTTAAAAATTCTCAGCCTTTCCATGTTATCTTCTTACAGCCAAGGTCAGACAGCTGCACTTTCTCTCTTACAATCCACAAATTGTTGCAATATTTTCTTTTCTCCAGTAGATGGCACTCTTCACTCCACAATATGTTCACACCAGCTGGTTGTCAAAGCTGTCAAAAAGTAACTTTAAATCCACAAAACAAAACAAAAAAGGATTTTCTTGCAAATTTCTTCCTTCTGTTCTTTTATATTTCTCCAATTAAAATTATATCCAAGATACAAGTAATCTTCTTGGGCTTTAAAAATTTAGCCTCCGTTTTGTTTTTTTCCTTCCTCTGTACAGTTCCCTGGTGCCAGTTAGCTGCTATTTCAGCTTGGGAAATCCTTTTAAATTCCAAATTAAAAATCACCTTTTACCTGTGAGTTGGTAACTTGCTCACCCGGTTTCAGCACTTTATCCAAGCACCGCTCCTGCACATAAACTTGGTCCGGTTGCCCCAGCTTTGTAGCGGTTATTCGAAAATGCCCGCCGCCCCCGCCACCAGTCCGAAGAGCTGTCTCTGACCGTTCGAGGAACTTGCCTGCTCCTCTAGGTCATCCGAGACGCCTCTCCTTCTTCACCGTCCCTTCAGGACGGTTCCGGTCCGAAGACCCCCCGACAGCGGTTTGTCAGACTGGGTTTCATGAAGCTCATCGGAGCTCGCTATTTCCCAGCCTGTCTCGCCGCGACACTTCCGGTCGAATCAAGTCCACACATCTTCAAGCTGCCAAGACTGAGAAACACTGATTTAGCAGAATGTCTGGAATGTGAAGTTATGTTTGGCTTTGAAAAAAAATATATTGATTTGCTCTTAAGGAGCTGATTAGCATCCCTCCAGTCCATAAGAAAGCTCTAAACCCCCCTAATTCACTGTTCTCATATTTAGTTTATCCAGCATCCTTTTTTAAAAAAAACAGTCCTGTAATGTTGTCTGACTACTCAGGCTTAATCTCACTACGGACTGGGAACTCAAGAGATAATCCAAGGCAAAAGTTCCCTCTGTCTGCCTCCAAGCTTTAGTATCATTATCTTAACATTCAATTCACAATGATACCTCTTATACCATACCTGAGCCAGGACTTAATTACCAAAAAAAACCCAACATTTTTATTTTTGAAAACTTATTTCGGCTCTGTGAGTTTTCATAATGGCCGTTCTCTGCAGCTGCTATTAGTTTCCCCCATGACTTCCTGCACTCGCCTTGGAATAGCCTCCCCTCTCATAATCAACTCCACCACATATTTTCAAATAATGGTGTGCCTCCAATAATTTTAGACGGTTTACACATTTGCTGCCTGAAAGCAGCAGGAGGGTCAATTTTCATTCAGCTTGAGAAACAATACAATAAAAGCCTGATAAAGATGTAATGTTAATCAAAGGTAGGGAATTGGTTGCAAAAGGCTCACTCAAGTCCTTGTCTCTATGGCTGCTATCTCTCCCCCACCCCCACCCCCGAACAACACAAACACACATTGCTTTACTGCATTTATAATTTTATCAGACTGGTGTTAAATACATTTTCTGCCTTTTCCACACAATAGCCTCTCTGCCATTCTGTTCTGTTTTTTTTTAAATTTATAAAATATATACACACACACATACACACACACAATGTATGTAAAACAATAATAAGCATTATTTATCAAGATATATCATAAGGACATTAAAGAAACTCTCTTCATTCCTAAAAACGATTCCATTTCTCCCCCCCCCATTGTTTCATTATAGAATACAAATAATACATTGTAGAATAGAAATAAAAATTAAGTACATTGGAATAGAATGAAGAAGAATGTAGTAGAAGAGTTTGACTACATTAAAAACTGGAACCTGTTAACATTGAGATTATTTCAGTAGATCAAACTTTTCAAAGTTTTCAGTTTCCAAGATTGGTTACTCGATCAGATACAATATTAGTTGAACTGCATTCAGGAATGCTTAGGCTGCTATTCCAATATACCCACTTCACATAAATCACATTTTGTAGAAGAATTGGAACTGCCATGAAATAGCCCAGTTACTGTGAGATGGTTGGTATTATTTATCAAGCATTTATTTCTTTAAAAAAAAAGCATTGATTAACACTATTAACAACATTTTAAGATTGATGCATATCTACCTCATTTAATAGCAAGGAAATCTCTCCAGTGGTATGTAAAATTTAATTAAGCTCAGCAGACTTTTCCTGAAAGTTTTTATTAAAATTTGGAGGATTAAGATTCTGAACTTGATACAGCTCCTTGTATCTTTCTACTCTTTGAAGCATAAAAGTCCTTTTAAAATCTAGTTTACATCAGTATCAGATAAATATCAATAGGAGGCACTATACTAAATTTATATAAACTGTTAATAGTGTTGGTAGGATGATCAGCAAATTGATACATATTATCATTTTTGGTGATAATACCCAATTAGTTTTTTATTACAGTTTTTGAAGAAAAGCGCCCCACAATCTTTCATAATGAATCCTGCTTTTAATTATCCATATTTCCTAAAGCATAGAAATTGATGCAGCACAGGGGTGGGTTCCAACTTACCTCGCTGCCGGTTCGCTCCCTCCTGCGCCTCGTGGATGCACGCACGCAAAGTGCACGTGCGCATGCGCAGTAACAAAAAATCTGAAAAAAATTTAAAAAACAAAGCCAAAAAAAAGATGCCGGCTGCATGCACAGTGCCGGAAGTCGGCTTCTGCGCATGCTCAGAAGGAAAAAAAAATTTAAAAAAAATTAAAAAAAATTAAAAAGATGGCGGCCCCCACGGACCGGCACTGACCGGTCCGGTTCGGTGATGTCATCGTGACGTCACCAGCGGGCCGCTACTGGTTCGGGAGAACCGGTCCGAACCGGGAGGAACCCACCCCTGATGCAGCATAAGTAATAGATTCAATTCCTGTCGTTAGCTGCCAAATTTACTATTGCAATATGTTAGAAAACTAAAACACAAGTTTAATTAGAGCAACGGTACTTAAAAATATCTCTCTGGCTGAAAATTAACACAACAATAAAGAGCTTTGAAAACCCCCACAATAAATTATGATTCTCTAACTCTTACTGCTATTTATTAGCTATATATTGGCAGTGGTTTTTCTAATAATGTAATCTGTATCAATGTTGCTCTGGTTACCAATACTGAATTTGGGATATTTAAAATCTGTTTCTTCTTTGAATATCACATGCATCAAATCAAATCTTTATTATGGTGATAGATCATCATGAATATCATCACCAATTGTTTTAGTTCATTATTGTTGTTTTTCTTTAGTTTTTGCCTTTTACTCTGTGAAAGAAAAAATTGAACTTGCATGAAATACTTCAATTGTGTGAAATAAATATGTGTTTGTTCATTAAATTTATATGATGCTTATCTCCCCAATAAGGCAACTCTGTGACTTATATAGATCATAAATAATTTATCATTGTTTATCAGGTGTGTTTTAATCTCTTTCTCTCTTAACACCCATCAATAATAACAACAATTCATAAACATGCTGGTATTCATGAAATTAGTCTCATTGGTCAGGGTAATTGTTTAATTTAGCATTTCTTCCGTTTTCTCAAAAGATTAATTTCTGGCCTAGATGGATTTATTTCATAGAGTTTGAAATCTGTCAATCTTGAACTAAATCAGTATCCTTTTTTAACTGGAGCAAAAGAGATGATCATTAGGACATACTGTATGCTATATGGAATCAGACTGCCAAAGGCACATCATCTGAGCATGTTAATTATGTATCATGAAATGGAAACAGCTTAGCTATCAGGGAACAAATTGAATAACGAAGCCAACCCTATAGCAATTGGTCAAACATTATAGAATGATAGAATTGTAAAGAGACATTAAATCAACCCTTTGCTCAGTGCAAAAACACATCCTAGACAGATGGCCATATAGCAGGGGTGTCAAACTCACGTCATCACGGTGGCATCATGTGACATATTGTGACATTTTTTCCCCTTTGCTAAACCGGGCATGGGCATGGCCAGCGCGTGACGCATCCGGTCTGTGGGACGGGAGTTTAACAGCCCTGCCGTATAATCTCTGCCTGAACACCAGTGAAGGAGAACTCATCACTTCTTGAACTAATTTGTTCCACAGTCAAACTGCTCTTTTTTTTTTTTTTTTGACATTCATTTGGAATCCTCCTTCTTGTAACTTAAATCCATATTGTGCACTCTGGAATGATAGAAACAAACAAATGTGACAGTCTTTCAGGTGTCTGAAGAAGGTTATCATGTTCTTCTTCTGTCATCTCTTCTCAAAGCTAAATGTGCCGAATTCCTTCTGTCAGGTTCAAGTATCATCAATAGTATTTCCTTATGCTGCAAGATATTCTGTGGTTTAGCCTCACAGCAAGACAACTTACTTCCCGTGAGAAACTTACTCTGGGGTCTGATGGACTGGTTTGATAACTGGTTTCGGCATGGGGGTTACTCAAAGCCCTTACTAAAGAATGTTTAGTGTAGGAAATATATTTTCAGGGATATATTTGAATCGGATTAATTTATTAACTGAAGCACAAATTGGTTTATTGCCAGCTTTGAAGGAAATGGAGGAGGCCTAAAAAAAAACCCTGTGCAGCTACAAATTGCTTTTAAGAGATGTGTGCAAATTAGAATATGTATGTAAATGGACACCACAGTCAGGTATTCTATAAGGTATAGCCAGCACAAAATATTTGATTAGATCACATACCTAGTTAGGTCAATGCAGCCGTTGAGGTGCAGCTATAAGGTAATGGGGCAGGACTACAAAGACAATGGGGTTTTGAGAGAACTAAAGGCAGGATTCTGTGATTATAGTTTTTTCCCCCCCAAGGGAGTTAATTTCTTTTGCTTTGCCAGAGCAAAGCTTATCAGCATTTCTTGGCCTTTTCTATGTTTTATGGCTTAGCTGATTATTTTAGTTTCCCTGGGAACGTATATTAAAGTAGCAATTTTTAGCTTAACTCCCCCAAATCTCTATCAGGAAACAGTTTGTTTGAGAATTTTTACTTCATCGGAGATAATTTAACAAAAAGGTATGAAAAATATTCCAAACAAGCAAAATATTGAGATAACACACAGAATCACTATAAAACTTGGATACCATGTACTAGTAGATAAATCCTAAGACAGAGTTACCTTGAGGTAAGGTGGGTGGCCTATTAATTTAATAAACAAACAATAAAAATAAGACACCGTTTTAAACTTAATCCAGCAAAAATTCATAAAAATCTTACTCAGATGAACATAGGAATGGAATTCTAAGAAAAACATCTGTTGCTTTTCTGCATGTGCCTTTCTTTCTTTCTTTCTTTCTTTCTTTCTTTCTTTTCTTTTCTTTTCTTTTCTTTTCTTTTCTTTCTTTCTTTCTGCATCCCACTCTCTTTTCCCTTATTTTCTAGTAATGTTTGTTTTTCTGAATTTGAGTGACATATATCATTAGGAAGATACAATATAGAATATTTATTTTCTGTGGGATATTGTGGTACACATGGACACTCTTCTACTTTTTACTGTACTGATTTAATGAAGCAGAATAAAAATTGGCAATATTATGATTATCCAGGGAATCTTGGTTCTGTTGAAAATATAAACTTTTCTTAAGTATTTTGGATTTAGCGCATTTGTGGTAGAAAGGAAATCAGTAAAATTGAACTATCCAGATTTTTAAGATGTTGCTAAGGACTTGACATTAATAAAATTTTTAGATGAGGTTAACTTTTCAATCTTTATTTATGTTCAGAAGTAAGCCCCATTCAAGATAAATCAAAATAGTACAAATTATCAGTCTTGGATAAACAATCCAACAGTTCAAATAACATGCTGAGAAAAAAGGAGACGTCTGTTCCTCTGCTAAAAATCTCAGATTTTAGCAGCAATGATATGTTTTATGCTCATTAATACTGCAGTTTTTTTTAACAACGTATTTTGGATTTAAACATCATGTGGGGAAATGCTTAATGATTGGCTTTTTATACATGACTTAGGAATGACAAATTAACAGTAAAGCTGAGAAGAAAACATATTAGAAGTAACAGCATCTGTTTCTTGTAATGGATACTAGTTCTCTTTTCCCTTATTTTCTAGTAATGTTTGGTTTCTGACTCCTTTTTTTAACAATATAACTTTTTAAATACTTGGTATTTATAAAATCTTTAGATAGTTGTAGAAGAATTCCTGGAAGATATAAACAATATTTTGAATTCTGGAGAGGTGCCTAATCTGTTTGAAAAGGATGAACTGGAGTTTGTCTTGGCAGCTACTCGACCCAAGGCAAAAGAAGCAGGAATAGCAGAGGGCAACAGAGATGAGGTAAGATATTATAAATACTGCTTTACATGTATAATTTAAATCCATGTTTATCATAGATATTTAAATGTATCAGCAATTTATAGGAATTAGAGAGGTATATAAGTCGTCCTTGACTTACAACCATTCATTTAGTGTCCATTCAAAAATTTCAGTGGCACTGACTTATGACCGCTTTTCATACTTACAACCATTGCAGCACCCCCATGGTCACGTGATCAAAATTCAGGCACTTGGCAAATGACATGTATTTATGACAGTTGCACTTTACCGGAGTCGTATGATCACCATTTGTAACCTTCCCAGCTGGCTTCTGACAAACAATGGGAATTCGCTTAATGACCGCATGATTCAATTAACAACTGCAGTGATTCACTTAACAACTGTGACAAAAAGGTCATAAAATGGGGTAAAACTTACTTAACAACTGCCTTGCTTAGCAATGGAAATTTTGGGCTCAGTTGTGACTAAGTCCAGGACTACCTGTATTTAAGTCACTTAGGCTATTGCTTCTTGTAGTATATCATTCTCAGTAACACAAACTGTCTAAAAAGTGGATGATGGCAATGATACTAATAATTATGTTTACTCTCCATCTCCGAATTATAACTTGTCTTTTCTCAGGTATTTCAGTACTTCATTAGTCGAGTCCGACAGAAGCTACACATTGTCCTGTGCATGAGTCCTGTTGGAGATGCTTTCCGAGCACGGTGCCGAATGTTTCCCTCCCTTGTGAATTGCTGCACTATTGACTGGTTTGTGCAGGTAAATAATTCATCAAAGAATGTTGATAAGATGTTAAATAATTCATAAATCTACTTCAAGGATTGCTACTTTCCCATCAAGTTTACTTTTTTCTATATTCTGCAACATTACATTTAACCTGTAATTTAAGTACAAGTTAATATAATTTTGGCTAATGGTCAAATATTAGCCCTTGGTCTTTCTCACCATTCATGGCTTTTGAGAAAATTCTTTTATATTTTATAGGGAAAGTAGAAATATCTCTGCTAAACATAGTGGTAACTAAAAGGAAAATATATTTCAATAGTCAATTTTCATTAATGTTTTCATGGGTTACAAGTGGAATACATTAGTATTTCTTACCAATTCCATAAATCATAAATTAAAGCAGCTGCCTTATGTTCATGCCATATGAAAGTAGGATATTATATTAAGTACAATTTAATAATGTCCTTACTTCCTTTTAGTCTTTCAGTGACAATTCTGCTGAAATAATTAGAAAATAAATGGTTTGTGTATTGCATATATACTTCAAGAAAGATTATTTAGATAGCCATTTTCTCTTTTTTTTTTTCCAGTGGCCAAAAGAAGCACTTCTTTCTGTATCAAGAACTTTTTTTCTGCATATTGATCTCGGAACTGATCGAATGAAAGAGAAACTTTCTGTAATGTGTGTAGACATCCACATGAGTGTTACAGAGATGGCAGAGCAGTATTATGCAGAGCTCCGGCGACGCTACTATACAACACCAACTTCCTATTTAGAGTTAATCAATCTTTATTTGTCCATGCTTGCTGAAAAAAGGAAGCAACTGGTTTCAGTAGGTTGATCTTTATTAAAATAATAATGGAATTAAGTATAAATTAAGTAAAAAGTGTGTTTTATTCCCTACCCCACTGTTGTCATACAAACAAACACTATTTCTATTGTTCTTTGTAGTGAAAATATTGCTATTCAATATTAGGAGTGTAGGTATTCTTTCTATCAAATTGGCTTAACTATAATCACCCTTCAATTTATATCTAAATTTAGCATGATTGTATAAGAAATTCAGATGTCAACATTTCTTTCTCTGAATAAGGCAATCTGTATTAAGGAAAAACAGGTATGTCACTGGTTTTAGCCATACTTTTCACAAATAATAGGAGTTTTGTGCAGTTATCTTCCATACAGATGCTGCTAATCAGTACAATGAATGACAATGTATTTTGGTCTTCATAATTATGTAGACAGAGCTAGGACTGCAAATTCCATAAGCATCAAATGTTATATGCGGCAAAGTAATAGGCATAACTGGATATAGCAGCATGGGTGGGAATGTATTTGTCTACCTCTCAGTGAAGAGTACCTTCTAGATTGGCACAATATGGACTAGCCTTCTTCACTCTTCAGATGTCTTTAGCCCAGTGCCCCCCCCCCCAACCTTTTGGGCACCAGGGACCGGTTCCGTGGAGAGAGGTGTTTCCGCAGACAGGAGGGGGCATGGTTTCGCGTGCTACCTGTATCCTTCGGATGGGGCTTCGCTTGTTTGTGTAGCCCAGTTTCTGACATGCCTCGGCCTGGTGCTGGTCCACAGACCAGGGATTGGGGACCCCTGCTTTAGACCATTCTGGTTGGAAATTCTGGGAGCTATGGTCTGATTGAGGAGTACCAGTTGAGGAAGCCTACTCTAAGATCTAGTAGAATAAAACAGTCTTTGAGTAAAAAACATTGCAACAAAGTGTCAATTATAGTGTGAAAATGAGGTTCACTTTGATAGAAATGTTTATTTTATTTGTTGTAAAAGATAATGTTTTTTAGTATAAGAAATGCTAAAACTATCCAGTTGAGTAATTTCTTTGACATGCTGATTTGGCTATTGAAATGATGGTAATAAATACATATTAAAATATTCATATCATTATTATGGTCATGTTAATCTAACTATGATTATCCATAGAATTACTGAAAACAGCCACCTGCATCAGCTTTTTAAGGTAATATCTTTTCAAAGTACTGGAACAATTATCAGTATTTATTTGCTTGTTTTTCAGGCTCGGGATCGGGTAAAAAATGGTTTATCCAAACTTTTAGAGACAAATGTGCTTGTTGACAAAATGAAATTAGATCTTTCTGCTTTAGAACCAATTCTCAAGGAGAAATCAGTAGATGTTGAGGCCTTGATGGAAAAATTAGCAGTCGATCAAGAAAATGCTGATCAGGTATAAAATGTTATTACATTTTTAAATATATATATTTAGCAATATAACTCCACTGTGTGTCTTCCTCTATCTGAATATATCAGATAGCATTTTTCTATTCAGCAGTTCCTAGATAAAGTAACATATATAAAAACATTTAAGAGTCTATGCATTATATGTTATGATATAAGTTAATATGTGTATGTTGTAAGAATGTGGATGCCAAATGGTTTTGTAATCCCTAATAAATAGGGATGCACAAACATCTTTGAGATCACCTTTGAGAAACAGAATCGGCCAATCTGCCATTTTGGGAGCGGCCACAATTTTTGCAATTCAAGAATTGCCACTGCTTCCAAAATGGTGCCCCTCTCCAGAATAGTACCATGTGGCCTCTGTAGAGGAAGATTGGCTAGCTCTCTTTCTCAAAGGTGGTCTTCAGTAAGTGGAGTGAGGCGTGACTAGGGTGAGCGAAGGTCCAAGGGTATTGAAACTAGTGGGGTGGGAAACTCTGAAAAGGGTGCCTTGAGGTGGGAGCCACCTAGGTAAAACACATATGAATACCCAACGCTCCACTTAATGACATAGAGGGTCACTTAACCATAATGGGGAAAGCAGAAATTGTGGCCATTAACCAAGGCAATCACATGGGCACCTCACTTCATGACTGCTACAACTTATGATCATAATTTTGTTGCTCAATTGTGACCATAAACCAAAGACTACCCGAAATGCAGTCTCGATTGCTTTGGGTAGGGAAAGCATTATCAATGCACAGTTTTCAACTTTCTTCTTTAAGAAAGTGATATCTTACCCCATGTTAAAAGATCAGTTCATAATAGCAATAGCACTTAGACTTATATACCGCTTCATAGTGCTTTACAGCCCTCTTTAAGCAGTTTACAGAGACAGCATATTGCCCCCAACAATCTGGGTCCTCATTTTACCGACCTCAGAAGGATGGAAGGCTGAGTCAACCTTGAGCTGGTCAGAATCGAACTGCTGGCAGTCAGCAGAGTTATGCTGCATTCTCACCACTGTACCACCATGGCTCTAGTAGAAGAATTTTAATACAATAGAAACAATAAACTTATCAGAATTCTTCTCAATGGAGGTTTTTGATCCACCAGAATTCTACTGCCTGAAAAGGAATTTCTCCGGTTATACAATTCCCCCCTCTGCTTTAAAACTCTGGAGGAGTAGGGAATTCTTTGAGGCAATGGGGAAGATAGTATTGGAGGCCCGTCTACACTCCCCTCCATACACTGTTCTTCCTACTACCAGTAGAAGAATTTTGCTTAAGGATATTTCATCTAATCCACTAAATTATGAATTCCCATATAACCAATGACCGCTACCTGTTCTATTTTGTTTTCTTAGGAAACGTGCATGTAATCTTCAACTTAAAAGCATTCATTTCACAATGGTTTGGAGCTAAAATGGTGCTTTAAAAAGTGATTTACGACCTGTCCTTAAAGTTACGACCATTGCATCAGCCCGATAGTCACATGAGTTTGGGCACTTGGCAGTTAGCTTGCATTTGCAACCATAGTCACAGGATGGCGATTTGCAACCTTTCTAGCCGCCTTCCAACAAACAGAGGCAATGGGGGAAGCTGGATTTTCTTAACAACTATGTGATTCACTTAACAATGTTAAAAATAGTTGTGAAATTGGGTTGGGGGGGTTCATGTGATGACTCGTTTAACAACCGCGTTGTTAGCGACCAAAATCCTGTTCCTCATTGTGGTCTTAAGTCGAGGATTACCTGTGGTTTAAATATATTTTTTTCCTTAAAATATGTATTTCTTTTTAATTTTATTTATTGATTAAATTGTTATGCCGCCCATCTCCCTTACAAGGTGACTCTTTTTTCTTCCAGGTTCGGCGTGTTGTTCAGGAAGATGAAGCTGTTGCAAAAGTAAAAGCGGAGGAAACTCAGGCAATAGCTGATGATGCCCAGCGAGATTTGGATGAAGCCCTTCCAGCTTTAGAAGCTGCCAACAAAGCCTTAGATTCTTTAGATAAGGCAGATATTTCTGAAATCAGAGTTTTCACTAAACCTCCTGATCTTGTCATGACAGTGATGGAAGCTATTTGTATTCTTTTAAATGCAAAGTAAGATTGCTATACTGTATATTTAATCTTTTGCATTGACTTGTAGCTTTACCCTTCACCTAGAGTGATGTTGTTTCTGAAAACAAATTTCTTTAGCACGTGTTAATTTTTCCATCTTTTGTGCAATATACGTGATGCCCCTCTGATATCAATTTCCCTACAGCTATTGAAATAGCTAATGTCATGAAGCTGAAACCATAAACATAGTGACCTCACGCTATCCCTTTGGTAATAGTTATAAACAGCTCTTTCCCTTCCCCTATCCCCACCCCTAGATACTAGAGCTTCAGATTCAAAAGGAAAAACATGCATCGGAGTGCACCTGGCACCTCAGCAACTTTTTAAAAATCATGAGTCTCTTCCCAAGATCACACAGTTGTCTTCTGCAGCCGGTGTGCAATCTTGAGAAAAGAAATGTTGGCTTGAATGAGTAGCTGACAGCATATCCCAATGGAATCCAGTAATGCATGACCCTTTTAAGTGTAGTTATTGGAGAGCAAATGAAAGGCATAGTAATAGACTTTTCTAAAAGATAGGTTGGTCTAGTGGTTAAGACCCCCTGATAGAAACCAGGAGACCATGAGTTCTAGTTCCACCTTAGGCATGAAAAACTGGCTGGTTGACTTTGGGCCAGTTACCCTCTCTCAGCCCAACCCACCTCATAAGGTTGTGTTTGAGGGGAAAATGGGAGGAGGAAGAAGTATTAGGTATGTTCACCACCTTAGATTATTTATACAGATAATAAAGGTGGGATAAAAAAATAAATAAATACAATAAGAGTTCTGAGTTTTCAAGACTCTGGTCCACCTCATTGTAAGTAAGACTTCATTTACTATCACCAAACTACACTACTTCCTTAACGCTTACAGTTGACTTCAACACTCTTTTCCTCTCGATATTTGCTCTTATTTTTTTCCTTCCACGTTTCTTCTGCCATTTCACTGTCCCAGCTGCTCTTTTTATACATTTTCCCCCCCAGACAAGCTGTCAACTATTGTGGCATAGCCTTGAAATAGAGCTGTTCAGTTGGCTGTTGGCATAGGTATTTCATTGACCTTTAAGCTTTCGAAAAGACCAAGGCCCACACCGTTCTCTAAACTGTCTTCCCCAATGGCCAAAATCTCCTGTGCTCTGATTCATCTTATAGGGAATATAGGGATGGCTGTACATCTCACAGCTAGTCCATTCTGCCCTTAGCATAGTCTATCTCATGATTGACATTTGCAATCAACTATTACATATTTACTAGAAGATTTGATTTTTCAGTTAGGGAAAAGAATCCTCATTTGTAATCTAAATTCAATTGTGTACATGCCAAGCCAGACAAAACTGACACGTAGAGTAAATTTGCAAGTTGGCTCTACCCTTCTAAGCATTGTATGTCCCATCTGCTTATGAGTATGAAGAACTCCCTAAATAGATGCACCTCTTTGATGTTTTATGATGATTACTTATTTGATGTAATCCAATGATTACTCATTTGATTATGTCTGATTTATTTTGGCCATGTCATGCATGCAAATTCATTGGAGAAGGCAATGACTCTAGGAATGGTTAATGAAACAAGAAGAAGGGGCAAGCAAAAACATGCTGGCTTGATAACATCAAATCTGATACAAAGTTGTACATCGAACAATTGAAAGAAGCTGTGCTTGACAGAATAGCATGGAGAGCACTTGCCTATAAAGTCGCCAATAGTTGGATACGACTAAATGGTTAAAGCAACAGTAACTTGTTTGCTTAATTAGTTTAATCAAGCTTATCACCTTGTGTTTTTGTTTTGGGTAAATTGATCGTAATATATATTTATATTACACAATTACACATGTTTATTAGATAAAGATATGGATTTAGTATAGATCAGGGGTGTCAAACTCGATTTCATTGAGGGACACCTCAGGGTTGTGTTTGACCTCGGGTGGACGGGTGGGCGTGGCCAGGGTGGGGGTGGCCAGCTCAACATCACTTGGGTTGGAGCAGCTGCAGGGGCTTCCTGTTGTGCTCTGCCAGCGAAAATGGAGCTCGGGAGGGCCACGTGCGACCCTCCCGAGCTCCGCTTTCGCTGGCAGAGGCACCATGGGCCAGTCCTTCACTGTTTCCTAAGCACCCCACAGGCCGGATCCGGCCCGCAGGCCTTGAGTTTAACACCTCTGGTATAAATATACTCCTAATAAGATTTACAAAAAAAATGAGCCCCACTGAATTCAGTGACTCTGAGTAAATAGAAATGCTGTCCAATATTATCAAGTTTAAAATGGAATAGCTGTTCAATAACTATGACTAAGTGGTATCAGTTTATTTATATGTTTGTCAATTTCTTACAAGACCATCTTCTCTTCATCTATTGGTATCAGTTTGAGAACCTGTATTCTATATATCCTTTTTAATGCTCTGAGAGCATTAAATCATCTAGAACAATATAGAATTAGTTTCCTTTTTGGATGCTTCGCTTATGTTTCGGTAGTCTTGATTTTAAAACAACATTGTTTTGTCATGTAGCAATTTAAGCTCTTGAACAAAAACGTGACATGTAGATAACTATCCTTTTTGGGGAAGAGAAATCAGAACATTTCATTTATGAGTTTCTCTTTCTATAACTAAAGGACTGTAATTAATCATATCTTTCAGGTTATTTATGACAGTACATAAAGAGTGTAACCCTATACATGTTTACTCAGAAATAAAAATCTACATTTAATAATTGCTTTTAGAAGGTGTGGCATAGGATTGCAGACAGCCCACAGTAATGTTATTCGCCAAATAAACTACAACACTTGGAATATTTAGTGCTGGCACTTCAGTTTCTCAGCAGAACTAAAGCAGCAGTTGTAAATTGTCTTCTTTCCATTTCTACATAAAAAAGAATTATGTATGACATCCAAAATGACAGCATATTTTATCAATCTCTCATTTACTTTTAGAGTATGTCAATGATATGGATGAAAATGTATTTTCTGTTTAAAAAGTATAAAGGAAAAATAAAGATCAAAAAGACTGCCTCAAGATAATGAAATTATATATTTTTACGTGTTGGGATGTAGTTAGATTTTTCTATGCTGTAAAGGAAGAGAAATTTTAGCAGCCTAATATACTTTCTTTTTTAAAAAAATGAATTAAATGATATTCATAATGGTTAAGGCACCAGGCTAGAAAGCAGGAGACTGTAAATTCTAGTCTCAACTTTGGGCCAGTCTCTCTCTCTCTCAGCCCAACCACCTCACAGGGTTGTTGTGGGGAGAATAGGAAGAAGGAGGAGTTAGGCTGCCTTGTTGTTGTTAGTTGTGAAGTCGTGTCCGACCCATCGCGACCCCATGGACAACGTTCCTCCAGGCCTTCCTGTCCTCTACCATCCCCTGGAGTCCATTTAAGCTCACACCGACTGCTTCAGTGACTCCATCCAGCCACCTCATTCTGTGTCATCCCCTTTTTCTTTTGCCCTAGGTCGTTCCCAGCATTAGGCTCTTCTCCAGTGAGTCCTTCCTTCTCATTAGGTGGCCAAAGTATTTGAGTTTCATCTTCAGGATCTGGCCTTCTAAAGAGCAGTCAGGGTTGATCTCCTCTAGAACTGACCAGTTTGATCACCTTGCAGTCCAAGGGACTCGCAGGAGTCTTCTCCAGCACCATAGTTCAAAGGTCTCAATTCTTTGGCGCTCAGCCTTTCTTATGGTCCAACTTTCACAGCCATACATTGCAACTGGGAAAACCATAGCCTTGACTATACGCACTATTGTTGGCAGGGTGGTGTCTCTGATTTTTAGAAAGAAGTC
>QLTV01004245.1:1363770-1377442 GCA_003457575.1 Thermophis baileyi | reverse complement strand
AAGATGTCGATGTTCAGTCTTGTCATCTCTTGTTTGACTATGTCCAGCTTGCCTTGATTCATGGATCTTACATTCCAGGTTCCTATGGAGAAAAGATCTTTACAGCAGCAGACTTTCCTTTCACCACCAGATACATCCACAGCTGAGCGTCCTTTCGGCTTTGGCCCAGTTGCTTCACTCTTTCTGGCACTACTAGTACTAGCCTTCTGCTCTTCCCCAGTAGCATATTGGACACCTTCCGACCTGAGGGGCTCATCTTCCAGCGTCATATCTTTTTGCCTTTTGGTACTGTCCATGGGGTTTTCATGGCAAAGATACTGGAGTGGGTTGCCATTTCCTTCTCCAGTGGATCACGTTTTGTCAGAGCTCTCTGCTATGACCTGTCCATATTGGGTGGCCCTGCATGGCATAGCTCATAGCTTCATTGAGCTACGCACGCCCCTTCGCCACGACAAGGCAGTAATCCATGAAGGGGTCGCTGCCTAGAGTTACTTATAAAAAATAATGAAGGTGGGGGGGGGAACCTAAATAATAATATGCTTTACTTGGAACAGCTTTCATCCTGCAATGATCCACCATCAAACATTTGCCTATCCCAGGTCCTTAGGAAGGGCTCAGTAAGTGGATAAAAATGCAAAACCCAGTCTGACCATCTTGGCTGACTGTGGGACAAACCAGGGGTGGGTTCTGGTTTTCTTCACTGCCACTTCGCTCAGTGACACGCTGCGCGGGCGCGTGCTGCACACATGCGCAATGCTAAAACAAAGCTCATGCGCAGAAGCAAAAAACATAGGCGCCGCCAAAAGAACCGGTTAGGGGGCGTGGCAGTCCTGGGTCGCTGCCAGTTCTAGCGACCCAGGCCGCCAAGTTACTACCGGTTCTATAGAACCGGGAGGAACCCACCTCTGGGACAAACCATAGAAGCTTCAGTTTATGATACTGCAAAACTGTAAATTAAACATGCAGCATCCAGCACAGTTTCCCTTGTATTATATCTTCTCCCTAGGAGCAGAAGCTTAAATAATTGTTTTTAACTCTCTTCACCAAGTCTGCATACTGGATATACCTGTAGATCATTAAACATATATTTCATCTTAAAACTGGAATATTTTTTTTAAAAAAAACCCCCCACCTATAATACTGATCTTTTTACAGTGTATATTTTCCAGGGAAGATCTTCATCAATCTTTTCATTTTAATCTTTCAGGCCTGACTGGGCAACAGCAAAACAACTACTTGGGGATTCCGCCTTCCTGAGGAAGCTTCTAGAGTATGATAAAGAAAATATAAAGAGTGCGATATTAATTAAACTTCAGAAATACGTAAACAATCCTGACTTTGTGCCAGAAAAGGTAGAGAAAGTGTCAAAGGCCTGCAAGTCTATGTGCATGTGGGTGAGAGCTATGGATTTATACTCTCGCATTGTGAAGGTGGTCGAGCCAAAAAGGCAAAAGTTACATGCTGCCCAGGTATTTATTCTTTTTTTCCCAAGATTTTTTTATCTGCGGTCTGATTATTAACTGGTGAATTAATTCACTTTCATCAGGATTCTCTTCTGTTTTTACCTATTAGCAACTAGGTGACGAAAACAAGCACTTTTTCTGGTAGAATCGGTCCGCTGTTGATTCTTTCATACAAGGCTGTTTCCTATATTAACATGTAACCCGTCTTGCATTATGGAAACTGTGGAATTCTTTATCCACGATGTTAGATTTTAAATGCCTTTCTTTCTCTTTCCATTTCATTCCCAAACCTGCAGGGGCATAGAGTATTTTACTCTTCTTGTCTTGCAGAAGCATAAGAGTCAAAGAAGAATTTACTGATTCTTTAGGCCTGCCCTTCTGCATTGGCTTTCTTAAACCAGGCTGATAGTAGTGGAGAACATTTGGTTTCATAAAAATCTCCTCAAATTACCATTGTCTGAACAATAGCGTTCCTACCACAACAATTTCAATATTATTATTTTTCTTTATCAAACTCTCTCCTTTGAATCAAACTGACAGAGCTAGAGCTGAGTTTATGTACTTCCTGCTTCCCCTCAGAACAATCCATCTCTGTATTTAAAGTTGAGGCAATTACAAGTGAATGATTTTTTTTAAGTTAAAGTCATCAGCTTATTTTTATGAGTGGCAATGTTTGCATTTTTTCCCCCCTCATTACATTTCTATTGCATGATCCCCAAATTAGGGAATGCGTTCTTTCTGGAATTGCCTTCATTTACAGTACATCTTTAGAAGAACAATTAAGATTTAGTTCTGTAGCAAGATGCTTATATGATAACACATGGGAGGGCTATAATGTTGTTATTTATATATTTTTGAGAAGAAATATATTTGGCATTTCTGTAATTGGTTGTTGTTAGCTGTCTTGACCCTAATGTGAACAGAATGGAGGACTATAAATTGAATAAATGAATCTAATGTATTTTGCTAACATGCCCCAAAACCATTAGTCCATCCACTTTACATGTCTTTAAGTGGCATGCCATAATGAAGTAACAACATTTCAGAAATATTTGATTATCTGATAAATGAGAACCATCATATGACAATATAAAATAAAACAGAAATCAGGGAGAAAAATCTCTGCTGCTGCCCATTTTCTCACAAACGTTTCAAGATGTTTCAAGGACAAACGTTTCAAGATGTTTCAAGGAAAGTTGTTGCCTACCATCCCTGTCCTACTGTCCCCTTTTATTTGTACTCATTTCCTGTGTTCATATCCATGTTTATACTTATACCTGTTTTCTCATACATGTTTGACAAAATCAATCAATCAATCAATCCCATTCCAATGTTCTTGTTCTCAAGAAAGCATGTGTGCATGAACAGGAGTAGGAAGGAATAATTTATAGCTGTTCCATTTACCAATACATTTAATTATATTGGTATCACAATAAATTGTTAGTTTAGCATGATATCAAAAGAGTTGGATTTGATTCAAACTTTGATTCAAATGCAATTCTATTTTTAAGGGTGGTGACTCATTTTGAGGAAATCTTGAGATTCCTCAAAGTGAACATGAATATGTATTAAATGTTATATAATTTATAAGGTTATATAAGTAATTATAATGTATACTTATTTGTAGTTTCTTCTATATTCTATTTTTCTGTAAAGCAACTGTGCAAATGAATAAAATAAGACATTCAGAATATATGGCAGAATAATAATTTGAATTAATTTGCATTATGATTAGGCAGAACTTGATGCAACTTTAGCTACCCTTCGTGCTAAGCAAAAAAAACTGAAACAGGTAGAGGAACAAATACAGGAATTACAAGACCAATATGAAAGAAGTGTGAATGAAAAAGAAAGCCTTGGTAAGTACCTATTTTAAAAATTATAAAAAAATATTTTAGAGTAGTGTTTCTTAATTACCTTCTTAGTGTAAGGAACAAGTTCCAAACTCTCATGAAGTCTGTACCAATACAAGTAGTCCTTGACTTACGACCACAATTGAGGCCAAAATTTCAGTTACTAAACATGACAGTTGTCAAGTGAGTTTTGCCACATTTTACGACCTTTCTTGCCAAAGTTGTTAAGTGAATCACTGCAGTTGTTAAATTAGTGACATGGTTGTTAAGTGAATCTGGCTCCCCCATTGACTTTGCTTGTCAGAAGGTCGCAAAAAGTGATCACATGATCCTGGGACACTGTAATCGTCATAAGTGTGAATCAGTTGCCAAGCATCTGCGTTTTTGATCATGTGGCCATTGGGGATGCTGCAACGGTCATAAGTGTGAAAAATGGTCATGAATACATCACAGTGCCATTGTAACTTTGAACGGTCACTAAACAAACTGTTGTAAGTCGAGGACTACTTGTAAAAGTTCACCAGTGTAGTTTATTAACATCTTAAAATCCTGCTTACATGTCATCATTCAAAAACATATTTTCACTGAAGATGTATACACAAAATGTAATAGCAAAATATCCATATGTGAGAAATGTGTCATGTTATGTTAGGAAGGCAGTCTGGTAAGAAAGTGTACATTATCAACACAAAATCAAATAATCATAATCTATTTTTTAAGAATTACTCCAAAATGAAATTTTTCACATTGCTAACTCTAGTGCTGTATTTTGTTATTCATTCAAAAGACAAAAAATAGTTAACGAAATGAATTACCCTGAATTATAACCATGATCTAATAGAAGTATCATTGTTTAGCAAAGACCATGGCACTGACTCAGGCTCGTCTCAACCGTGCTGGAAGACTTACAGCTGCATTAGGGGATGAACAGGTTCGATGGGAAGAAAGTATTTTGAATTTTGAGGCAGAGATTTCAAATATCACTGGAAATGTATTCATAGCTGCTGCTTGTGTAGCTTACTATGGGGCTTTTACTGCACATTATAGACAATTGGTGAGTTAATTAAAATATTTACTTTCTCTAGACCACAATTTTTAGTGATTTAACTTTTATTTTTATCTTATTCTAAAGCCGATATGCTTCATAAAAGCTGCTGTACATCATAGAAGCAGTTGTAAAACTAAATAAGTGCAAATAATGTTTTCACATATGGAGAACTGTAAAAAAAAAAAAATCTACACAGCCAAATCATGATTTTTCCCTGTTTGCTGTCAGTAGTCAAGAGTGGCTAAGGGAACTGGATATTTTTTTGATCCTGCTCTTTAAAATAATAATCAAGATCAAAAAGAAGGAAAAATGTGTAAGTGGAAACTGTAACCTAGAATGGAAATAGTGATTTGGGAGCCAGCATTAATACATGCCGCTCAGGTCAAATATTTATGGTGGCGCAGTGGTTAGAGTGCAGTACTGCATGCTCCTTCTGCTGCCTGCCGGCTGCTTGCAATTTGGCAGTTCAAATCTCACCAGGCTCAAGGTTGACTCAGCCTTCCATCCTTCCGAGGTGGGTAAAATGAGGACCCAGATTGTTGGAGGCAATATGCTGACTCTGTAAACCGCTTAGAGAGGGTTATAAAAGCACTGTGAAGCGGTTTATAAGTCTAAGTGCTATTGCTATTGCTATTGCTATTAAAACAGCGGGAGGAGGAGATCCTTACCCTGCCCTGCACCCTAATAATTGATAGTATTAAGGGGGCAATAGCAGTTCCTCAGAAACCATCTCTCTGAGACTATATCTCTCCTCCTAGTTTTGGCGTGTGCCAAAAAGGTTTACTGTTATATACAGATGGAGATATCTTATAGGAAAGTAAAATATTTTATGTTCTTATTTACAGGTAGTGCTCGACTTATGGCCACAATTGAGCCCAAAATTTCTGTTGTTAAGTGAGACATTTGTTAAGTGAGGTTTTCCCCATTTTATGACCTTTCTTACCACAATTGTTAAGTGAACAACTGCAGTTGAGAAGTTAGTAACTGGTTGTTAAGTGAATCTGGCTTCCCCATTGACTTTGCTTGTCAGAAGGTCGCAAAAGGTGATCACATGATTTTGGGACAGAGCAACGGTCATAAGTATGAACCAGTTGCCAAGCCTATGAATTTTGATCACATGATCATCATGCTACAAAGGTTGTAACTGTGAAAAACTGGTCACTTTTTTCAGTGTCGTTGTAACTTTGAAGGGTCATTAAATGAACTGTTGTAAGTCAAGGACTACCTGTATTTTAGTGGAAATTGCAAATTGTTTAAAAAGTAAAAATTGTCCAAAATTATCTAAAAACAAACATATTTTCATAATTGATTAATAGATGCCTACAAAAGCAAAAATGTTTTCATAATTAGATTTTCATGGTTGGTTACACAGTCAACCAAATATTTATAGAATTCTTCCCAAGGATCTGGGATATTTTTATTATTAGGATATTCAATGTAGATGACCATGCAGTTCTTTTTACCTGTACTTGAACTTTTGTATCTACCAATCCCATTGACTACTATCCAGCTACATTTCTATGTAATTTTCCACCACCAAAGTCAGAAGCAATTGTTAAAAAATCAGAATTCTGGTCCTACTCATTTTGACAATCTCATTAAGAGAAAGATATTTTGGTTTATAAGATTATTTATATTCCAAAACATTACTATATAATTTCAGATCAGCCAGTTATATATATCTTCATATTGAACATCTGCCTTATTAACTCTCATGCAAACTTTGTCTTGATTAAAATAATTAGTATTTCATACAGTAACCGAAATAGCTTTTCCTGATTTGTGTTTCCCCCTTCAAATTAGTTAATTGAATGCTGGATCAAACAATGCCAAGATCTAGACATTCCTATTAGTTCTGACTTCAGTCTTATAAATATTTTGGGAGACCCCTATGAAATTCGACAATGGAATACTGATGGATTACCTCGCGATTATGTTTCTACTGAAAATGGCATTCTAGTTACACGTGGGCGGCGCTGGCCACTCATGATTGATCCTCAGGATCAGGTAAGTGTTTATTTTAATCATTTATTCATAGCTGGCATATTCAAGAAATATAGTTTGTTTTTATATATAAAAGACTTGTGTGCAATTATTATTCAGTATTGTTGGTTTATGGTCCTTTAGAGATCCAGCTTGCTTTCTAGGCTCTGGATAATATGTTCCTTCTGTTCCTTCTTCTGTCAACTTGCTCTGCTAGTTTGAAAAGAAGAAGAAAGACACAGAAGAATTTAGGGATTTGCCACTGCTTTTCTGAACACACTACCATTGACTTTGTCAAACTGGATCACTGACCCTCTGAACCTTCCCTCTGGTTCTCAGCCACAATTTCACCAATCTATCACCGTGATCTGGATTCTTTGAACAAACAAGCACCCTGTCAACCCTGAAGCTGACCTCACCGAAGCCATCTTGGAGCTTCAGTGTTGCCACACTGGAGATGAGGGATAGGGAGAGGGGAATTGAGATAGTTGGGACTTTGTAGCCAAAATAAAATACTTTCTCTTGGGAACCAAGGACATTCTCACACTTGGTCAGAGGAAGGAGGAGTGATGTCACCAGGCAACCAGACGGAGCCGTGATTGGACCATGTGACTGTTTGTCTTGAGAAAGTGAAAAACTTTTGCTTTTAATTAGGTGAAAACCGCGCGAACCGTCAGAATCAGTTTTCACCAGATCTGTGCCAATATGATATAGCCAATAAATCTATTCTTTGAGGAATCTACTTGCCTCAGAGTTTTGCTTGCTATGGTCTATTGCTTGGAACCCTGACACACCTCCTTCTTTCTCAATTATTATAACAGATCTATCCAATAGCTGCTACCCTGTTTCTAGAACTGTTGGCTTTTGAACACCCAGAATTCCTTCAACATTTTAATTGGCCCTAGAACTATTCACTTCTTTCTCTGGGCCCAATATATACCACAGTAGTATCTGGCAGTCTTCTATAATGGCAGCGTACAGCAATAATAGCCAGAAACAACAATATCTATTTAACCACATAGAGTTGTGTATTTGAAATGGGTGGCCACATAAATCTAACAAATAAAATAAAACAAAACGGAGTTACTCTGTGATAAGATAGGTGTACTTGTAGGACAAGGTAGCTATGTGAAAGAAAGGCCATAGTTGTTTCAAATTAACTAGACATCATCTTCCAGCTGCCATTATATCATTCTCTTCTTTCTTTGGTTAGATAGAATAGGGAATTTATGATTAAAGAATAGAGGAAAATTAAAATTTATATATGTGATTGTTTATTAATTACTCTGTGGTGGGAGGCCAGGATTACTGAAGTAATTCTCTATCAGGTGCCTATCATATTGCCCCTGTAGTCTGTTTTCTTTTTCTTTATGCCAAGAAAAAGAGTTTTAAAAAGTGCAGCCCAGAAATTCAAAACAATAGTTTAGCTGCTGTCATGAAAAGTTCCTTATCAAATTCTCATTCTTATAACTGCCATGTAAGAAGAAGGCACCTCCTGAACCTTACAGATCCACGCTGCCAATAGCATCTTCCTTAGATATTTGCCATATTTTAAAAACTATATATAACCGTTTTGTTGTCGCGTGCCGCACGCCCCCCCCCCGCACCCCGTTTTGGGCCTGGAAAAGCCTCCTGCACCAACCTGGAAGCCAAAACGGGTTGCGGGAGCACCACGCAAGGCCCCAAAATGCAATGCAAGCGCCCCCCGTGCATGCACCCCACCCCCCATGCATGCGCGGCAGAGACCCAAAGACCAGCTGGCCGGTGGGAGGCGCGCATGCATGCGCAGTGGAGCTGGGCTGGGGCGACGGCTGGCGTGCCCGCAGAAAGAGCTCTACGTGCCACCTGTGGCACGCGTGCCATAGGTTCGCCATCACCGATATATACAATGCATTTTCAAACTTGGAGTGACGAGAAACCATTCATATTTCCTAGCTTCTGCAAATAAATGGAGGATTGTTGATAGTAAAGAGACCCTGACATATCCTCAATGCTGATAGTGTTCTTTCTCTCAAACCTTGTTAAAAAATATTCTACGCTGTTAATACCACCACTATTATATGCATCAGATTTGAAGGATCCCTCTGCTGCTTGTTATAACAGTCGTCTTTCTCATTTATTTATTTATTTATTTATTTTATAAAATTTATATGCCGCCCGACTCCCGAAGGACTCTGGGCGGCTTACATCATAAAAAAATAAAACATATAAAAACAATTTAAAAAAGAAAGGGGAAAAAAACCCAACTATATTTAAAATAAAACATTCACACAACCATGCATGGGCCAATCAGAACAACTATTGGCCCCAGGCCTGCCGGAAAAGCCAGGTCTTAACGGCTTTACGGAAGGCCAGTAAGGTGGGGGTTGTACGGATCTCGGGGGGAAGTTGGTTCCACAGAGTCGGAGCGGCTACAGAGAAGGCCCTCCCCCGCGGTCCCGCCAGCCGGCACTGTCTGGCCGACGGGACCTGAAGAAGGCCAACCCTGTGCGACCTCACTGGTCGATGGGAGGAATGTGGCATAAGGCGGTCATGCAGATGTGAATTCCTTGCCATGGGTGGAGGATCTCACGTACCAGACAGTGGAGGAAACTACTCTTAATTAAAAAACCTTAATTTTACTTGCAAAAGCATGAGCATAACTGAGAAATGTTGGTTCAGATTCTCATTCTGCCTCTAATTATCACCCTGAAAAAACAAGGCAAGCAGTAGACTTGGATTTCACTCTGTGCTGATATAACAATCATAGAAATAAGAAGGAAATTAATTTTTAGGGGGTAAATGTTTTAAGAAACAAATAAAATGAACAGTCCTTTTTAGTGTTCAATTAAGATTTCACATTTCACATTTAATCATATTTTTTTTAAATATACAGGCAAACCGTTGGATAAGAAACAAAGAAGCAAAATGTGGTTTAAAAATAATTAAGCTCACGGACACTGGTTTCCTGCGTACACTGGAGAATGCTATTCGTCTGGGTTTACCTGTGCTTCTAGAAGAGGTTTAAATCTTTTTGCATTTACATACAATAATCTTATTATTATTCTTTTATTTATAACTATTAGATTTATTCTGCATGCTACAATTGCTTGCTAAAAGCTCCATAAGAAAAATGACTTTCTGGGAGAATCTATGTTTATTTATTTGTTTGTTTGTTTTTATTTATCAAATTTCTACCCCACCCATCTCACCTGAATGCCTCTGAGCGGTTTACAAACAAAACATGCGGTCACGTAAAAAGACATAGTTAAAAAACAGTGTCAAACGGGTTTAACAGAATTAAAACAAGTTTAAAAGTTTAAAAATTTAAAATGTTACAAAAGGCGGAGGGTGTGTCTCAAGCCACCAACCATTCCCAGGGTTGCATACCACTCTTGGGCCCCCATGCTAGTTATTTGCCATTTATGAGAATTCCGCGTGAATAGAGGACATTGCATTATAGTTAGTAGCTTCAAAAAGTTTATAGTAAGATCCTTTTAAACCTGCAGTTCTATACACACTTGTCACTTAATTTATAAAAAGACTTTGTGATTCGACTTAACAATCATATTAAAAATGGTCATAAAATCCAGTCATGGGATGACTCAATTTATGACTACAATGACTTACAACAGAAATTTCGGTCCCAATTGAGATCATAAGTCAAAGGCTACCTGTAACAACATTCCAGCTCATTGCCCAATTGCCTCTTCCAAAAGAGATGTACCGTATTGTAGAAGTTTTAAAATTCTTTTCTCCATGGCTCCAAACCAGGTCCATTTATTTTAAAACACAGTTTTTCTTTGGCCAGCTTATTCCCCAATACCCCAAATCTGCTTCCATTCTATTCGGTGTTAGAGAGTTATCCTGCTGAAAGATACAGATCTGAGCTCTTTTATATCATTTCTTTATAACAGTCTGTTGAGTTGAAAAGCATAAAAAAGGAGGTGTGGGGGAGAACCATCCTGGTTGTGCTTTTTATCATTGTGAATACCTGAAAATACTTTTTCCCATTTTAGGGAAGAGATATCCCAAAGCTTTGCATCCTAGAAAGTTATCAGCTTTATCCATATTTATTGAATATAATGGTAATGGTAATGGTATAGGTAGACAATGGACTTCTTATATGAATGCCTCAAAGCTCTTTATATGATGTAGTAGTTAATAAGTATGACACACCAGTAAGGTTTGGAAACTTGGAACCCTGTAGATAGGGACAATTGTGCTGGTCTTTTTGGCTTGAGAAGGTCCAAATTGAAAGAGAGGTAATTATATAACTAGCTGTTAAATATAGAGTTCCAGCTTTTGAAATACTATTATATATGTATCAATATATAAGATATTGTGGCTCAACTATAGCTATGGCTGTGAAATCTGACCTCTTGTTCCTGATCTCTTCTAAACAGCCTAATGCATGCATGCGCTAGCTGATTTTTTAAAATGATTTTTCAAAATCATACTTGGTAAAATATATGCTTTTCTTCTTTTTCAATAGATTAAAGAAACGCTTGATCCAGCCCTGGAACCTATTCTTTTGAAGCAGACTTTCGTTTCTGGCGGAAGACTGTTAATTCGCCTTGGAGATTCAGACATAGATTATGATAAAAACTTCAAGTTCTACATGACAACAAAAATGCCAAATCCCCACTATTTACCTGAGGTATAATATTAATTAGATGTTGTAACTGAGCTGCAATTTTCTGCAGAGTTATTCAATTGAGCATAATTCTGAGTAGACAACATAAAATTAGACACTAAGAATTTAAAAAGAGGCATTTTTTCACTCAATTAAAGTAATTGTATATTTTGTTTACAAAACCATCTTAGGCTTTCTTTTATCTAAATTAACAACATCTGTAAAAGTTATACTGCGAACATTTTTGTACAGTTGATAGACAGTGTGCTAATGACACTTTCTGGGCTCCATGATTTTTGCTTTGTGGTTTTTTTGTATGCATAATTTACTATAAGAAATGGGAAGTATGAATGTTAATCAGCTTGTGTTCTAATGCTTCTCAATTTTTTTCCTATGGAGAAAAATGGGCTACAATTGGCAAACTGTTTACTTTCTTTCACTTATGAACATTTGAAATAGAATGTAATTTGAAATATGGTCATGGAGCCCAGAAACTGCTAGAGTAATTATATCAGAAAACAGTAACTTTCAAACACTTTCATACAGAAGCTCCTACAAAGATGAGGTATATGAGAAAGAAAAAGAGAGATAAGAGATACTGTATATTAAAGGACAAACCTCTCAGGTAAGTTTGTTTATTGTAGAAAAGTGATGGATCTGTTATGAAACAATTCCTACTTTTATAATGAAATCAATTTTGAAATTCTTGTATCTCTTTCTCTTACGCGAACTACACAATGAGCTAGAAATCCTGGTTTCGATCTATCTCTTTTTTTGGTACCAGTTAATATTTAGTAACAGTCTGCTTATTTTTAATCATATGTGAACTTAGTATCAGCCTTCCCAGGTATATCAGACAGGACACATGATTAGATGAGTTAATTCTACTTTATTGTAAAGAATCTTGCAAGTGTGATAGTATAAGTCGCCCACCATTTCTTTTACAGCCTGAGAATTTAGGGAAAGTCCCTTTGGAGCCTCTTTCTCTGCCTAAAATGCAGGTGCAGGCTGTGCTACAGTATCTCTTACTTGACTGTTCCATAGACACTATTTCTTCATCCCATTTCTGAAGGTCTTCTCACATACCATTACAACAAAGCCTTAATGTGGTTTGTGCATAATTTTTTATGTGAACCCAGCCTTTTGGGTTAAATAAATAATAGATTACAGCTTAAGGTATTACATAGAACCAGTCACAATGGCTTTTTCAATGAAACCTTCTCAAAGGAAGCCTTAGGCTAGCTCAAGCTGTGAATCAGATAGTGAATGACTCAGCATCTGGATAAATATAGTTTACATCAGAATTTTCCATGTATCAGTCAAATATAGTAGATTATGTAATACAGAGGAAGTTAAACTGTATACTACAGTTGACATTGGAAGGCTAAGGAAAAAAGCATTTTATGTTAAATTCTGCCTCTTTCTCTGTAATATATTACAACACTTAACTTTTTTTACAATATTGTAGCGCACATTTTAAATCTTCACCTATGATTTGAAACAGGGCAGGGAAAGGTACAACGTAATGACATTACAGTATGAGAAATAGTATATATTAAAAGATAAAGAAGAAGAAAGCATTGGGCTATTAATTTTGTTGCCATTTCCATGTCACCATAAAATGATTTTGGTGGGGTATTAAATGTTTTATAGTCCAACTGTGAAAAATCAATTCAAGGCCACAGTTACTGTATAACTTTTCAGAAGTAATGAGCAGTGTAACAACAACTGAAACTGATAAAGAATGTCATTTGTACTTGGGAATATCAAGTCCTATCAAAGCACATTAGCTTGGTTGGTTTGGCAACAAACTAAGGGACACGAGTAGTTCTTAACCGCTTTGCAGAATCCAGGGATATCTTTGCAACCAGTTTCGGAGTTCGAAATATTTATAAAATGTATAACTTCTATTTCATTAAAGGACCTTAATTGAGATTTATGGTTGAGTAAAGATCCACTGGACTGCAATGTGAATTTCCTGTCATCTTTTGAAGGGTCATACGTAACTTTTTATCATTATTTTTTTATCCGAATATAACATTCTTTTTAACATGAAGATGCTTTTCTTTTCTTTTTTTTTTCTTATAGGTGTGCATCAAAGTAACTATAATAAATTTCACTGTTACCCGATCTGGTCTGGAAGATCAACTGCTAAGGTACTGCTTCTATTTCTTAGTGTCATTTTTTGAATATGTCTATAGCATATAGCAGGAGCCTCAGTCTTATAGACTGTGTGGGTAAATTCTGCACAATTTCTCTGTAGCTTCATCTCACCTGCATGAAGCAATATTAGTTTCTTCTATTATTGTTGTGAGGCGTGAAAAAGTATTATATATAATCATTAATTAGATAAAACAAAGTAGAAACATAATATTCATCGGTAATAGAGGAACGTTTTTTACCTCCGAAGGACCAGCTTGATCGTCCTTCTGTGGTTCTGGGGGGAGAAAATTTAATCCCCTCAGAACGGGTTCGCAATTTGGGTGTCCTCCTGGACTCACAGCTGAGATTAGATCAACACCTGACAGCAGTGGCCAGGGGGACCTTTGCACAGGTACGTCTTGTGCACCAACTGCGGCCCTATTTAGATCAGAAGGCTCTGCTCACGGTCACTCATGCCCTTATCACCTCACGGCTTGACTATTGCAATGCGCTCTACATGGGGCTACCCTTGAAGAGTGTCCGGAGACTACAACTGGTCCAGAATGCA
>QLTV01004245.1:1344856-1363659 GCA_003457575.1 Thermophis baileyi | reverse complement strand
TGCCGGCTGGCGGGACCGCGTGGTAGGGCCTTCTCTGTAGCCACTCCGACTCTGTGGAACCGGCTTCCCCCCGAGATCCGTACTACCCCCACCTTACTGGCCTTCCGTAAAGCCCTTAAGACCTGGCTTTTCCGGCAGGCCTGGGGCCAATAGTTGTTCTGATTGGCCCATGCATGGTTGTGTGAATGTTTTATTTTAAATATAGTTGGGGTTTTGTTTTTTTTTCCCTTTCTTTTTTAAATTGTTTTTATATGTTTTATTTTTTATGATGTAAGCCGCCCAGAGTCCTTCGGGAGTTGGGCGGCATATAAATTTTATAAAATAAAATAAATAAATAAACGTGTTTCACTGAAATGTGATTGTGTGCTGATAAGCATTACAAAAGAACTTACTCATGTTCCAAAATATGGTAATATCAATCTATCCAATGAGTTTTAATTAATTCATTCATTAAAATCTCCTCCTTGCTGAAGGATCCAGTGTTGAGATGCTGATTACTGTATCTCTGTAAATTTAACTGTTCTTTCCAGCTTCCATTCAGAGGGTTGTTTCTGGAGAAAACTAGCTCTGCCGTTTTTTATTTTATTATATTTTTATTATCTCTGGTGCTTTGTATTGGGGAGAGGAGCAAAACTTCCATTTGCATAGATCAAAACAGGTCATGCCTTCATTCCTTATAGTTTCCAGACCATTTAATATGGCATTGGCCCCACCATCCTATCACTTATAAATAAGGAAAAAGACCTGCTTAAAACAACTGTTGTTCCCAGCCTGCCATTATCAACTCAACTGACATGCTATCCTTTTGTAAAAGCTAAAGAAACCTATATGGGGTTTAAAGTGAGGTTCCCCATTGTGGGAGGCCATGCTGAAAACCTGCTTAACCTCAAACTGAGTTTTTTTGTCTGCCTCCCTAGGATCAGAGCTAATTCTGACATTGGAGAACAAAATAGATGGGAATAAATATTTTCTATTGACTGAACATTTTTCTCTTTCCTTGACACTTAGATGCCAAACAGGAAACTAAGTAAAATTCCTCCTCAATCCAATCTTTTAGTACCAAACTGTTAATCCATAGCAAACACATGCTTTTTTTTTTTTACTAATTGGGAAAATTGATAGTAGGAAGATATTTATGAAAGCACTTGCTGATATGTGGATCAACATTAAGAAGCTCTTGAAAGGAGTTATATAAAACACTAAACATTTTTATGTATTTTTATTCTACCTAGAAAATTAGAGTTCCAAATCATTGCTGCATAACAGTGTTCATTGTAAAAAAAAAAAAAAATCATTTGTAAGTTTGCCCAGAAGCTTCCACTGTGAGATCCCCTACACGGCTGAGAGAAAGCAATCAGATATTCATTGAAGAGTTAAATATAATTTCCTGCTTTGGAGAACTCTGGTTAATCCAGTTCATTGTGTTTATGATGCTGCAGTTTGGTACAATATGCATATGCCTGCCGGGTTTATGATTCTAATGCCATCTCCTGAATGAGATTGTTTACACATGATTGTAAGCAATTTTACCTTTATGTCAGTTGGTCTAATTTATATTTGGAGGTATATAGTGAAATATTTCTAGAAAATCCTCTCTTTATTATAAACCTATAAGAAATTTAGAGACCTTTATGACCAATAGGCTATGTTATAGTATCATGTTCTGATATTCTAATATTCTGTAGGTTTCTAGCAAAGCAAATTAGACATTACCAAATGTTTAACAATGATTGCAATTAAAAATACATTTACCAAAATATTTCATGAAGTTCTTGCATGAATAATTCTCCCTAATGATTTGAGGTAACTTTTGCCTTGTGAAATATTTAGTAAAGATTTAAAAGATGTATAAAAGTAGTGAGCCCATTCTAAAAAGCAGAAAAAAGAATTCATTGTTTTAGATAAATGAGATTATTTATGTCAATGTTTCCTTAATCAATTTCTTTTGTATCCAAGTTATAGCTAAGAGACAGCCTAGATCAGTGATGGCTAACCTTTTTGCCGTCGCGTGCCAAAAGCGGGGGGAGCGCGGGGGGTGGCGCGCGTGCCCACACCCGTAATTCAATGCACCCCACCCCCTGTGCATGGACCCCCACGCTCCCCCCACTTTTGGCACATGATGGCACAGTGGGCCAGTTTTGCGATCTCCCCAGGGCATGCCCCCCCCCCGCTCCCAGCACGCAATGGCACACCCGTTTTTCGCTTTCCCCAGGCTTCAGAGCCTTTCTAGGAGCCTAGGGAGGTCAAAAACGGCCTTCCCCACCCCCCCGGAGGCCCACCGGAGGCCGGAAACGGCCCGTTTGCCACCTTCCGATGGGACCGGAAGGCCCGTTTTTCGCTCTCCCCGGGCTCCAGAGCCTTTCTAGGAGCCTGGGGAGGGCGAAAATGGCCTTCCTCCCCGGAGGCTGGAAACGGCCCCTTTGCCAACTTCCGGTGGGACTGGAAGGCCCGTTTTTTGCTCAGTTCCAGGCTCCAGAGGCTTTCTAGGAGCCTGGGGAGGGCAAAAATGGCCTTCCCCCCCCCCGGAGGCCCTCCAGAAGCCGGAAATGGTCCATTTCCGAACTTCCGGTCGACCCGGAAGGCCCGGTTTTCACCCTCCCCAGTCTCCAGAGGCTTTCCTGGATGCTGGGGAGGGTGGAAACGGCCTCACCCACCCCCCAGAGGCCCTCCGGAGGCCAGAAACACCCTCCCAGAGCCTCCGCAGAAGCCCTTTACTTACCTCAAAACGGGCCACTGGAGACTCCTGGGAGGGGAGGGGGGCATGGCCAGCCGAAAATCAGCTGGAGCTGATCTATGGCAATGGCTCCCGTGCCAGCAGATATGGCTCTGCGTGCCACCTGTGGCACGCGTGCCATAGGTTTGCCATCACAGGCCTAGATTGCTTTCTTGAATGGAGGGGCACCATGATTCAAAAAGCAAGGCATTATAATACATTTAAAGGTTTGATATCTTCTCAGTGGAAAGCCAGTTTGGTGTAGTGGTTAAGACATCAAGCTAGATGCCAGGAGACCGTGAGTTCTAGTTCCACCATAGACACAAAGCTAGTCACTTGGGCTAGTCACTTTCTCTCAAGGCCATGGCAAATCACTTGTGAAAAATCTTACCAAGAAAACTGCAGGAACTTATTCAGGCAGTCTCTGAGAGAATCAGACATGATTAAACAGAAGAAAAATAAATATTCTTAGTAGCATGTTTCAAAAGGATAATCAATGTGATTAAAGATATTTTCAGTGAAATTTGAGTGGTTTAATAATAAAACAACACATATGCTCAAACAGATTGTTGGAAAACTGCAACTCTCACAATTCCCAGCTTTAACACACCCTCAAACCAGCTTGAGGAAAAGTGCAGAAAGATTGTAATCTTCATAATGTTCAATGGCAGACGAATTGTTCTACAGCATGTCAATGTATGCATTTGTGACCACAATAAACAAATTACTAATAATTACTTAAATAAAATTAAAAATTCTAACAAAATGTATCCCTCAATTTTAATATTTGCCAAATGCTACCAATACAATGGAAACAATATTTATCTGGCAAAATGAGGGTGATTAGCCTTGCTTTCCATATTGAAATAGTTCCAATCTTTCAATTTTATCTCTATTGCTAGGGATTTCATAAATAATAAATATTTAAAAATAAATATGTGTCTGTATATTAATTTCTAAGCCTATTTTCTAATAGTATTTAAAATATCTTTTGTATATACATCCCACAGTAGCTTTACTATAAATTGTAAGGGAAAAAGTAGGAACCTACATGTATTCTTACATTATGAGGTGATTTGGATAATGTATTGCTACAGGGCTAAGAATGATCATGATCAAATGCTTTTTTTCCTTCTTATGACAGAATTGAGTACAAGTAGTCCTCGACTTACAACAGTTCATTTGGTAACCATTCAAAGTTACAATGGCCCTGAAAAAAGTGACTTATGACCATTTTTCACACTAATGACCGTTGCAGCATCCCCATGGTCACGTGATTTACATTCGGATGCTTGACAACTGACTCACATTTATGACAGTTGCAGTGTCCTGGGGTCATGTGATCCCCTTTTGCAACCTTCTGACAAGCAAAGTCAATGGGGAAGCCAGATTCACTTAACAACTGTGTTACTAATTTAACAACTGCAGTGATTCACTTAACAACTGTGGCAAGAAAAGTCATAAAATGGGGGGAAATTCACTTAACAAATTTCTCACTTAAGAACATAAATTTTGGGCTCAATTGTGGTCTTAAGTTGAGGACTACCTGTAATCATGATAGCATTAATTCCAAATTACATTCGAATTTTTCATTTCTTCATTGATTTCTAAAAACGGTTCTCACGTCTTGAGGATTTTTAGAAATATGTTTTCAAAGACAAGTGAAAATGGCTTCCTTTACCAAGTTCTTCATTGCATTCTCCTTCTTACTTTATTTTTGCCCTATAGGCAATCAGCCCAAGCTCGCTTCACATTAAGCTGTTTTTTTTTTAGGGGAGAGCGCTTCTCCCAAGCCTGCTGATCTTCTCTTTTGTGAATGTCAATTGTGTTTGGTTTTTTTTCTATAAAGCATCCCATCTAGCACTTGGGTGTCAGGGAAACAGGCAAATAATAAAACCTGCATCATGACATAGCAATGCAATTTCTATCCATTACAGGCTTGCATGCAGAATTGAGACGCAGTTAGAGAATAGTGGAGCTTGTATTATAGTGTCATGATACTCATTTTGACTTTATTGGGGTTGTGTTCCTGTGCTCCAAAGGATCAGAAATAAAGATTTCTTGTACCGAATAGTAGTTAAAACATTAACTTATAATAACATTGCTCATGTTCACCAATTGTACATTTTAACTATCATTTCAGTGATGTTGTGCGATTAGAGAGACCAGAACTAGAGGAACAAAGAACACAGCTCATTATCAGAATCAATGCTGATAAGAATCAACTGAAAGCAATTGAAGATAAAATTCTAAAAATGCTTTTTACATCAGAAGGGAATATTCTGGACAATGAAGAACTCATCAATACACTTCAAGAATCAAAGGCAGGAGGCATTTTATGTCTGTCTGTCTGTCTGTCTGTCTGTCTGTGTCTTTTATCAATTTATACAGTATGTCTACCTACCTACCAACATACATACCTATCATCAAATTTAATCATGCTTATAATCAAGGAAATATATTAAGCTTGTAGTTTTCAGTGATTATATTCTAGACGAGGTTACATTTGAATAATTGGGATAACTTATTTGACATTGTGCATATTACAAAGTGGAAATACTATCATTTTTCATTAAGAAATAGATTCTATTCTTGAATTTTCTGCAAACAATGGAATATGAAAAAAGATGACATGTAAAAACCTCTTGTTTATGCCAAGATCACAAATCAGTTTATTAGGCCTTACATTACAGGGACATCATTAGATTTACAACATTTAGAAACATCAATTGCCAGAAACTACTTCAATTCATAGTCCTAACATAAAGTATCTCCTTCATATTTCAAGCCAATTTAGAGCAGTTAATCCACTTTAGAAACACAGTCTCCAATTATATCCTACTAATCCTAATATAGGAAAATTTACATACTGTAACTGAGTACGGTTTCAACCCATTGAACACCTAAAAGGGATGTACAAAAATGAAATATTCTTCTTGTTATTATCCATGTCTTCCCAAAAATGGTACAGCAGGTTTCTTTTGTGAATTTTTTTTCCATGTTTAAAATGAGACAGTATTATAATGATTAGAAACAACATTAAGACCAAATAGACTCAAGTTTAAGGTTATCCTCAGCCATGGATGACTTTGGGCCTGTTACTCTCAAACCTATTATTTAGGGACTTTGTGGAGGAAAATTGGAGGAGGCCATTTTATGTAAGCTGCTTTGAGAGATTGGGGGATATAAATCCTTAAATAAAATTTAAATTTGTGCTTTTAGGTTACCTCTGGTGCCATTAAAATAAGGCTTGTAGAAGCAGAAACTACAGAAGAAAAGATAAACGCTGCTCGTGAAAAATATCGCCCTGTTGCTACTCGAGGATCAGTTATGTATTTTGTAATTGCAAGTCTTTCTGATATTGATCCAATGTATCAGTTTTCTTTAAAATATTTCAAACAGGTTGGTATTTTTCTTTCAACTGCATATTTCCATTAGCTATTTTTTTCTCAAAAAACAGACATAACAAAGACAATTTCCTCCATGTCATTGGCTTTGAAACTCAGTTTAATTGCTAAAATGATTTGCAATATCACTTGCTTTATTGCTGATTGAGGTAACTACAGATAAAGCTGGTTGCCTCATTTGTTAGATCCTGGTGTTTCTATAAGATAATTTGTCAGAAGAACTGTATAGCATACCATACTAATTAGGGGTTGCCACAAAGAAGAGGTAGTCAACCTATTCTCCAAAGCACCTGAAGGCAGAAAAAGAAGCAATGGATAGAAACTAGTCAAGGAGAGAACCAACCTAGAAATACTGTAAGGAGAACTTTCCTGAGAGAACAATTATTTGGCAGAACAGCTTGCCTTCAGAAGTTGTGGATGCTCCATCACTGGAGGTTTTAAGAAGAGATTGGACAACCATTTGTCTGAAATGGTATAGGGCAGAGGTGTCAAACTGGTGGCCCGCGGGCCGGATGCGTTACATGCAGGCCATGCCCACCCCAGCTCCGCAAATGGAAAAAATGTCGCAAAATGTCACGTGACGTGGCAAGTTTGACAACCATGGTATAGGGTCTCCTGTTTGAGCAGGGATTGGACTAGAAGACCTCCAAGGTCCCTGTCAACTCTGTCATTCTGTCACTGGGAGTCAGGCAGCACATAAAATTAATTAAAATTAGTTGGTCCACTGCTTTGGGCCAGTCACCATCTCTCAGCCCAACTCACCTACAGTATTGTTGTTGTGGAAAAAATAAGAAGGGGAAGGAATATTAGGTATGTTCACCACTTCCATTTATTTATAAAAACAATAAAGGCCAGATTAAAAAAGTATTTAAAAATCTAAATTAATGTTCTGCTTCTTTTTTTTTTAATTTCAGGATCTCACTTTCCCTATCCTCTTTAATGCCCGTTTTCTTTTTCTTTTTCTTTGTAGCTATTTAATACAACAATTGAAACTTCTGAAAAAAATGATGTTCTGGAATTGCGATTACTAATCCTACTTAGTCAGACTCTCTATGCAACTTACACTAATGTTTCCCGAGGCCTTTTTGAACAGCACAAACTCATCTACAGCTTCATGCTGTGCATTGAAATCATGCGGCAGAAAGAAGAACTTACAGACCTTGAATGGAATTTTTTCCTGCGTGGAGCTGCTGGTTTGGATAAGGTATTTCGGGCATGATTTTTATAATTAGTGAAATTTCAAATCTCTATTTTTAGTCATTGTAAACAAGAGGTTAGCATTCCAACTTCTAATTGAGAATTTAAAGAAAACAAAGGAAAACAAAACATCCTTATACAAATAGTTACCAATAGTTCTTGTTGTTAGGGGATAGCTTTGTGCTGTTTGTTTAATTGAATATACTTTTATTAGTCAATGACCAAAATAAAGTTTCTGCCTGTCTGTCTACCAAAGACCCTTACACCTACTATAAGAAACAATGAATAGAGATACAGCCATTCAGGATACAGCCAAGTATACGGTCAGTAAACAAGGAAAGGCCTGGGCAGTGCTAGGCTGAGACATTCCTTTTCTGTAGGTATTAGCCTTCAAATCAACTTAATTTTGAAATGCCCAGAAAGGTGCTGTTCTTTTTGGTGTTTTAGAGTCCATAAAGGGGAAGATGTAGAGAAAGAGCACCAAAAATAGAAAAACTCTAAAAAAAAAGGATAGAGAATCCTCAGCCAAAATATCTGCTGCTAAGCAAGGCAATTGTTAAGTAATCACACCTAATTTTATTACTTTTTTTGCCACAATTGTTAAGCAAATCACTATAGTTGTTAAGTGAATCATGCAGTCATTAAGTGAATCTGGCTTACCCCATTGACTTTGCTTATCAGAAGTGGACTGAGAACGTTGCAAATGGCAATCATGTGATCTTGGGATGCTGCAACTGTCATAAATATGTGCTGGTTGCCAAGTGCCTGAAATACTGATTACTGGGAATGTTGTGACAGTCATAAGCGCAAGGAGCGGTCATAAATCACTTTTTTCAATGTTGTTGTAACTTCAGATGGTCACTAAAGGAATGGTTGTAAGTCAAGGATGACCTGTACCCATACTGTTATCATTAAGCAGCTGATCAGAGATCTGAGATTAAGGATTGATCAGAAAACTAGGCAATACAGTAATTATGTCATGTTTTGGATATTCTTCAACTGTATTCCTGTTTTATCTAATGTGTAGGCTGAATATATTCTCTATACAACTTTTGCCCATTTTGCTTGACACATCTATCATCTTTGTAACAGGAGCGGCCTGCCAAACCTCAGATTCCATGGCTGGAAGAAAATACGTGGTTTATGTGCTGTGACTTAGAAGAAACACTTCCAAGTTTTGAGGGCATTCAAAAAGACATATTGCTAAAGCCCATTTTCATTAAACTAGGTAACATATTTCTGAAAAGAGATTGTAAAAAAATGTTTATACAAGAAATGGTTTTATGCTTTCCCTGCATAAATTGGACTCCTCTCAAATAATTAAATTCTCTTTTTAAGACTGCTTACTGTGTATATTTTAATTGTATTTTGTAATGGTTAATAAGAGTTAGTTAGTTTGGTTTAGTTGGTTTAGTTAGGTTGGTTGGTTGGCTAGTTAGTTAGTTAGTTAGTTAGTTAAAAGATTGGACAACCATTTTTCTGAAATAATATAGCATTTCCTGCCTCAGCAGGGGGTTGGACTAGAAGGCCTCGAAGGTCCCTTCCAATTCTGTTATTCTGTTATCCTGTTGGTTACTATAAAGATCTTGTTTTCCAAACTAGACAGCATAGGAGGGAGAAATGCTTAAAGGTGTTCTTTCTGGCTAGTTAGTTTGATCTACTCCAAACCTCTCTCAAAGGGGAGAACTATAGCCATGTAAAGCAAGTGCAGCTGCCACTTCATTTTATGTTTTAAACGTTCACATTAGAGAAATTTGCATTGGGAAATACAAATGGTAAAGAAAGTATTTTAATCATATACAACTTTGTTGTTTTTGTTTATATATTTGTTTTTTTGGAGACTTTAAAAAGATAAACCTTGTGGGATTCAGTTTAGTGTTGCTGTCTGCAATGGCAGACTGCTTTTTAGTGAATCCACTGTGGGAGAGATCCATGCTAAATTTCTTTTTAAGTTCCCTAATGACAGTCTCAGCAACTAAAGCCTACTTTATCAACTGGTATTTGCATAATTGGAGCCTCTTCCTTTGTCAGCAAATACTCCCATTAAGACAGTATCCTGGCTGTCTGCAAGCCATGGTTTGCAAATCAAGAGGCAGCTTGGGGGATATGGAATCTCTCCTATTTTTCCATTCCTCTCCATTGTTTTTATAATCTTTTAAAATGCCAGTTTCTAATAATAGCTCTCACAACATCTTCCAATAAAAAGTTTAAAAAAAAAAAACCACAATAACATTGATACCATTCCCAAATTCTGCTTCCTTGTTCTTTTTTTGTCATGTGTAATAATGCTACATTTAAACTAATTATATATCACACTAATTAGAGTTGATGGCAACCAGGATTTAAAATTAGGGTTTGAAAGCATGCTAAATGAAATTAGAGTCAGATCAGGAAAAAGAACAACATGAGTAAAGCAGGCAAATTAAACATCCAGTGCATTTTTTACAGGAGACCTTTTTGGTAATATTCTACTTTTGTAGAGTACTGGTAGTCCTCGACTTACAACAGTTCATTTAGTGACCGTTTGAAGTTACAATGGCACTGAAAAAAGTGATTCATGACCATTTTTCACACTTACGACCGTTGAAGCATCCCCATGATCATGTGATCAAAATTCAGATGCTTGCTAAATGGTGTGTATTTATGACGGTTGCAGTGTCCCGAAGTCATGTAATCCCTTTTGCAACCTTCTGACAAGCAAAGTCAATGGGGAACCCAGATTCACTTAACAACTGTGTTACTAATTTAACAACTGCAGCGATTCACTTAACAACTGTGGCAAGAAAAGCCGTAAAATGGGGGAAAACTCACTTAACAAATTTCTCACTTAGCAACATAAATTTTGGGCTCAAATGTGGTCTTAAGTCGAGGACTACCTGTAAAGGGAATACCCTTCCATTAGAATTAAGATTTTCTTCATCTTTTCCAATGTTGCAGAAGCTTTGGGAGACCCAACTTTTCCAATGAGCATTTGATTAGTTTGTTATTTTCATCTTTAATTTACTTTAATTTGAATTAATTTTATGGGTTAAATTGTTTTCTTTATCTTTTTCTGATTTATTTTATTTATTTTTATAAATTGTATGGTAACTTCAGTTTATTATTGGTTGTTTTAATTTTGTTACATTGATATGTGTGTCTTAACTGCATGTACAGTAAGTTTTATCAACCAATGTGTATCTGTATTGATTCACAATGACTGATTTTCAATAGAATGACTGATTAAATAATAATTAAATTAAATTAAATATGGGGTTTACACTTACTAGCACATGATCTCCAGTGAGACATCATTATGGCCATATTTTTAATGATCCGTGTGGAGATAGAATTAGACATATTCTAATACCATATCAACCCCATTGTGAAAATGACTTTTAACTATTATTTTTAGGGCAACTTGATATTCGTATCAATCCAGAAGAGTGGGAAGGCTATAAGCCTGAAGCTGACGAAAAGAAAAAAAAAGATGACAAGCCATACATTCCCTGGGATAGTAGGCTGACCATGTTTCAGAAATTAATTGTAGTGAAATGTTTTGTGGAAGAGAAGGTAAGTTTTCTATTGATAATTTAAGGCATTGTTGCTATTTTAGTCGTGTCCTTTCAGGCATGCAGGAAGAAAAAGCTACTCTCCTTTATTCCCAATCAGATATTAGTGGTTTAGACTCGGCAGACTTTTTGTCCTTGAACCCCTTGGAGAATCTAGTGAAACTCATGGAAGCCTTCTCAGAAAATTATATTTTAACAATAAATATATACACATAGATTGTGTTAAAATGAAATGTGACGCAAGAAATCATGACTTGATTTTGATTGATTTTTTTTAACTGTCGTAACTGAATGGTTGCTAAACAAGGCAGTCAGTAAGAGAGGACTACCTGTAGTTTATAATAAAATACAGGTAATCCTTGACTTACAACAGTTCATTTGGTGACCATTCAAAGTTACAACTGCACTGAAAAAAGTGATTTATGACCATTTTTCACACTTACAACTGCTGCAAAATCCCAATGGTCACATGATCAAATTTCAGACACTTCGTAACTGACTCCTATTTATGACGGTTGCAGTGTCCCTGGATCACGTGCTCCCCTTTTGTGACCTTCTGACAAGCAAAATCAAAGGGGAAGCCAGATTCACTTAACAACCATGTTACTAACCTAACAACTGCAGTGATTCACTTAACAACTGTGACAAGAAAGATTATAAAATGGGGCAAAATTCACTTAACAAATGTCTCGTTTAGCAACAGAAATGTGGGGCTCAATTGTGGTCATACGTCGAGGAGTTCCTGTATACTCAAATAAGTAACCCATTTAACTTTATATGAATAGTGTTCAAAAATAAATGCAATTATTGTTCCACTATTTTTATTCATACTGGAACCAGGTGTGCTTGCTTACCCTTTATGCTCTTGCACTAGCAAATTAACTGTTGTTATTTCTAGATTGTGTCAGCACTTACCGAGTTTGTAATGGAGAATCTTGGGAAGCAATTCATTGAGAATCCTCCAGTTGATCTGGCAACACTTTACCAAGATATGTCTCCTGCCACACCGCTGGTGTTCATCCTAAGTACAGGCTCTGACCCCATGGGGGCTTTCCAAAGATTTGCAAAAGAGCGAGATTATTCAGAACGGTATAGATTGTCATTGTGTATTCTATATGAGACATAATACCATTTAAATGTAAAGCTATGCATTCTTTTCCTTTGACTGTATTCAAGATGGTGTATTAAGATTTTTTTTTAAAAGGGATTATATACATAAATGGTAAACGTCTTGAAAAGGGCTGCCTTGCAAAATATAAAAAGATGCTAAATATCCCCAGGTTATGTAGTTTTTAGCAGCACTGTGCCCCATTTAGAGGGTTGTCTACATTTAATTCTCCTTCTGGAGACTTCCATTTTCCTTCCTAATAAGTAGTATGCTGTCACTAGTGACAACATTTAGTTCTGATTGGATTCATTAATGAGAACTGTTGCCTCAATAAGAAGGAAAAAAATATTTTGTTTCTGACATCTGTCTTGCCTGTTTTGAAGTTGGATGAATCAGACGTGACATTTTAATGCTGATAATTTTTAAAAAGAAGCTGCCAAAACCTCAGGCAGTGATACATTTACTGCTTTAGTTCTCTATTTTTAAAAATATAAGAAAGGAGATCATGTGAAGAAAAAATAGAGCAGTAATAATTAAACTTTGCCTGTACTTATTAATACTATGCTAAATATTCATATGTTGTAATTTGGCCACAGGCTGACAGTATTTAGCTGCACTGTTCTGGCTTCAGTTCCAAAGCACAGCCAAGTAAACTGTCAAATTGGATTCATATTCATTAAAGATATATTTGCTCCTCTGGACATTTTGAGTCTCCTGCTCTTCCCTAATGTGATGCCAAACTAGAGATCTTTTATAAACAGCATAAAAATGTTCACACACATTTGTCCCCTACTTTGGTTTATCTGGTATGCATATGACTAAATCTGATTTTTTTTAACGAGAGCATTTCTCTCTCTCTCTCTCTCTCTCTCTCTCTCTCTCTCTCTCTCATATATACATACATACACATACATACACACATACACACATACATACATACATACATAATAACTGCTCATCCATCTCACAAAGGGTTACACGAGGCAAAATTAATTTTTTCCTTAGTCATTTGCAGAATAGAAATAGTAGCATGTATTCATATGCTCCAACAATATTGAGCTCTTGTTAGGACTCTGTCCAAACGGTTGGGTTGGTTAATATAAACTAGCAACAAATCAATGTTTAAATGTATATATGTAATATAGCTTTAAATGCATTGTTGCATTCTGACTGGCAGTAACGGCCATAAGAGGGAGCTAGAGAACATGGTTAGTTCTCTCTCTTCTGCTGATCCATTGCTGAAGTGACTTCGTTTCTGAGAGTAAGCTCTGTGATAGTGTAGAATTGCTTGAAAGCTGAAATCTTTGTTTGCTGATTAAGACAAAGAAAGGCTGGTAAGAAGACAGCTGTACTTCTAAACACTGACTGACTGAACGTGTATGATTCAGACTGTTATTTGGACTGTGCTATTTCTTTGAGTAAACTATTTTTATACACTTTAACGTATCTGTTTATTGACTGAATCATTACTTATATCTACTGCAACATTACAGTGAACTGTGCAAGCCTTCAGGGCCCAGAGGTTACTCTGCACAATTCCTTAACAGCTCTCAAGAATTTTATTGGGGAAAAAATGATGCCACGATAGTTAGACACATATTCAAAGAGAGAGGTGCTGCTGTTGCTGATACAACAGTTTTAGATTTGCAAAGCAAGCCAAGGACAATCTATCAGGCAGATGATAAGCCTTTGCTTTTTGCTGTTTGAATGGGACTATCAAATAGTCAGGATTTCAAGTATGATTATTTGTTTCAGAGGCTGGTACCGCTTCTAGAACTCCAAAAGGAGACCTTTTTGTACTTCATTGGGTTCAAAGAGTGATTGAGGGCAGACATACTTTTTTTGGGTCATGCCTAAGAGCTTTGATCTGTTACCATATTTCTTGGGACAAAGACCTCATGGAACTTTCAAAATAAATTTTTTATTGCCTTCACTTTGAGCTTTGCAACTTTCAGGTTTCACAGGGAGATGGTGTGAGTTTTACAACTGATTCATGTCAGCTGTATTTGAGAAGGTCTAGCCCAGGGGTGTCAAACTCACGGCGTCATATTGTCATCGCGTGATGTATCGTGACTTTTTTCCCCTTCGCTAAAATGGGGGTGGACGTGGCCAGCGTGTGATGCATCTGGCCCACGGGCCGCAAGTTTGACACCCCTGGTTTAGCCTGAGGATTTTCCACCATTTCAAAAATACATAGCTGTTCCTATTGGTTGAGGCACCTGTTCAAAAAGGCTTGTTAATCATTTTAAAACTTACTGCATTAATGGTTTGAATTTTATCAAAAATTTCTTCTTATATTTTTAATGAGGCGTGTACAAATGTTTTGAATAAATACAATAAAAGAAATAAATGAATAAAGAGAGCAGGTAACGTGAGCTCTGAGTGTGGAATGTATTCAGTATCAAGTAATAAAATTGCTTTTCAGAAGATGCATATTGTAGTCCAGATTCATAATAATGTAGCATACAAAACAGCCTGTATTGATTTTGGTGGATAAATAAATGATTGCTCAGTTTATGTGAAAGTTGAATTATTTTTATGTTTAGATGTAAATAATTGATCCTGCTAATCACTAAGAATCTAGAATATTTAAATAATGTATTTCAGATATGTATAATATGAATACTAACAAAATGCATTGATTTTCAGAGTGCAATCAATCTCATTAGGACAAGGACAAGGACCTATTGCTGAAAGAATGATTAAGGATGCAATGAGAACAGGAAATTGGATATTTCTTCAGAATTGCCATTTAGCTGTTTCATGGATGTTACCAATGGAAGAGCTCATAAAAACATTTACAGAGCCAGGTAAGTATTTTAAAATTATTTTTCTTTCCCAGGAATGCTTCATCTGAAAGAAATTAGAGTTGATTCAGAATTTAAACTACGGGGTCATGTTGGAGGTTGGGGGTAGATTGTAACATTTAAAAGAAAGATTGATGAAAGGTTGGTGATCTCCTTCTGAATATTTCAATCCTATAATTTAATAGCTACCTACGTTTCTATGGATGTTTTACTTTTCTACTGCAGTTCTTAATATTGAAACATTCCTGACAGAAGGTTTTACATGCCTCTTATTTTTAATGGTTATTGCTTTTTTCACAAACATTATCTCAGTTATCCTTGCAATAACCTCGTGAAACGGAACCTGATTATTATTCCCATATTGCTGAACATTTGCTGAAAAAATAGGTTGGCTGTAGACTCTTGGCAATAGAAGACAAGACTTGAATCATGGAATTTTGGTTCTTGGTTCATTTTCTGTTGAATAAACTAAATACAATAGGCAATTATATATACTCATGTCCAGAAGAAGAATGGTATGATGCTGCCTTGAGCACTTATGGGAAAGATGGGATAGAAATCTAACAAATAAATAAAAATTCAAAAATAATCACTAGGAAAATTTTAAATTATATGGAAAGCAATATGAGGGAGAGGATGGGAATCCTCATTCCTTTTTGCATCAATAGTTTGTTTCCCCCCCAATCTTTTTATGTCAATAGATTTATGTCATGTTGAGTTTAACCTTTAACCTCTGTCCTACACAGTCTTGATTTCTTTATGTTCTGAAAGAAACCAAATTGTATCTCTTTAGACCTATGATAAAAATGTGCACCCGTGTACAGGTAGTCCTTGACTTAAAACCAGTCGGTTAGCGACCATTAAAAGTTACAATGGACATCCCCAAAAGGTACTTATGACCCAATATCTCTGAGTCGCCACCACCTATAATGACATGACTGCATTTTGGATGCTTGGCAACCGGCACACACATCTACATCGTTGTAGCAACCCAGGGCTACATGATTGCGATTTACCTTATTTTTGCCAGAAACTGGCATTTACTTCCAGTTTCAGGGGGAAAAACTGCTTAATGACTGCAAGACTCAGTTAGAACTTAAGAACTACCTGTATTGTAGATGAAAATGTATGCTTTGTTGGTTTGCCACCTTTCAGAAGTACATACAGTTTATGTTCATCACAGAAACCTGGGTCACATTCAGCACGAAAAAATTAGAATTATTAGTTTTCAGATTGCTTCCCATGTTTAATTTTTATTTAATAGAATCTGCTGAAAAGTGAGGAATAATAATTGGTGAGCAATGATCATAATAGTTTAAAATGCATTTTGATTTGGGAACTGGCCTATTGACCAATTTTTCCTTCACCGCTAGAAAGCTCAGATTTTTTATGAATTCAGCATTCCAAAAGGGAACGTGAAGGAAGACAGACCTTTGATTATCTTCTTTCTCTCTCAAAACTTTTATTAAAGGATTTGTATACCAACTGAAAGAGGGAATTTAGGTATGGGAATGTGAAGCTTCTCCTAGAAACCTTCCTTTGGCTCTTGCAAATCTTACATTTTCCCAATATTAAAAAAAAAAAAAAAGCCCTGAAACATGGTCAGGGTTCACAGAAATTGTAACATTCCCCCTCTGCTCTGACATTGGAGTAGTCTCAGAGACCAGGGAATGAAATATAAGTCACCCTATGGTTTCTGGTTTCACTTGTTTTATCTAAAATATTAGTTTATACATACATATTCTTAAAAATTCTATATTTTTCAGGTGCCACTATCCATGAAAGCTTTCGACTCTATTTGAGTTCCATGCCATGTACTACTTTCCCTGTTACTGTCCTTCAGAATTCTGTCAAGGTAGGGCTGGTTTTTTAAAAAATTAAAATGGAAAATACAGTTGCAGAGTAAATTATTTTCAGCATACAAAACAAATTGAATTCACTGCAGTTGCAATTATCGGTTTCTGAAATTGCTTCCTCTTAGAAAATGAGCAGCATAAAAAATAGCATTAAAAAAACACAGCCCAAATACCCTAACTGTTAGAACTTCCTTTGTTCCATCTAATTGTTTTTAGGTAACAAAATAACATCAAAATCCAAAAGAGATTCTGTAGGAATTTATAACCTAAATGATGATGGAACACCACAGTGAGTGGAAGAGAGGACCTAAAGGGGCATGATGAAGTGGAAGAATTTATATAAATGCAATTACATTATTTACTTTATATTAAATTTTCATTTAGCAATAGCAATAGCAATAGCACTTAGACTTATATACCGCTTCATAGTGCTTTACAGCCCTCTCTAAGCGGTTTACAGAGTTAGCATATTACCCCCAACAATCTGGGTCCTCATTTTACCCACCTCGGAAGGATGGAAGGCTGAGTCAACCTTGAGCCGGTGAGATTTGAACCGCCGAACTGCAGCTAGCAGTCAGCTGAAGTAGGCTGCAGTGCTGCACTCTAACCACTGCGCCACCTCGGCTCTTTAAGTTGGTAAAGACCAGGGAAGTTTTATGTAAAAAAAGATTATGTTCTGCAATATTCAAAGCAGATATACATCAGAAAGAGGCACAAAGCAGCCACTGGGAGCATTATCTTTTTTGTTTTAATTTTTTCCTTTTTCCCTTGATAGCTGTTTCTTTGACTTGGATTCTCATATTGGTTAATGTCCATCAAGTTATAATCCAGTCAACGAAAGAGCTGCTGCTCAAATCCATTAAAAATAGTCCCAAGATTTCTGTATAATTGATTGCTTTTGCACATGCAGTGGTTGTTTTATTATGTTTTACATAAAAGATCATTTCCATGAATAAAATGTTTAGACTCATCCAAGGCTGCAGTGCATCGAATCTGATAAAAAAAAATATTAAGTTGTGATGGAAATAATTCATGCCCCCTTCAGATTCAATAACTGCGTGTTTATTCCATGAATATTGTTGTTTCCATACTATAAAGGTGCCTTAAGTTTAATTATGAACTGCTTTATGAACTATGAAGTGCCATTTTCTAAAAATGGTGAAGATTGCTCCTGATGTCACTATTACCTGTCCTGAGGGCAAAGCCTACAAATGAATGAAGTTTTTATCTGCATGGTCCAAAAAGGTTTCTCAGCAATGTAATATAAGACTGGATGCCTTAACAGAATACAACCCTCGGTCTTGGGTTGGTATTGATAGATGACAGCTCTATTTGTAGGAAGGCCTCATCATTGCATAGCAGAGTGATGTATGAATGAACAGACATGGCATGTATAATGTTATCGAAAACCTGGTTAGAGGTGTAAAAAAGATATAATTCTGTTTTGGGTTTGGGATCTATCAGCAGCCTAGACAACAAAATCAGAGAAAATGGGGGGTGGGGTGGGGGTGTGATCCTACAGGAGACCATGCCAATGATGAATTGTGCGCCTTCTCATGGTGCCTGAATGTATAATCTTTCTTTGAGACTATACTGTAAGAACAAGCTAGAGCTCACACTAGTGTGTGATCCAGCCTGCTGGCCATCCTACATGTCATTGCCAGAAAGGTGGTGCCAGGCTGGTTCCTTGTAGTGCTATGGACTTGAACTTTTGTTCCCATTGGAACAAAAGGTATGCAGTCTAAAAATGGAGCACAGTGCTCAAAGTCCTTTGCTATAGTCAGTTCGCTGTCAGGTGAAGCTGCACATTACTGCCATCAACAAACTCTGCAAAGGCAGTAGACGAATTATGATGGCCTGCCCTTGGCAGCTGATAGATCTGAATGCTTTCCTGGCACCATGTATCAGTGTCTAGCATCTGGTATCCTATTGGAATGGGGAGACAGACAGACAGACAGTGTGTGGAACGTGATTGCTTTTGAGCGTCCTCACTTTAAAAACACCTGAGTGTTTTTTAGTTTCTTACAAAGAAATCCCAGGAAATCAAGGAAGTAAAGAGATGCCTACAGGGCTCGTTTAAAAGACAACAAATAAAAAAATATAAATGACAAATACAAGACCATGTTTAATTACTTATTTGTTTGTTTGTTTATTAAATTTACTT
>QLTV01004245.1:1320811-1344832 GCA_003457575.1 Thermophis baileyi | reverse complement strand
TATATATATATATATTTCTAAAATAATAAAAATAGAAACCACAATCAAAATAAAATTTTAGTTATTAGATGGGAAGGGAGGGAACAAGATGTGCGAGGGGGAGGTGGGATTGCCTCTTAATTCATCAACCAGCTCCAGTGTGGTGTTCCCTCATTGGGGCCCCAAATCATCTGGCAGAGCCAGGTCTTCAGGCTCTTGTGGAAGGTCAGAAGAGTGGGAGCCAATCTCACCTTAGGAAGTAAGATGTTTCTAAGTGCAGGAGCCACGGCAGAGAAGGCCCTTCTCATGGACCTTGCCAGCCAGAATTGTTTGACTGATGGGGCCTGCAGCATGCCTCTGTCAGTGCAGGTGGGGTGGGCCAGTCCCAGTGGGGTGAGACGGTTCTTTGAGTAATTCCGCATGTTCAGACTTAGCCAATGGCTGTAATACACTTTGGTATGCCATAACAAGTAAATACTTTCACACATTAAAAACAGATTTTTTAAAAAATAATTCCTGCTTTGGCAATCAGTCATTTGAAATACAGGTCACATGTTCTTTTGCCTGTTCCATAAACAAAGTCAAAATGCCGATATTTATTCCCCATCATTCATTGGAAACAAAGTTAATTTGTGGGTTATTTTATCTATGCCAGAGATGGGCACTCTTTTTTGACCTGAGGAACCATAACTCAATCTTCACAGTCTGGGGAGGCATCAGCAGATCTTCTGAGGATGAAAAGTTTGAGGATTTTAAAAGACTGAGAATGTGAGCACTTCACTTCCCAGAAGTGTTAAGTTCTCATTACCATTCATATTTCACTGTTCAATACAGCAGTAGTACCTCTGAAATTTGGAATACATTCTCCGATCCTGTTCTAGATCATAGATCACTCCAGATCACCTCCTCAGAAGAGAAGAAATGTTTCTTTTCCTCTTCATTGGCCACAATGAACATTGGTGCTGTGTCCCAAGGTCATGTGATCACCTTTTGCAACCTTCTGACAAGCAAAGTCAACTGGGGAAGCCAGATTCACTTAACAACTGTGTTACTAACTTATCAACTGCAACAATTCACTTAACAACCGTGACAAGAAAAATCGTAAAATGGGGCAAAACTTATTTAACAAATATCTCACTTAAGAACAGAAATTTTGGGCTCAATTGTGGTCATAAATCGAGAACTACCTGGATTTGAAAACAATAAAAAACAACTTTATGGTATGAGTTCTAACTACAATTGCTCCATATTTATCATTTATGTAAGCAGATTCATTTTTTTCCTGCCTTACATATCCTTACTTTCTGAAGGTAATTTTTCATTTCTATATGCAACTTTGGATAAGTAATCTCATATATTAACTTGGTTAAAAGCTGAGAGTTTTCCTCTGACTAGAAAATGCCATTTGCCTACAGATAGCTACTAATTCATGCATTAACTTGACAACACAGTGCACAACTGGAAAACCTAGTCCTGTAGCTGTGCAAATGAATAAATGCAATGAGGCATGATGTGTGTGAATTACCGCTGCTTCATAGCTATTTGATATAATTTCATAGAAGCATCATAGGAATACTATCTGGGAGTTGTTAACAGATATATTTGAAAATCAATTTAATACATGTGCATACATATATTTTTCCATTCAGGTAACAAATGAACCCCCTAAAGGTCTACGGGCAAACATCAGAAGAGCCTTCACAGAAATGACTCCCTCGTTTTTTGAGGAAAATATCTTGGGCAAAATCTGGAGAAAAATCATTTTTGGTATTTGCTTTTTTCATGCAATTATTCAGGTATCTCCTATTCTAAAAATATATTAAGTAATAATTAATAGTGATCATCCGTGTATGTTGTAGTGATGAGATTTTTTTAATAGGCATATTAATATCAAGGATGTGCAAAACTTATGGTTCTACTCCTGGAGCATTCTTCAAAATGTTCCTTTTATTCTCTCTGAAAACACATTGAATCAGTCAGTCTGGAAGTGAGTTGACTATTTCTTGAAATAAATCTTCAAGGACTGTAAGTTATTTGTGGTTTCTGGACACAGTCCTAACCTCTCCAGTTCTGGACTATTAAACCCCACAAACAGATAAATCACCTTCAGAATGGCCAGATTGTTTCAGATTCATCACTCCATTCTGAGGAATGGCTCACACAGGTAATTAACATTCGTATATTAGTTCAGAACAGCAGTGTTCATGAAGCCTACTCTATTCATTTTATTATTTACATCAAAAAATTATCCATAACCTTTCTGCAAAACTCAGAAGTTCTGTAACATTCCTCTGAGTTGTAGCCTTTGTGTTGCATGCAACCTTCATCATAGTTTAAAAAACAGCCTGCAAATGATCAGTTCAGATCACTGGTGAAAGCAAACTGCACTTCCGCTGCAGCACACAGCTTGGAAAAGAGAGGAAATAGTATCAAGTGCTTTCTTTTATTGAAGCACAAATTGTTTTTATATGATATCAAAGGCAGCAGAAGCAAAAGCCTTAAAGGCGTGGGTGGGCAGACCCTCAATACAGAGTTTGCTTCCCAATATCTTCCTTATATCTTAATGTTTCTGTAGTTGTGGTAACAATCTTTTTTCCTTGGGAAAGTGGCTTTGAGGCAAAGGTAATTTGCTTGCCTTGAGTAATGCCTTCTTATTTACTTCATAAGTAAATAAATTATTTATCATCATATCAAACTTCCAGTAAAATTTTAGTCAACCTAAAAATATTTTCAGTTAAACAAAATTTAAGATATCAAGTATCTATTGGAGTGGAAGATTTGCATTCCTGTTGTTGCATTCAGAAACATTTCGATTTAATTTCATCCAATCCAATTTATTGCTGTAAAAGAAAGAAAATATACTCTGTAAATATTTATGTAACAATTCGTTCATCTCAGTTGAAATTTCTTCTCCATTCCATTTTGCTTCAAATTCTCTTAGCTGTTTGTGACAAAACTAAGCATGAAGAATGTTGGAAAACACCAAAAGGAGAATCCAAGTTTCTCATAGTAAAATATAATAATTATAATATCTGCAGATTGTTAATATTGTGCAATGAATTATAGACATTTATGGAATAGAAATCCAGGTCTATTCAGATGCTTTATTTGTATTGAGTTACTGCCCATATTTAATGAAGGGACACATTTTGAATTCTAAATACAAATATTGATGAAATACTGATTTCAAACTGAAATCACAAACTGATTTCAGTGAATTCAGATATACTTCAGTTTCTCTGATCTTACCCGCTGATTATAAAATGAAAATAACTATCTCTAATTCTTGAAGTAGAATCCTTTCTCTCCTCCTTAAGATTAGAAGAGAAAAATGGTGTATAATTCCTGATCTCAACTTGGGTTTGATGTTGATCCATGTGCTGGAAATGAGCCAGCCAGTGTTGAATATAAGTATAGGGGCTGATTGAACTTGCACGGGGGAGATCTGGATTTAAATCTGCTGTGCAACCATAGTGTGTCTTTGGATCAGCAATTCTCTTTTAGTCATAGGAGTTGTTGCAGAAAAGAGGTCTCATCCATATAGGCTGGACGTTAAAGGAAAAAGTTAGCCATTAATTTGGCCTTGGCCTTGGCCTTGGTGATTATATGGACAATTGCCTGCCATCTTGACCTGCATCTGTGCATAGCTCTCCCAAAGACATTTGAGTAATTTGAGTCATCTCCCTACCTTACATATTGTTTTCCCATTCTGCTCCACTTAGTCTTGCCAAGCATATTAATTTATGTATTTCACTATTTGCTCACGAATCATGCATAATTATTTGAGTTTCTCCTTGCTGATCAATAGAGTAACCAGCCTTTATATGTCCAGGACTGATTTCTAACATCCAGCTTTCACCTCTATGTTTCCACAAAAAGACCCATTTTTAATCATTCTAACTTTAAGTGTTGGAAAAGACATTTCTAGTTTGTCATTTCATTTCTCCCTAGATTAATCTCCTCTTCACTTTTTCAGCACATGATCTTACATGCTCTTGTGCCCAAGAACATCAGTCTATCTACCAGTTTCTTTTCTTTACTATGGACTGTTAAATTCTTGTTTTTGACATTAATATTTGAATATTTAACAGATTTTTCACTTCACATTTTCAATTTCATAATGAACTTTTTCAAATTCTGTTTTTTAATTTTATTTCATCTAATAATTCTTAGTTTTTTAAAGACCACTTTTGATTCCAAGTATCATCCCTTCTAATCCTATCATTCATTGAATATATTTTTTGAATTAGTTAAACATATCAGGAACAAAATGCATCCTTAGCTCTTCTCTTTTCTGAACTGGTGTTTCTTCAAATTTAGTTCCTACAGAAGCTTCTTGTTCATTATAAACATTCCTTAAAAATAATTAGTTTCATTGCTTATTCTGAAATGTGCCTGTTTATTTGGCATTTTTGTGTCCATATTTGGTTCTCTAGTTTTTGTAAGATTTTAAGCAACCCTGTTTATGTGAGGAGTGCTTCAGTAATTTGCTTATTATTGAATTAATTATTGTGTCTATTTCCAATCTCTATGCCATATTTTCTTGTTCCATATTAGTTGGTGTAAAGCTCTTAATTTTAAGTGTTTCTTCTAAAGCTTTAAATAGTTCTGTGCCTTGTACTTTTCTATTTGACAGCTAGTCTATTGTCTATTGTACCTCACTCTCTAGTGGAATCAGTCCTTGAATATATGTCCTCTCTATAAATGTTTCTGTCATTCTATAATCCCATTTGTAAAGGGTTTTAGAATAGTCTTTCCATCTTCCTTTAACCTCATTTGTCTCTGTTAGACCTCTTCTATGATTGAGTATTCCTCCTTTGCTGTAAATTTTCTGGTGCTACCTCTCATTTTAAAAATACCTCTCATTTTTCTTGTTATTTTCAAAACATTGTTGACATTCTTAATTGAGAGATCTTTTTTGTCCTTACGTGTTTAACACTGAAAATCTGTGTTCAGACATCACACTTCTTTCTTGTTGCCCAGGCGTTCATCCTCTGACTTTTTTTGTCAAACACAATAGCTCATCCTCAAAGCCACTTGGATCATTTCCTCTTTGAAAGTTGAAGAATGATCTTTTCTGCTTTAGTTTTCAGTGTTTCTTATTTATTTGAAGTGCTCCTCAAGTTGTCCTATGCCTACGTTAAGCATGCTGAATTTGTTCCTTATGTTGAACTTGAATTCTGACCGTCTGTACTCTTGATTGAACATTGCTGCCATGTTACTTTCTTTGATTTTGCTAAGTGAAACTCATATTTATTTGACATCAATACTTAATAGACTCAATAGTTCCACAATTTGCATCTGGAAGTAGTCTTGCAGACTGGATTATTCCTTCTCCATCTATTTAGTCAAATTGATTCTGATGTCCTGCATATCAGTGTTTTCAACAGGGCACTCACATCCTGGACACAAACTGTTTCAACTCCTACCCTCAAAACGACGCTATAGAGCAATGCACACCAGAACAACTAGACACAAGAACAGTTTTTTCCCGAACGCCATCACTCTGCTAAACAAATAATTCCCTCAACACTGTCAAACTATTTACTAAGTCTGCACTACTATTAATCTTCTCATCGTTCCCATCACCCATCTCCTCCCACAAATGACTGTATGACTGTAACTTTGTTGCTTGTATCCTTACAATTTATATTGACTGGTTCCTACTATGATTTGATTGCTTATTTGTACCCGGACTATCATTGAGTGTTGTACCTTATGATTCTTGACGAACTTATCTTTTCTTTTATGTACACTGAGAGCATATGCACCAAGACAAATTCCTTGTGTGTCCAATCACACTTGGCCAATAAAAATTCTATTCTATTCTATTCTATTCTATTCTATTCTATTCTATTCTATTCTATTCTATTCTATTCTTTTACCCTGAAACAATTAAGCTTCTGGGCATCAAAACTCACTGCATCAGAGATGCAGTATCATCCTTAGAAAGAAGATTGTAATCTATTCCTTTCTCCAAGTGGTACACTAGAAAACTACATGCATCTGCTGTATGTAGAAGAAGGGTTATAAATATAAAGAAACATCTAATTGCAGGCATCTTTTAACAGCTTTTGTATTTTTGTGAAAATTGTTCAAAAATGCTTTCCCAAGATTTCTGCAACCAGGGTGACATTCTAGCCAGGTTTTCACCTGCTGCTTTTACTCAAGCTGTTGAAAATAGAATGTCAGGAAAAACCTTGATTTGTTTTCTAATCAGTGCATGTAGAGGTGTATTATATAATTCTCCCTAGTTTCTTAATCACTGCCATTCAGTTTGTAGCCTCTGGTTCCCTGATGTTCCTCCGGTAATATAGATCTCAAGAGAAAACTAGGTACAGCTAGAAAAAACAACTAAAGAGGAAATAGCTCTTTCATCTGATTCTTCAGAAAAGCAGGAGCTATTTTGTCAGTTTTCTAGGACAAACATATCTTCTGTTGATTCATTATCACGATGAAAATCTGATATTATCGCTAAATGAAATTAGCCACGGGAACCCGCAGAATAGAATCTGGGGGGGGAACTATAGAAATTGTGAAGGAACTGAATAATTCTTACAAGGTTTTTTATGGATTTCTTATTTTTCTCATGAAATTCTTCAACGCTGACCAAAAAAATTAATTTTTCTAATCTTCAAGGAAAGGAAAAAATTTGGACCCCTTGGTTGGAACATATGTTATGAATTTAATGACAGTGACAGAGAATGTGCCTTATTAAACCTCAATCTTTATTGCCAAGAAGGAAAAATACCCTGGGATGCCCTCACATATATAACAGGTAAAAGTATCAAGTTAATAATTTTGTGACATCTGTACTTATCCATACATATTACCTATCATAAATGTCTGCTGTAAGTGATTGGGGTCAGAGAGTTATGTGATGTGTTATTTATGTGAGACCAAAGACTTTGTGTTATCCAATGCACTTTTTAACCTTAAATGTAAAAACAAAAACATAATCCTCTAGTATGACTATCAGCTGGGAATTTTATTTGAACTGTCCCCATAAATCTGTGTGGTATCAAGCTGTGGAATTATGCCAACTTCTCTCAGTTTTAAAAATAGTTCGCCATAGCACAAAAGGGGCTGTTGATTATAAGTCATAATCACTAGCTCATAGATCCACTTACATATTTATTTGAGGAATGGAATATATATGGTGGAATGTAGTCCAGAATCACAGGAGGGAGGGGCAAAGAGACAATGGAGTATCTGGTGGGCAGGAAGAGAGCAAGGTCAAGCTCTCCCTAGCAATTCACACAGCATATGTATAGTTATTGCAGATAATTGCTTTATGTAGGCCAGGGGTCTGCAACTTGCAGCTCTGGAGCCGCATGCGGCTCTTTGGGCCCTCTGCTGTGGCTCCCTGTTGGGTGATCCCATCACTGACTGGCCCCGCCCCTCACCCTCCCCTCCCAGTCACTCCTTGCCTAGCCTGAGAAGGTAAGGGCAATGGCGGGGGATGGAGAAGCGACTGGGGCTGATTCTCTGGCACCTCATTCTTGCTAGAGCTTCTTCCAGCCTTTGTTGGTGCTGGGCGTGCCTCGGTCGCTTGGGGAGACACGCAACCTGCTCTCCGCCCTGATACACTGGCCCGACCCAGCCGTGACTGACGCCGGCCTCGCTATCGCGAGAGCTGGTGGGGTGGGTATGGGATCCGGGAAGAGGGGACGACAGAAAGGGGGACAGTCCCACAGTGCCCAGCTGTGGCTTTAAAACATGTACGGGGAACTTTCGCCGCCCGGAGGACACTTTTCAATTAAAGCCATGTGTGTATCTCTGTATCTCTCTCTGTCTCTGTGTCTCTTCTCTCTCGGAAACCCGGCAAGCTCTCCTTGGGGCTCTTTGCTACTCCTTTTCTTTCTTCTTGGCAACTTTTTGGAAATCCGGGCTGGCTGAGGAACGAGCGCAAGCCACAGTTGAGGCTTCCCTTCAGGCGACCCTCCTCCCCCTCCTTCTCCTCTCGTGATCCCCTGGCCAGCTGTGGTGGGGCCGGGAGGGTACGCACAAGCAAGGAGACCCTCCTCAAGCAAGTGCCCGTCCGTCCTGTATGCGCCTTTTCTGTGCTTTCACTGAGCCTGTCCACTCGTTTGAGAAGGGTCTTCCTGCTCGTACGCACCCTCCAGCCACGCCACAGCCAGCAAGGGGGTCGCGAGAGGAGGAGGAGGGTCACCGGAGCCTTAGTGCAGGAGCAAAGTGGCCCTGTACTTGCCTTCGTGCCACATTTGTGCTCAAGGCAGCCTTTACCTCCTGCCGCTTGGGAATGGAGCTCGTGCCTGCCACACTCGGCCGAAGAGCTGCTGGAGGGAGAGAGGGGACATGGCAAGGCGATGGCCGGAGCCTTAGTGCAGGAGCAAAGCAGCCCTATATTTGCCTTTGGGCCACATTTGGCTCAAGGCAGCTCTCGCCTCCTGCCTCTTTGGGCTCGGAGCTGTAAGCTGCATCCTGTTGCTAGGGGTGAGTAGGACAGGGTCGCATTGTGGCTCCATGTCATAATGGGCTCCAGGAGGAGGAGGGGACCCCATCTCCTCCATTGTGAAGCGTGCTAAAGTTCACTGTGCTGCGCAAGGCACTGTGAGAGTGCCTCATGGCCTGCTCGACGCCTCATATCAGAATCAGAGAGGGGGGAGAGAGATACAGAGAGAGAGAGAGACACAGAGAGATACAGAGAGGGGGGAGAGACATAGAGAGACACACAGAAAGTGAGAGATACAGAGAGAGGGGGAGAGATGGGGGAGAGATAGACAGACAGAGAGAGAGAGAGATACAGAGAGAGGGGGGAAGATAGAGAGGGAGAGAGGGGGAGAGAGAGACATAGAGAGAGATACACAGAGAGGGGAGAGAGAAGTGGGGAGAGAGACAGAGAGGAGGGGAGAGAGAGAGAGAGACAGATACACAGAGAGAGAGAGAGGGAAGGGAGAGGGAGAGAGAGAGAGATGTCAAAAGGGTTTTGTGGCTCCCAGTGTTTTTTAACAACTAGTTGTCTGCCCTAATGACCAGCTGGGTAGGCCTGGCTTGGGGGTCATGTGACTGGGTGGAAGTGAGTGACGTCGAGTTGGCCACGCCCACCCAGGTTTTGTAGCTCCCGATGTTTTCTTTTCTGTGGGAAATGGGTCCAAATGGCTCTTTGAGTGTTTAAGGTTGCAGACCCCTGATGTAGGCCAACAAAATAAAGGAACTACTCAGAAGTAGCTCCACATGTCGCCCTTGGTTCTTTGAGCCTGAGTATATATCTCAGATAGAGTGGTCATAATGCTTTGCTGATCAAATGAATTTAAGAAGGTTTGTTTGGGATATTAAATACTCATTTTCAAGGCTTTTTGATTACTGATGTAATTATTATCCCACTGAGTTCACAATTATACATAACAACAACTTAATTGCTGGGACAAGTAGAATTCTTTCCTGCACAGAAAAAATATCTGGTGAGTGTTGTTTGTCTATATGCAGTATCTTCATTGTATATGAAGTATCTTCATTTCCGAACACAACTATCAGTGTTATTCATAGAGCTACAGATTTCTTCTGTGTGTGATATATGCATACCATTATGCAACAAATTAAATTTTTCCAACTGAAAAATTGAAAGCCCGAAATTGTCCATTTTGTCAGTAAATGGTTGATACAGAATTGTACATTTTTTTACCAGTAGAATGCAGGATCTTCTACAGCTACAAGTATGAGGGCAAATTATAACAACAATCCAGTTAAAATGTTAAAATGAGCAAGTAAAATTAAGCATGGAAATGGTAAAACTATCAAGTTTAAATGTGTTTTACGGAATTCTTAAATACCAACAAGTTGTTTTAAGTCCATATCCATAGGGACTGCGTTCTAGAGATCGGGGCAATTACAAAGAAGGCTCAGCCCCTGGATTCCACTAGCAAAGCTACAGCGACTTTAGAAAAACTTCCCCAGTTACTTCATCATCTAGAAAAATGTGCTCTCTAAGAGGCTTTAAATATATAAACCAGCACATTGTCTTTCACTATGAAATAAACTTGCAGCAAGTGAAGGTCTTTTAGTACAAGTGTAGCCTGACTACTGAGCTCTGTGTTAATTGAGATTTCTAGGCTAGATTCAAAGGCATCACCTTACAAAACACACTGAGGTAATCAAAAAGCAAGGTGGCTACCAGTATACCGTTTAAAGCAATTTTCTTCTAGGAAAAGGCACAGTTGTCACATCAGCCAAAATAGATAAAAGGCACTCTTAAGGAATGGCTCTGAGGAAAAAGAGAGGGATCTGGATCTACAACAGCTCCAGACTGCATATGTCCTCTTTTTGAGGAAAATAAGTGACCTTCCTCCTCCCATGTACTAAAACTAAATATATGCAGCAGATAGACAAGTAGTTAAAAAGAAGAGGAAGCCCCTTTTAAAGCATAAGTAGGCTCCATTTTGTTACCCTGTAGTACAGAAATCTCCATGGATCTGTTTTAAGTGATCTGAGGAGGTTACGTGTCTGAAAAAACCTGGGTTTTGCTCCTCTTTGAGAATATTTATGATATAGCCCTTCATCTGAAGAAAACAGCACAATTGGGAACCGATATGATTGGGGTAAATTGTAGGAGTGACACAGAAATATGATTTTCATTCTCCTTTAGTTCTTTTGCTCTATTTTGTAGCACATGGTCTTTTCTTGTTTTACATTTTATACTTCCAGACCAGCAGTAGGGTGAGTTGTATATCTCGTGGAAACATGTATTATTCTGATATGGCCTAATGAATAATCAATAAATTATTATTTATATATTATTATGGCTCATCACACCGTCAGCCAGATATTCAGATTGGATTTGGCATTTTTATCCACTTATGGAGTCCTTCCCAAGAATTATATAATGAATTCATTATTATTTTAATCAATAAATTATTATTATTGTCGAAAAACATGATGTTCGCCTTGACTTGTGGACAAAACACAAACTCACGTAGTAAAAATTAGCATTAGACTCGTACTATGATTTCAGTCTCAACAGTTTTCCTGGCTGTTTCAATACATTTATTACCCAGAGCTCAATCTGCTGGTACTCTCGGCTTCACTATTGTTAATGTGCAGCAGGGCCAGCAATATACTTAACGCTGCAGTTCAGTGAAAACTGCAAAGTAGGTACAACTTTATATATTTATGAAGTTATTACAGTTGCCATAAAGCTCTAAAAGGTTGGGTATTGTTTGAACTAAAAGCTTTTAAAAACAAAATTTCAAAATCTGACATGAAAATTGAAAGTCACAATTTGCACTACCGGTATCTTTTATGTTTATCATTTTGGCTACATGTTTCTATTTAAATGATAGAATAATCTTAGTGAGTGTTTTCGTAACCCAAATTTGTAGACCAAAGCTTGCCATAGTTAAGGAAAAAATTAGTCACGAAGTGTTATAAGATACACAGGTATTCATATTTTACACTTTTCCTACCAAATAGCAGTTATTTAATTATGCAAGTATTAATCAGCCTGCAACTATACAATTTTGCATATTCACCAATTATTAAAGTTAATCTTTTATTACACATAATTTGATAGTCTGGCATTTTGCACATTTCTATTAATGTAGTCAGAGGAAATTTAGATACATGATAACACATTTTAGAAGTCACCAGTTCAATAATTATTCAGAGAAAATAGAGCTAAAAATGTGTTACATTAAACATAATGAATGATGAGATCATTTGTAAAACAAATCATGTTGCAGGGGAGATTACATATGGAGGACGAGTTACAGATGCTTGGGATCAAAGGTGTCTTCGCACAATCCTAAAGAGGTTTTTTTCTCCTGAAACTTTGGAAGATGAGTATAAATATTCTGAATCAGGTAAATACATTTTAAGTTGCCGATATTTGACATCAGTAAAAGCTTCTATTAAACTGATTGCAATTGCTCTATTAAAATGATTCAGTTGTGTTTGAGAAGAATAAAACTAATTACTGGTATTGCATTCTTCCCTGGAATGGTTATTATGAGCAAGAATACACAACCTGAGGTGTATTGGCCACCTGTTACATATAAAACCTTGAATATGTTCACCAGAGCCTAACCCTCAAAAGAACTCACCAAGTATAATTTTCAATGACAGAAAAGAAAAAAAAATTAAATACGTGGGTAATTGATTCCCTTAAAAGAATGGACATAATCTTATAAAAATCAGGTACACCTAATTCCATTTTAAATTAATACAATTTCAGGTATTCAGCGGTACATTTCAGATTCTCATGATTTAATCTGTTCCTTAAGTGACTGCAATGTATTCTCATTCACCCCCAACTGCTCATTTGCCATCTATCCTTATGTTCATCTATTTAGTCCTCATGGTTATTTCTATCTTACAAGGAATTGGACATATGTTAGAACGTGCTCTCCCTCAATTTCTTAAAATCTGGGTATCAGCATGTGGCTGTTTTTCTGGATTATTCCCAGTCAAAAAAAGTCAAGATCTTCGGATCATGCAGCTGCCATTTTTAAAACCTTTCCCTGAATTCAGAAGAGCTAAACTGTAAAGTTAAATGAAGAGAAGCATTTTAGAATTTTGGTGGTCGAGTTTCTATACGTTCAAATATAGAAGTTCTTGCCCTTGCGATGCAGTGTTTCCTTCTGTTCCTTTCAAGGTCAGCGGCAGTAGCTCCTTTTGCTGGTGAGCTAAATAGAGCACACTGTCACAGTACAATGGTTTATTAGTTCTGCGTATGGCAAATGCATCGCCAGCATCCTTATTCCCAGACTTTTGAGTGCAAATGAGTGATGTCTTCTAGATGAGGATATGATGTTACTTTACTCAAGTTCTCCTTTCATACCTCCTGATTCCCAACTGTGTTTGACTTCAATTTTGTCTTTTCTTGATCAACCTTTCCCAATATGTCACTGGGTTCCAATTTTTCCAAATAAAAGCTTCCGGAAAGACACTACCTACATATCTACAATATGTTGTGTGAGCTTATTTTTATTCCCTACTGCTCTTTTTGCTGAGTTTATTTCTCAGTAGATGCAACTCAAAAAGTCTTCTTTAAAAGTAAAAAAAAATAAATTGAATCTCTCGCATACTGTAGTTAGACATTTCTAAGCCCGCATTGTATTTGGGGAGCGGGGGCACCATTATTAGCAAAATGTTTTATTCAGCTATTTTAAATTATAGTCTTCCATTAGTGGTTTCTTGATAGGAGCTCAAGGCAACCTTTGTTTTGCTTCACTAACTTGCTTTTTCAGGAGCAGTACTTGTTTCCTAAGAAGCAAGTTGTTGATGAAAACCATTTACAGAAAACAGGTGTCTTTATTGGTGTATAGAGGGAACATTTAGGTATAGGAACCACCACTTGAATAATACAAATAGGTAATGATTAGTGCAATTAATGAATCCTACAAAATGGCTGTATTATTCGAATTCACACTATTCAAGGTGATATTTCTATGGAAAATATGGTAATTGGTTCCAGCTCAACAGAAAGATTTTCAACATAATTTGTTTATATTTATATTAATGAAATGTTACAGTGAAGGACAAAAATAATATAATTTAAATGTATGGTTAGCAAAGTCATAGAGTAGTTATAGAAAGCAGTATTAAAAAAACAATTCTACCATAGATACAGGCATTCCAACATGCCCTATTTTAATGTTGCTAAGACCCTGTTCATGTTCAATTGCATCAAATTTTTGGTCTAATATAATAACAAGCAACTTCTTTTTAAAACTTGAACTGTTTTCCTCTGACACAATCTTCTTTTTCTCCAATTTGTGCCCATGAAGATTAACAGCATCTAACACCCCCCCCCCCAGCCACAACTGTGTATGTGCTTGCACCCATGTTAACCTTGCCTTGACTCAATTTTGGGTCACATTAAACACAACCTGGTATCAATTTACAATTCACACTATATCGAATATTGCATTATTTGAACTTGTACTAGTCGTGATCTACCTGTATACAGAGCAGGGAATGATCACCAAGACAGGCTCAGCAAAATGAGACGTCCTTTGTGTACATTTCATACCTGACTAGCAGAATGAAGTGGTACGGAATCTTCAAGTCTCTTGAGATTGATAGGAATACAGATATGAAGGTCATTATTATTTCATTTTGTTGAAGAAATCTCATGTGCCTGCTTTGAAAATCACTGGAAGAATACAAGCATTTGATTTTACCACGCTATTGTTATAAATTATTTTTTTTCAATTAGAGTTTTATGTTGAAGTTATTAATAGAAATGTTCCAGTCCAGTTCACTAGAAAGCCTGCTGGCTGTACACCTTCTCACAATTACTACATATTTTACAAGCTGTAGTAGGCGTACTTAATGTTTATTAGATTATCTAAATGTAATGTGTAATGCAAATATAAAAGCTCTGGAAATTTCTGCAAGGCTTGACCTACCCATCGGTCTTTTAATCCCAATAGACGCATTCTGTCTTTTAAAATAGTCAAATATAATCTAATAATTGGAACCTTAACATTTGTTTGCCAATTTCCTTTGGTTACAAGGAAGAAATGTGCAGCTCGTCTTCTTATAAAGCCTGCATTCCCTTTCCCTATTTATTCTCAGTCGAGCATTCGAGCACATCTGTCTCATAACTTGCTCTTTCTGATCTAATCTCAGTTCATTTGGAAACAAACAGTTACATCTCATTAACCATATGAAGAAAGCTGTGTTCTTTCCAAGCCATCCTTGGGAATAGTTTTCCTAGTTTCTTGTGGTTTCAGTTGTACTCATTGCAGGTTTTCAGTTTTTTTATTGTAGTTCATCTTCTGGTCTTGACCTTCAGAGCATTTGCATTGATTTCATTCTCCTACTCTTCCTGCTAGCTGTTGAGTTTAACCATGATCTGATTCTCCCCGGCATTAATGCTCTACAAATTAAGAATGTATTTCTGTACAAAAAAATACTTTACTCCATGCTGTTAACGTGGGTGATCAGGTAATTCGCCTTTTTCCTCCTGTCATTAGGATGCATGTATCTATGTGTATATCTATCTCAATCAGAAGTGTTTCAGGTACTAATTTGAGCCTGAACTGCCCAAGCGTCTCCATTCTCATAAAACACGATCAGAGAAAATGTTAACACTATTGGTCTTAATTAAAATCAATGCCAAGCATAGTTTGTACCTTGTCTGAATAGGTTCTGTACTCTTTCCCTCTAATTCCAAAGACTGGAGAAAATTCAGCCCTTGATCCACTCTGCTTTTCATTCTCTACAGGCGTCCAGTGATTTTCTCTGGGGGGAGGAACGAAAGCTGCTGAAACTTTCTTGAGGCTCTCCTCCACAGTGCTTAAAAAATAATAACTTCCCCAGGGGCTCTGGAGAGCTAGTGCTTTTCCCAGGGCCTAAATTCTGTTCTCCTACTTTTATTCTCCCAATTAGTTATCTACCACAATACCTGTTTTTAGTTTTTCTACTTTAAGCTACCTGGTTTTTTTGCTACCCTAGACATTTTAAAAGTCCTTCCGCACTTTCAATCTGTTGTTGTTGTTGTTTTTTAAATCCTTTTGAATCAGTCTTCACTCCTGCCGGGACCAATGTCTGCAGTTTTCTTGGCAAGATTTCAGAAGTGGTTTGCCACCTTCCCAGAGCTGAAAGAGTGACCAAAAGTGCTCAGCTGGTTTGTATCTAAAGCAGGACTAGAACTGACAGCCTCCTGGTTTCTGGCCTGGTGCCTTAACCGCTACCCCAAACTGGATCTCCTCGATCTTATTTAATCTTACCTTAAAGGTTGGCTTTCTTTGCATGCCCAAGGGACATGTTTTAGTTAATTCTTTGCATGTCATTCCTACCGAACAGCTTTCTCATTGCTCAAGTGAATTAGCACTATCTGTGATAACTTTTAATAATTTCCTTCCTGTTTTGAAATGCAAACCCATCACTTTACTTAGCCAGTCTTCACTTTACGCGATCAGATTGCTATATACAGTATATAAATATAAAATATTTGTGTGTGTATTAACAGTTTAATGTTCTCTATGGGTAAGCAATTATTTGCTAATTGAAATGTATTATTTCTTCTTGTTAGTTTAAAAAACATCCATACAAATAGGTTATCTCTCCTAAATTCAACCAGAATACACTCCAAAGGAGTGTGTACATTATTTCTAATTCACAATGGTAATTTCAGCAAGTTTTCCCTCTCCTTGCCACCCTGGTAGCTGTGCTGTCAACACCTTGTAATTAAATGTCAATGTCATTCTATTCTATGTGCTAAAAACACAACCAAAAACTCCCCAAGGAATATTAAAATTGCTTACTCAGTGACTGGTACCTTAGTACCTCTTCACTGGGGACCAGTTTAGAAGAAAAGGGGCATTGAAAATTGCAGCTCTTTAGGGACTAGAAATTATATTCAGAAGCTCCTCTCTAAGTATCCTCATCAAATTTGCAGTAGTGGCAGGGGAGAAAGCCTTCTCTCAGATGGCGTCCTTGAGGAGAGCTCAAGGAGAGAGGCTCTCCTCAAGGATGCTGCCCAAAAATCCACATTCAATGGAGCTCCTTCTATTTCTCAAACTTATTTAATGAAGCTTCTTCTATTTCTAAAAATTATAAAAAAAAAAAAAAGAACTTCAAGTTCTAAAAAAATTTGCTTAATGTTGTTTTTATTGGCTGTCTTGATTGTTGCTCTTTCTATGTATTTAACTGAATTCTGGTGTTTTATCTAATTGAGCTTAGAATATTTTAAAGTTATTTGTTATTTCAAATAACTTTAAAATATTCTAAGCCCAATTAGATAAAACACTAGCATTCAGTTAAATACATAGAAAGAGCAACAATCAAAACAGCAAATAAAAGCAATATTATTTGTTGTTTCAAATAAGCTCTGTATAAATGGCGTTCCATACTAATGTGTTTTCTGTACTCTTTCATAAAGCAACAAATATTGCATTGTAAAACAATAGAGGAAAATTATGAAGGTATTTTAAAATGCTTAAACAATTTTTAACGTAGATGTTTGGGAAGTTATTTTTCAATATTTGAACTCCTGTAACTTTAGGAAGACCTAATCTGACACATATCATGTAGAGTGGTAGAATGATCTCTGAAAGCTAGCAGTATGATATTAATTATTAAAGTTGTATCTACATAAAATTGCACCGTATAGAATGCATGAAATTGTTATTGTGTTTGTCTTTTAATAAGTTTCTATTTTTTTTTAATAAAACAGGAATATATTTTGCCCCTGTGGCTGACAGTTTGCAAAACTTTAAGGAGTATATTGAAAACCTTCCTTTGATTGATGACCCAGAAATATTTGGAATGCATGAAAATGCCAATTTAGCATTCCAGGTGCGAATATACTCAAAATAAATGTTCAAAACTAATTTAAGATAAATTGTGTTTTACAGCTCAGTGTAAAAGGAAGACTTTGCTAGTGTTAGTGAGTTGCACAAAAATAACAAGCAGTAATTGTTAAGTGTTCTGTGCAGGATTGCTAAAATGTGTCCATCCCTAAAATATTACTAAGATAATTCTCAGTCATGTAAAAGGTTTCCTTTTCAGTTATTTTACAACCTGTTATAATGTATGCTATACATATTTCATTACCAATAATATTTATACCAATAATATTGCCATATCAATTTAAAACTTTGCTTAACAGAAGAATAACTTCAAACTGTCAGCCTGCAGTATTCTTGTTAAATAAAACTGTGCTCTCTAACATCTAATGCAGTTTCTCTGAGGTTATTTTAAATCAATCATTCAAAATCATCTTAATTATTCTCAATGGAATGACCAACATTCTAAACTCCACCATCTCCTAGTTCTCTCGGCATGGGGCAGGTCACCTTTACAGTTGGCAGAAATCTGAAGCAATCTGCAAACAGAACAAATTCACTCTTGCAGTCTAAAATACAAAATCTTATTTCAAGGGCAATATTTCCCAGGGAGTATTTCAGATATCTGTCATCTGTTATACAGCCTGAGTCCTTGTGTAATATTAACATAATAAATTATTATGGTTGATTGCACAGTCAGCCAGATGTTTAGACTGGATTTGGCATTTTTATCCACCTATCAAGTAATATTAGGTACACAAAAATGTGAAATCACTTCTGCCAGTTCTTTAGTTGATGTTGGCCTTCATATGCACCAAGTTCTTCCCAAGAACCTAGGATGTCATAATGTATCTGCAGCATGGCCTTTTGAAATTGATAGATGAAAATTTTGTCAATGCATAGATTTTCTAAGCGCTCATTTTTTGAATTAATTTTTCAAATATATGTTTCCATTATTGCTACATGATAATTTTTACAGATGTTCCAGTGAATCATTATGACAACTGTTATGTCATTGTTTATAATCAGTTTGTGTGATCTTCCTGCACCAGTTGAGTATATGATCTACTTTTCTTCTGTTTCTTTACATAATCTGCACTTTGAACTATTTGATGGTTTTTCAGTTTTGACTTTGATTGCATTACTGTACTTTCAATAGCTTGCTCTTGCGCATCTAAAATCAAGCCTTCGGTTTCATTTTTTAATGTTCTGCCAGGTCATGGACAATTCTTATAAAAGATTGAGAGGAAAGTGGCTAAGGTAAAACCTGGCAATGGCTTACAATTTGAACATTAAAAAAAGAAAGGTTCGATTTTGGGTGCAGAAGAGCAAGTTAGTTGAATTAATGCAATCAAATTGGTGGGAACATAGAGTTGAAAAAAAATAGTTGAGAATGAGCAGATTGAAATATTGTAGGATTAAAATCCAGTATAAAATCTTGACATTAGATTTAACGGTGGCTGAAAAGAAGGACATGTGGATAATTGATGTAGCAATATTAGGTGACAGTAGAATTGAAGACAAAGAATTGGAGAAGATCACAACGTATCAAGATCTGAAAATGAAAATTGGAAAATTATAGCTTAAAGTAGCTGCGGTGGTCTCAGTGGTCATGGACACACTGGGTGCCATACCAAAAAATCTTAGACAATATTTAGAAAATATGTACATTGATAGATTTCCTATCTGTCGATTACAAAAGGCCACACTGCTTGGATTCACTCCTATGCTACACAATATCCTAGGTTTCTATGGAGATTTTCAGTCATTCGGGTCATGGTTGTCCCAAAGATGCTTTTCAAAAGACAAGAGGAGTTTTTTGGTTTTTCCTTGAAGATGTTTCACTTCTCATCCAAGAAGCTTCTTCAGTTCAGAACTGAAACTCTACTTGCCCTTTGAAAAGCACCTTTGGGACAACATCCTAGGTTCTTGGGAAGAACTCGATGTGTATGCAGCCAACACCAGCTAAAAAACTGGCAGCTATGATTTCACATTTTGTGTATGTAATAATGGCAACTTATTATATGCTGTTTGACTCCCAGCAACTTAAAATATTTAAAAATAAGGAATAATGCAAAAGTCACAAAAACTGTACAAGACAAAAACAGGAGCAAATAAATAAATTTAGAGGGGCATAGAAAGGAAGAAAGAATTTGAGTGTTTCCTCAAAACAATATATTATTTTACTGTAAATCATTTCATTATCTATAATATTTCCTGTGAGGAAATGGAGTATTAGACAGAAAAACATATAGTAAAAACACTGACATTTGGTGATAAAGAGTTCATTTTGATGATGTTAGCTTGGGTAATGAAACATCTGCAAGAAAACAACCAAATTCAGAGAGCACCAAGGACCCCTCAGCTCATTTTATCTTGTGTATGATCATCTCATTTTTAAAATTTCCAAAGCAAATATCAAAATTTGTTACTTCAAGACTGAGGAACTGGTTTTTTAAAAATGTTAATGATGGTTGATGGTATATCAGTCATTATAAACAAATGAAGGATATAATAAGCTTAAAGCTCAACATTTTGAAAAACATTTCACAAGATGTACATAGCCTAAGAAATTGTGGCCCTTCAGAACGAGCGAAAGGATTTTAAAAAATTCTTTTGCTAGAAAGTAATTACATAAAACCATTAAATATGAATTCAACCTTCATCATTAAGGCTACCTCTGATCTATATTCTAAAAAGTTACTGGATCATTAAGTTAAAAATATGTAGATGGATTGCCTTTCCTTCAACTGAAAGCTTTAAAATTATTTACTTGACTGAGTTGCCAACTAGTTTAATCAGCTTTAAATACTTCTGTTGATTAAAGAATCAAAATGAGAAACCTAATATGAATGCATTTTATAAACCGTTTCAAAGACCAAAGGGAAAAATATATTGTGTGATGATTTTCACACAGAACTATTTTTTAATGAGTGAAATCTTCACCTTGATAAAGAATTAGTGTGCTTTCATAGTAATGGTGAAATTAAACAAACAGGCAAATTTATAGAAAGAAATCTTTCAATTTTAAGTGTCAGCTATTTTTAATATGGGCTTCTTAAAATTAATATCTTTCATATTTTCTTTTTTTTTATAGCGAAAGGAAACTAATATTCTGATTACTACAATACTTGATGTACAGCCACGAACAACAGCCCAGGGATCAGGAAAAAGCAATGATGAGATTGTGCATGAGCTTGCTAGTTCAATCCTTGCTAAAATTCCTGGTATGACAATCACTGCTTACTTTTCTTAATATCAGGGATTATGTTGTCTTATTCCCTTATGTACAAAGTATTCGGTTATCTCAATTAAACAATCACTTTCCACATATTCACATTTATATAACTTATCTATCTTTAAGAAGTGGTCTATTCCGTGACCAGAGGTGCATGGTGAGTTAGGTTCAATACTGTTTATTTTAACTGAAGACAAGGATATTGACATCTGCTGGGAGAAGTGGGGGGGAGGTAATATGGCAGCCATGGCGGTGTGATCAAAGCCTTTCCTCTATAGACATCAGTGGAAGTGGAGAAAAGTTTAGAGGAAGAAAAAAAAGAATTGGAGAGAGACATGGTCTCTGAGGTAAAATATTTCTTTGTGTTTGTATTATATAAGTAGAGTTATTAAGGTCATCTTCAACAACAAACAAGCTTATACAGAAGGGGGCTGTTCAACTGAAACTACCACAACAAGTCACCAGAGATTCCTTTCAAGAAATAAAAAATATCTTAGTTCTTTGTACACATTGGCTGGGGAAATACATCAGTCTCCTAAACGATTCTAACAGCAAAAGCCATTTAAAAATAAATATTCTCCAGTATATATTACAAAGTAATTGGAACATAAACAATTCAAGATGAATAACTAGTATGTAATTTGTTTATCCACTGTCTAAGATCATGTTATTCTAGTAAAATCTGTGTGCTACTTAAGATTCACACAGAATTAATTTGTTCTTCGTGTTTAATATTGAGAAAATAAACAAAAATGTAAAAATATGACAATCATTTGAGGAAACATCTTGTAACTGAGAATAGGGATGTAGAATGAAAGTAATCTTCATACCTTTAAAGTGTACCTTGTTTCTATAATCACAATATAGACCAGCGGTTCTCAACCTGTGGGTCGCGACCCCTTTGGGGGTCGAACAACCCTTTCACAGGGGTCGCCTAAGCGCGCGCTAGCCCACCATCTTGGTGACTGGCAATGCGCACGCACGGGGAGGGGGTGGGACAGGGGTCGCCTAAGACCATCGGAAAACACATATTTCCGAAGGTCTTAGGAACCGTGACACCGCATTATCGCGCCAAAGGGTCGTGGCGGGGGTCACAGCGGCGGGGCGGGGGTCGCAGCATTAGGAAGGTTGAGAACCACTGATATAGACATTGTGCTGGACTTCACCATGGATTTTGCCTAGACTGCTTCAAAAATGCACAAAATAAAATCTTCACCCTGAAAAATGCTTGTCAGGCCATTTGTGGTTTGTATAGTTCTGCTCTGCAGACTCTGAAATAAAATTGCAATAAGGCAATAAGCAGTAATTGGCATAATGATTTTATTTAATGCAGATTAAATCTAATTTAATTTTAGCTTCCTTTAAAAAATAACATACGATACAAAGGACATTGCTATTGATAAGCCATTTTTGCGGGATGATCTATGGTCTTAATTGAGGCAAGTTATTCTTTTAAGTGCATATCTGCAAATATTTTCTTAATGAGTAATTATTTAGAAAAACATAGTTAATTGATAAGACCTGTTAATGTCAGCCCTGTTAAATAGTTGGCTGTCTATTCTGATTGTTATATCTAACTTGAGTTAGTACAGTCCAGAAACAGAATGTTAAATCCACTTGCCAGAACGCCATTCAGCAGCTTCTTGTATATGTTTATTCAAATATAAAATCTGTATCTACTTGCTCTGTATGTTCATAGAATTGTATACTTAATTTTGCAGTGCTTTCCAGAATATGCCAGTGCATCTGTACATTTAAAATATATCCTTAGGTTCGTTCCTTTGTTTTGCTTCATTAGCAAAGGAAGTCACCTAATACCGTATTTTTTGCACTATAAGACGCTCCGGACCATAAGTCGCACCTAGCTTTTGGGGAGGAAAACAAGGGGGGGGGGAAATCTGCCTCTGCCTTCCAGCATCCATCGGTATTCATCTGGCCAGCATCCTTGCAGCAAACAGCAAACAGCCTGGTCAGCTTCAGCATGTTATCGCAGCCTGATTTAGCACGAGCAGCTGATTGGCGGTTGGATCGGCCTCCCGGAATACCACCAATCAGCTGTTCCAGGCTGTGGGGATCGCTGCCGCCTATCGCTGCATCTGCGCATCCCATTTTCAGCCTCTGCATGCCCCATTTTTGGCCTCCGTGTGTCCCGTTTTCAGCCTCTGCATGCCCTGTTTTCGGCCCGTTCCTGGCAGCGCGGATCACTGCCACCGCTGTCTATCACTGCTGATCGGTGATCAGTGGCGGCAATTGGCGGTGTCAGCAGCAATCCCCGCCGCCTGGAACAGGCTGAAAACAGGGCGTGCGGAGGCAAAAAATGGGGCGTGTGGAGGCCAAAAACGGGGGGCGCAGAGGCCGAAAACGGCTGAAGGGTGGGCGGGGCTTTGGCAACATTTGCTCTATAAGATGCACAGATATTTCCACCCACTTTGGGGGGGGAGTGTATCTTATAGACCGAAAAATACAGTATTTTCTTCCGAAGATGTTTGTTTAATCTGGAGAATGCCCTATCTAGCAATTGCATCTAGCAATTTTGGAAGATATAGTGTTAACTCAGTATATTGATATTGAGTATAGTTCCATGCTATACTGTAGCGGTCACATTTGTCTAATTTTCCAAAGGGTTTACTTCAAAATTTCCAACGAAAGGCCCAGCTTATATTGAAATAAAGCCCCTTACTTTTTGAAGAGATCACTTGCATTTATACAATATATTAAAACATAAACTAGTAGTTCCCGACTCTAGGGGGCAGTGCTCATCTCCGTTTCTAAGCCAGAGCCAGCGCTATCTGATGACGATTCCATGGTCATGTGGCTGGCATGACTAAACTCCGAAGGCACACGGAACGCTGTTACCTTCCCACTAAAGTAGTCCCTATTTTTCTACTTGCATTTTTTACATGCTTTCAAACTGCTAGGTTGGCAGAAGCTGGGGCAAGTAACGGGAGCTCACTCCGTTACCCGGTGCTAGGGATTCGGACTGCCGAACTGCCAACCTTCTGATCGACAAGCTCAGCGTCTTAGCCACTGAGCCACCGCGTCCCCTAAAACTAACCAACTACTTTGTAGTAATACCTATTCTAAAGGAAAGTCAGAGCTGACAAGAGGAAGCGAAAAAAAGTCTTTCTTATGATTCCTTCCTTCCTTTTATAAATAGAGATACTTTTAGCTGAAATTTGTAGAACACAGAAAATAGAAAAGTGTTATTTCTACTTGTTACTGTAGAAGTAGAAACTGTATTTTAGCATTATAAGATCCTCTGTCTGCCAAAGGAAATCTTACGTTGCCAGGACATACTATGTATGTATGTATATATATGTATATATGTGTATGTGTATATGTGTGTGTGTGCGTGTGTGCGTATGTGTATATATATATATATATATATGTTATATTTTTACATAAAGGAAGCAGTATGCTTTCTCCCATATTTGGGTATACCAGGTGATTTAACAGAGAAAAAAACATATAGATATATAGATAGATAGATAGATAGATAGATAGATAGATAGATAGATAGATAGATAGATAGATAGATAGATACCGTAG
>QLTV01004245.1:1296971-1317822 GCA_003457575.1 Thermophis baileyi | reverse complement strand
ATAGATAGATAGATAGATAGATAGATAGATAGATAGATAGATAGATAGATAGATAGATAGATAGATAGATAGATAGATAGATAGATAGATAGATAATTTCCTTGAAAGGATACCAGCTGTTTTGAATTCAGGGCTGCTCTCTTTCATAGTGAAAGTAGCCTACCAAGCCTTGGAGAATTTGGGAAGATTATTTTATTTTGTTTTATTGTTTCATTTGATTTTAATATTCCTACTGGGAAAAATTATGATTGCCATCCTTCCCTGATTGGTATGTTATCTCATAAAACTATTTAATTTGGATCTCTGCTGTGGTGTGTGAAGTTGGTGCCCAGAATACCCTCACAGGCATGGCCTATTTCCTACCGGAATGGAACACTGTCCTCTGGCTGAGGGGGGAGATTAAAGAGTCAAAACCAAGGCCAGGAAGACTAATTGCCATTGCTCTATGCTTTTATGCAATGCCACTAAACAATTCCCCTTTAGGAAGGTTGGCGGTAAACTCTCAGACTTTAAGAGAGCCTGGGGATTAGATGCTTAGCCATCACCAAAGGCTTAAGTAAATGCCTTGACCAAGCATCTCTTTTGCCGTCAAAGCCTCTTAACAATAAAAGAAAATTCCTGGGTTTCTAAGTTGGTGTGAAATCTGGTGTTGAGCAGATCCTATATTGCCCGCTGTCCCACGAATCCCTGCTCAAATCATTTATTAGCCATCCCTGTGTGTTTTAAATGTGTGGTAACTAACTTTCTAAGAGATGAAAACAATGTGTTTTATTTTATTTTTTTCAGAGAAGCTGGACATGGACCTTGCTGCAGAGATACTTTTTGTGAAGGATAGCAAAGGTCGAATAGATTCTCTAACTACCGTTCTTGGGCAAGAAATAGATCGTTTTAATGGTCTTCTCAGTCTGCTAAGGGTATAAAAACATGCATTTCTTAATTAGTGGAATGAATTCTGGTGTTATGATTGGGATTTAAATCAAAATGTTTGTCTAGTGTATTCTATCATTCTTCCAGTACTACCAGAAAAAGTAAATAAATTGGAAAGCAGAGATTCTCTCCAAAAGCGATGGTGGTTAAGAAGTATGAAAGAAAGATGATATGGATTATAGGTGGGGGGGGGGAGGTGAGAGAGACAGAGATAGATAGATAGATAGATGATAGATAGATAGATAGATAGATAGATAGATAGATAGATAGATAGATGATAGATAGATATAATATGTAAGACTGAATGTTGCTAAATAATACCTGTGATATCATTGGGACTTAGCAAACCTAGTTTGGGTGGTTTATCTGTGTTATTCCTTTTACTACATATGGCAATACAGAGAATCCTCAACCTAATTAATGACCTAATGACTTAATTTTGTACTTAGTCTTTGCACTAATGACTGTGACAGTGTCCCTGTGGTCACATGATCAAAATTCGGGTGCTTGGCAACCAGCAGGGATTTTCAGTGGTTGCAGCCTCCTAAGGTCACATGATTGTTATTGCAACCTTCCCAGCTGACTTCCAATTAGCAAAGGCAATTGTGGGGGGGGGGCTGTATTCTTTAACAACCATGGGACATACTTAACAGCTGTGCTGATTTGCTTAATAACAACAGCAAAAAGGCTATGAAACCGGGCATAATTCACTTAACTGCCTTGTTTAGCACTGGAAGTTCTGGTCCCAATTGTTGTCATAAATTGAGGACTACTTTAATTTATATACTTCTAAAGGTCTCCTGTCTGTTTCCATTAGGCCAAATGTCTATGGAAATTCTCAGTCATCCTGGTCATAGTAGTCCCAAAGGTGCTTTTTCAAGAGGCAACTGGACTTTCTTGTTTTTCTTTGAAGACATTTGGCTTCTCATCCAAGAAACTTCTTCAGCTCTGATTGGATGGTGGGGAATGGAAGGATTTATATTCTTTGCAGACAGCTGGTCATTTGCATTCTTTTAGTGAGTCATTGAGGCCACCTGGAGATTTATCTGTGTTCTCAGGGTCACCTGAGTGGTGCAAATGGGTGTGGAGCCTTCTTGGAACTGCTGAAAGGACTGTGTTCTAGACTGGAGATAGATGATGTTGTATCCTTCTCCTTTGGTTGAGAGAGGGCTGTTCAATTTTTACATAGATGGCCTCTTTGACCCCGTCTTTCAAACCAGTGGTCCTCTCTGTCCAAAATGTGGACTTTGCTGTCTTCAATTCAACTTTGAACAGTTGCTAAACAAATAGTCAAGAACTCTCTATATCTTAAATCCACTAATTTAAAGATTTTGCTACAAAATCCAGGATGTATTACTTGTGTATAATTGGGAATTTCAAGGATCTTCACATCAGTTGTATTCACAGAGTTGTGGCTGCTGCAGCATCACTATAATATAGTCAGTTACGGTCATGTGATCATGGTTTGCAACACTCTCTGCCAGCTTCCCACAACAAAGTCATTTGGGAAGCGAACAGGAAGTCAAAAGCCCCTCCCACTCCTATTGCAGCATGAAATAATTTCTGGCTAATGAAGATTGATATGAAGGCTAAATGTTGCTTTCATAGAATGCAAGAATATCAACATCATTGGAAAGAATGCATTAACCTTGTAGGAAGAGAGTGACAAATCAGGAAAACAGTTCCAGGAATTATCTCACTATTTTCACAGGCATATACTTTTACTGACAGAAAAATTTCATCCTTATTTCTCAGAACATTGGTCACACCATGTTTGTTTTCCTGGCATCCTTTAATTGAAGGAGGTTAAGACACAATAGTTGCATTTTTGTCTTTTCAAATGAATATGCTAGATAGTTTCCATTTGTTTTTGAATCTGGTATAAAAACTGTTGGGAAAACCTCTTATAAACATAGATAATATAAAGCAGATAAAGCAGATACAGTGTATTACTGCTAAACTCCTTATTACAATTAGGCAAGGGTACTCGTAAAAATGTGCTGGAAGATGTGAAAGCAACCTGCATATGTTGTATAGACAACTTCAGAAAACATTGCTGCAGCACCGCTGAGATTTTAGCAGTGATTTTCCCTTCTACCGCTCCATTTTGTAGGGTCATTAGATCAATGTTTCTCAACTTAGCAAGTTGAAAATGAGTGGACTTCAATGAGCCAGAGTGGCGCAGTGGTTAGAGTGCAGTACTGAAGGCTACTTCTGCTGACCACTGGCTGCCTGCAATTTGGCAGTTCAAATCTCACCAGGCTCAAGGTTGACTCAGCCTTCCCTCCTTCTGAGGTGGGTAAAATGAGGACCCAGATTGTTGGGGGCAATATGCTGACTCTGTAAACCGTTTAGAGAGGGATATAAAGCACTGTAAAGCGGTATATAAGTCTAAGTGCTATTGCTATTCCCAGAATTCTCTGGCCAACATGGCTGGCTGGGGAATTCTGGGAATTGAAGTCCACTCATGGTTTTCCCAGGTGCAATGTATGGCTGTGAAAGTTGGACCATAAGGAAGGCTGAGTGCCAAAGAATTGAGGCCTTTGAACTATGGTGCTGGAGAAGACTCCTGCGAGTCCCTTGGACTGCAAGGCGATCAAACTGGTCTGTCCTAGAGGAGATCAACCCTGACTGCTCTTTAGAAGGCCAGATCCTGAAGATAAAACTCAAATACTTTGGCCACCAAATGAGAAGGAAGGACTCACTGGAGAAGAGCCTAATGCTGGGAAAGATTGAGGGCAAAAGAAGAAGGGGACGACAGAGAATGAGGTGGCTGGATAGAGTCACTGAAGCAGTTGGCGTGAGCTTAAATGGACTCCGGGGGATAGTAGAGGATAGGAAGGCCTGGAGGAATGTTGTCCATGGGGTTGTGATGGGTCGGACACAACTTCGCGACTAACAACAACAACATCTTAAAGTTGATAAGGTTGAGAAACATTGCATTAAATTGAAGCTAACGTGAGAGCGAGAGAGTTGGCAATACAATTGCCTTGGGAAGATACAATTGCTGTTATATTCTTTTCCTCTCCACAGAAGATTAAAGCGTAGTATTGTTGTTCAACTTTCAGATCTCTCTACAAACACTCAACAAAGCCATTGCGGGATTTGTAGTAATGTCTGAAGAAATGGAGAGAGTGTACCACAGCTTTCTTAACAATCAGGTTCCAGGCCTCTGGGCCAACGCCGCATATCCATCTCTGAAACCTTTGGGGGCCTGGGTGAAAGACCTTGTGCTCAGGACAAGCTTCATAGATGTAAGTAGAAATGCTACTCATAGGTGTACACTGTACTAATGGTCTATAATTTAGGTTATGTTTCAGGTGTAAGGGGTTTTAGGAAAGTTAAAAAAAGGATGTACCAAAGTTCATACTTCAGCTTTCTTGTCCCCCTCCCACAAAAAAGTTGAGAGCACCAATGACCTATGTATTATGAGTGGACTTCAGCTTCCAGAATTCCCATGGCTTGCTGGGGAATTCTGGGAATTGAAGTCCACTCATCTTAAAATAGCTAAGATTGAGAAATACTGCATGACATCATGGATTATTTTGGCATAAAAGATAAAATGTGAGGTAAATTCATGTAAACACAGGCCAGTGAGCACCTGTGAAATGTATATACAAACCAGAATGCATTAGCATACCAAACTGCAATTTGCAACTCAAAAATGTGCACAGAAAAACATATCTGAAAGAATATGCATATTAAGTATGTATGTCAGGAGAAAAAAAAATCATACAATCCCTGGAAGAAAAATTAGTTCAGGGAACAGTAACAATTTCAGACAGCTCAAACTGTTCAAATTGTTAAAAATGAAGGTCAGAGGCACTATTATTAGGAAACAAGTGGGGACAAAAAACACTTTAAAGGGGGGAAATTAAAAACCATGCCAAATGCTTGCCTTTCCATTTATTACAAGTTGGCTTCTGTCTTGTTTAAATTAATATGCCAAATATGACTTGCAGCAAATAAACTAATGAGAAAACGCTTGGCAGAATGAAGGTAATATTCCCTATTCTTGGCATGGAGAATAATGGAGAAGGGAGAGTAATGGCATTATTGCTTTCCCTAAATGGTTTAGCTGATTATTTGCAAAAGGGACACAGTTTTGTCATCAAAAATTAACAGTGGGATTTTATGTACCTTCGTAATTCCACAAAGCATCTTTGTTGCTATGGCTTGATAATATATTGCCATCAGATGTTGGACTTATCACTTCTCTAAGATAATTATGCCGTATGATTATGATATTTGAAATAATATGCTGCTGGTGTGCTGTATATACAAACTGAGTGCATCAGCATTTATGCAGGTACCCTGATCCGGAGACCCTCGACCATGCATCAGAACCATTCTTTTCTCTTTAACTTCAAACATGGTGCAAAGTACTCTTGGTTGTTTTGACTGAGTTCCAATCTTAAACCAGTCATATAATCAGGAAGATTGGGAGTAAAGGAAAGAGTTGGTCTATTTCAGCCTGCTATCTTCCCACTAAGCACCCAAAATGGTTATGGGCAAAAACTAAGGCTGATGCTAAGAGTAGCTCCTCACCTCCTTCAGCTTCTGATCTGTGTGAGAGAAGCCCTGAGCTTCATTCTGTCTGGGAGAACTTCAAATATTGTCATCCTGCAGCACCGAAGATTTCCTGGATTAGGACCAAAAGGAACGAAGCCATATTCATTTAGATGGAGAAGTAAAACCCTGGCAAACCCAGTTCAGTTGTCCCTCTCTGCAAATAAAATAACAGCAATCCGTTGTTTAATAAGTTAAATGGAATGTCGGATTGTATGCCTAACATATATCAACTATGTTTTTTTTCCCCTCCCAGTTCTGGCTCAAAAGAGGTCAACCTAAATCATTTTGGATTTCTGGTTTCTTTTTTCCACAAGGATTTTTGACCGGTAAACATTCATAAATGTCTCTGTCTCTGATGTCACCTGTGTATGTTCTAAATGGTAACACACCCACAAAAGGGTTGGAAAACCAGTTGCTCAGCTAGTTGTCTCTCTTTTGGTTTCAGATGCTCAGAATAGCCTGCCAGGCCGCTTTATTGTTCGCTGATTGATTGGGATCAGATTCACAGGGCATTGTTTCCATTTCCCAATCCCCTTCAAACCATTTTTAAATTGGCCGCAGAATTCTCTTTGCCGCTGCTGCTGGCTTCTAAAAACCAAGAGGGTGTAATGAGAACCAGACACTCTTCTTCCGCCAGCTGATCAGTGAGAAAAAGTCAGTGTCCTGCCCTGCAGGGCCTGAAGCCTCCCCAAAATCCCTTTGTGGTTGAATCTGCGCAAAAAGGAAATAAAGCTGTTATTAAAAGGGGGAAGCTGTAAAGCCACCGAATTAGTATCCTGAAAGCATGTTGCTCGTTGTGCCGATAAGAGGATAACATGCCAATAAATTTGGAGCCAACAGTTTTCCTAAATAATTCTAGTTCTGTGTTGCTGCTGTAACTGGAGTGAAGAAGAGCGGGGGGGGGGCAGATGCAAATAGTGTACTGAAGGTAATGTTGAAATCATGGGTTGTATAGCTCATTTCATTTCAAAAGAGTATCCAGAAAAGAAGGCATCTGAAGCAGCATTTTTATCGAATGCTGTTTTAGGCAGTGGATGATATAGAGCAGACCGTCCTTCCCTTCTTCTCAATTTTGAAAATAAAGTCGCAGTCAGAAGCAGTTTGCTAACATAAACATGCAGTGCTCATTATATTAATCCTGCACATCAATTCCAGTTAACCATGTTTCTGTGGTTCTAAGATCTGGCAGCAAAACATCCTACAAAACCATATGTACTTATAATGTATTGCCTGCTCTAAGATAGAAGAAGTCTAGAATAAGTGAAAAGCATCTCAAGTGGATTGGAAAATATAGTTGTTAAATACGCACTCTACTGCAATACAGTAGAAATCATGCACTGCCTGACTTTCAAAAGGGAGGTCCTTAAGCCCTCTCATAATTTACTAGGAAGTTTTATTCCGTTATGTTATTATTTTGAACTAACAAAAGTAATAAAAATAATAAATAAAACGCCAATATGGTACTCGCAAGTAAACCAATACATTAGGGCCATAATAATTGTTCAAAATAATATGTTTTAAAAAGATGGCTTGGAACAGTGGGGTAGTATAATAAAGCAGTACTGTATAAAAAGGCTTTTACGATATTGAAGATTAGATTATGAATTGGACTTTGCCAAGAGAGATTGTAAATATAGAACATATTTCTGAGTTTGTGAGAGGGCAAATTGAATTCCAATTACTGTGCATTGTTAATGGTTCTTTGATGACTGGTTATTTGTTCTTAAAAAGAGAACCAGGCCCATTTTTTATTTCTCAGGAACTCTTCAGAATCATGCTCGAAAATATAACTTACCAATTGATGAGCTTAGTTTTAGTTACAACGTCATTCCTGTCTACAGAGACCAAACACAAGTATCAGAAGCTTCAAAACTCTGCCACTTTGGCAATGAATTACCAATGGATGAAAAGGTATTTATAAATCTATAACTGCAATGACTATCCAACCACAAAGAAGGACAAACTTGAATTCACATGAAATATCTTTCTATAAAACCATCTTGTTTATCTTGTACTGTGGTTGATTTCTGATACTTTTTAAAAATGTTTTGCTGTATTTCAAGAATATGTACCTGAGTAAGGTAGGAACTTGATAGCGCTAATGAATGATTAGCTCAGCTTTGACTCCCACCTTCCATCTTATTTTTTTTCAGTTGCCTTCTCCTGAGGACGGGGTGCTGGTTCATGGCATGTTTATGGATGCCAGTCGTTGGGATGACGACGAAATGGTTATAGAAGATGCACTACCTCGACAAATGAACCCAATGCTTCCAGTAATTCATTTTGAGCCACATCAAAATTATGAGCCCCACCTCTCGCTATATCATGCGCCCCTCTACAAAACTGGAGCTAGAGCAGGAACTCTGTCCACCACGGGTAATTATTTTTTAATATCAACTTGGCAAATATACATGAATGACAGCCTAGCAAATGACTTTTATTCAACCCCCAAATAACAGTCATCTTCCAGGTGATGCTTTGAAGGGGCTTCCTGAGACAGGTGTCTCAGAGAATCCCCCATCTAACTCAAGGGTGCAAGAGATCGCAAGGAACCAATGATTCAGGCTGAAGAACAGCTTGATAAAAGGCCAGAGGCCTGAAAGTAAAGTCCTGACATGACATTATTATGTTAAAAAAAATGCAGGGAAACCATCTATGTTACCAAAGTCCCACTCTTGAAATGTTCCACATCGATAGTATTTATAAGGGTTTTCAAAATGATGTACTTGTAATAGGTCCTGCTTCTGAACCAGATCCTGGGAGTAGATAAATCCGTCCTAAAAAGCAAGTACATTCCCTTTTTTTACCTGGAAGCTGGTACAAAAAGTGCAGAATCAAGTTCTTTGGATAGTTATCAGATAGTCATTCCTTTTCCTTAAAAAGGATGTATGCTTTGTTGTAAGAGATCTTCCTCTTTGCAAATAGCTCACAGAATAAGAGTGCAGATTGCCTTCCTATTTATCGGTGAACTTGCTTCTGGGAATGTGGCAAGTGGGGTAATGCCACATGAGTCAATGAATGTGGGCTGATATTCCAGCTTCCTGACACCAGTATCATAGATACTTCCCTAGAATTATGAATGAGAAAGTGGAAATGAAAAACTCCAGGTAATTTGAATAGGGAGAAGGTGAGTAGTGATATGTTGGGGGCATTCCACTCCCTTGAAGCTGGACAGTATATAAGGATGTGACATCTGTTGCTAACTTCTGTTTCAGGTCAGCTCAAAAGTGAGTAGCACAGATGAAAAACCATCACAGATTGTTTGGTTGTTTGTTTTGCTGGTTTCCATATATATGCTTGCTTCCTTTATTACACTACTGGTAGTATAAACATAGAAATTGTTCATAGGGCTAGTATCTCATATGAACTAAAAGCCTTCTTAGATGAAAGTATTAGATAATCTTACAACATTGATGGTTATTTATGGCCAGCTCAACAGACTCAAGTTCTGACTGCGTTGTTGCCCCTTTCAGCTGAATTCCTTATCAGTAGTGAAGAAAAAACAAATTAGCAGAATTTTAGAATTTCAACTAATAAATAAATTCCTCTAAATGGCTCGGTTGTTTTAAACTTCTTTAGTTAAAACCCTGCCTTCCAACTCATAATGTTCTCATGTAGCATGTTCATTTTCACCTGTTTTCCACAAGGATTTATTGTCACATCTGATCCAGACTGGGATCTTTATGCAGCCCTAGGGATGAACTTTAGTGCAACTGGTCACCATCCATTAATACAGAAACAGAGGCTTAGAAATAACTTCATTCCAACCGTGTAGTTGTTTTAAAATAATTTGCTAAGCATTTGTGCATTCTTTCTGTATAGTTTGCACTGTATCCATTGTCTCCTATTATCACCAAAAGAAAATAATATAAAGAACATGGTTTGATCTCATGGTCTCATAATCTATAGCAGAGCTGGGCAACTCAGGGCCCTTGGTTGCTGCCACCAGATTAGAATTTGTCTTTAATTTTTTTGAGCCAAAGGACCAGAAGAAATCTTGGTTTTTAATTATGGTTTTATGGAATGGTTTTTATTTCCTGGAATGGCGGAAGCATGATTTTCAAGCATTATGGTTTAGTGTGCTTGTGTGCCATGTTTAAGCACATGGCAAGCCTTTTCTTGCGATTCACCATAATCAATGCAAGTATCTGAGGAATAATGTCACATTAACCCAAAATATACATGCAGGTCTCTGATTTATGGTGCCTGCATTTTGAAACTACCTAAGTGCATTAAGGTACACTTTGCCAAAAGAGTAGGCAGTTTTGCAAATATAGACTTTTTCCCCTTCCAGAAAAGCTAGCCTATTCCACAGCTGCACACAAGTTGACCCAATTCGTTGGGAATCCTAGGCCTCCAATGGGCTGCATGCAGACCCCAAAGCTTCCAAGGCAGTCTGCCTGGATGACTTTCTCTACCCCTAGTTCCTGCTGTCACCTTCACATGCCCTTCTGTCAGCAGTCATCAGATCAGCAGGGGAACTCAGGCAAGCGTGAGACTGCATTGAGGAAGAAAGTATTATGAGCTCCTTCTTTATAGTTCTCTCCTCCTAAAAAGATGAAAAAGAGGTTTTATGTTCATATCTGCACACTTTTGCCAACATGCATGCCAACTGCTTAGCATCGGCAGCATACCAATGCCCAAAGGTTGCCCACCTCTCTCAACCAAATGTAATGAGCATGTTCTACTGTTTTCTTTCTTCTAGATCTTATTCTGGGTTTTGTATGTATTGCGGGGGGGGGGGACCTGACAGCTTAGGAACATGGGGAGTTTGAAACACTAACAATTTTCTTTTTTGTAATTAGGTCATTCTACCAATTTTGTGGTTACCGTCTTACTTCCTTCAAAAAAATCAAGCGACTACTGGATATCCAAAGGATCTGCATTACTTTGCCAGCTAAATGAATAATCAGCAGAGTAGGGTTTCTGTCTTCTAGCAAGACCTTGGCATCATGCTGAGACTCTATTCCAGGTGGGGAGCAGTAATACTCCATCACTGTCATGCCTATGGAAATAGATTCCTGTATAAACACATTGTCAGAAGGCCATACTTCTCTTCAGTTTCATTTTTTAAAGTGCATTACATTTTATCAACACATTGGAATCAGTATTCACTTTTCATTTCTCTAGATTCCTTTGCATGTATTCACTGGCAGATCACATGGATTTTTGCATCAGTAATACAGGTGTTTAAAAAAAGGTCTACAAAAAGTGCATGTTTTGTATCAAATTAACTTATTGTGAATCTTATCCTTTTAGTCTTTATATTTCATTTTCTTTGTAAATGTGATTTGATTTTAAAAAAGATACTTTAAAAAAAAAACCCAATGGTTTTGGCCGATTCTGTTTTATCTGTAAAATACTGTAAGCCCTTGCTCAGTTTCTCTCAAACCTTCCACATGAAATAATTATTGGGGAAAGATATCATCACAACAATTTGGCAGCTTGCAAACAGTTGGAAAAAATTTACATTGTATACTTCCAAGAGTTGATGGGTACAAATTGTGATCTTGGGTGAGTTTAATGTATGATGTGATTATTTGCATTTGGCAAATCACTATCTATTTCAATCTTGGTGTCTTAGAATGAACAATTCCTTTATTCATTAACCGTGGTGTCTAATGGGGGGAAAAGCTAGATTAACAACATCTTTCTGTGATCTTACAGGCTTCTTAGACTCTTGAATCTTTTTATTCTATAGGAAAAAAAACTTTGTAATTGTTTTCTGTAGAAGGTAAAAACTACAAGGAGTCATGACCAGGTTTTAATGTGCAGTTAGGTGTGAAGGGAATGTATTCCATTCAAAACAATATAGTGCAGAAAAACTGAACCTTGCTTTGACGTGCATTAATTTTGCTCATCTCACTGTATCTCCAATTTCTATCAATAGTTGTCAGTAATAAGTGAAACATGTGCTGCATTCCATGCACATTTGGGGTTGCGGTATATATTAATTGTAAGAAAATTAAAATCAATAAGGTTGGTGCAATTTAAGGACATTGGAGATGTTCAGACATAAATTCAAAGACAAAGATAATAAGTGTGCAGCCGCAGCACTCAAGTTAGGGAAAGGGCGTAATTTATGTAATAGAAAAACAGAATATTCAACAATGAAAACATTTTTAACTTATTAGAAAAAAGTATTGCATTGACTTCACATTGTTATCAAGTGGGAAATGTTTCAGATTATCACAGTGATAGTAAAAGCTAAAACTTGCCATTTATTTGGCAAACAGCAACTAACAGCATCATTCAATACATTACTGGAGATGAAATCTGTGTTAAACAACGATGCCAAACAAAAATATTGAAAACGATACATTTAGCAAAGATCATGTTTCTAGGAAGAATTTACCAATGCAGCAACATGTTCACTAGTGTTTCCTAGTAGCACATATAGGTTCTATTTACTCAGTAAAGTGTATGCTTTCTTGTAGATCTTGTAGATTTCTTGTCTAATATTATTGGTGATTATGATCACAAGTATAGGGAGAAGACACTATTTGAAACAAATAACAAATAAGAAGAGCCAATTCTGTATCTAGAATATCTAACACTGGGGAGACAATTGGAATTTGAAACACATGCCGACTTCTTGTTTTAATACTGAATTCAGCACAGAGAGTCTTATTTCCATCTGAAAACTCCTTGTTCTTCAAAACTAATGGCATCATGTCGTAATTTCCAATTATACTGGGGCATTCTTCTATTCATTTTGGAGAGGCTTATGTAAAATCTTTTCTAACAGCTTCAATAAAATTTGGAGCAGACATGAGAATTGTAAGTGTGCAGATGATGGCAAAAAGTGAAAATGCCACAAGGCATAATCTGTCTATGACAGCAGCTGCAAACTTCCATTCACTGCAGACCTCTTCCCCTTCATCCTGTTTCCGGAAACGGGCTGCAATGAACTGAACTTCCTCCAGGATTTTCACAATCACTGGGATAGTGTCCATTAAAACTTTTCTCTGGATGCTGTCGTTATCTTCAGGTGAAGAGCTCTGGTCCTTTCCGCCCTTGGTGTCTATCTCATTATTCTGTGGGCAGCAGGGGTTTTCCATGGCATGGTAGCTGTAGATCATGTTGCCATTGCTAGAATGGTGTCCTGGTAAGATGTTCATTTCTACACTGCTGACACTGGACTGGTGCCTCGAGTGGCCGTATCTGCAAGAAAGAGGCCTGATGTTCTCCCCTGGTTTTTTCATTCTGAGAAACCAAGCGCACCAGTTCAGCAGGACGATACGGACCTGAAAAAGACAGAAATGCTCAGTGCCCTTCATGGAGGTCTTGTGAATGATTGCACAAAAGAGAACAATGCGGTTCACAAAGGATATTGCCGTTTGGTAAATTGCTATATGAAGCATAACCGCTCATTACAAAGATCTTGGACAAAATCATTTTTCAATTATCTGCTTCCTCCAGCCCTTCCTCTAGCCTTAAGCTGTTCATCTAGAAGAAAAAAAAAACGCTTCTCAGGTATTTTCACAAAATCGCTTTTTTATTCTTGCCGCAGAAACAGATTCTTTCTTAAAGATACCTATAATCCTTCATAATAAGGCTTACAGGTAGCTTTAGGAAGAATTTGATTGCTCCCAAGAAATTAACATTTGCCAAGAATCCAATCACTGGAAAGTTGCATTTATTGAAGTCAAAGAAATTTAATTTGATTGAAAGCGATTGCTAAGCCTGCTCAATGTAATGAATGGGAAAAGGCCAACTGCTATTTTGACACAACCAGTCTAAACTTTTTCATTTATTTCTCTTATCGTTTCCTATTTTACTCTAATTGTTGGGCAGAAAAATCCCTAAGAACTTTAAACCAGCTTCAGACCTGAGAAGGGTATCACTCCTGTACAGGTAGTGCTTGACTTATGACCACAATTGGGACAAAAATTTTGATTGCTGCGCAATGAGGTCATTAAATGAGTCATTGTGTGATCAAACTCACTTTTATGACCACTTTAGTGTGGTCATTAAGCAAATCACGGGCCATTAAGCGAATCACACACTTGTAATGCAAACACGGCTCACCCAACTGACTTTGCTTGTTGGGAGAGAAGAAGGAAGAAGGAGGTCACAAATCGCAGTCACATGACCACTGGACACTGCAACAATTATAAATGTGAGCTGGTTCCAAGTGCCGAAATCATGATCACGTGACTGTGGGGGTGTTGTGACAGTCACAACTTTGAGGATGGGTCATAAGTCATTTCTTTTCAATGCCATCATAACACTGAATCGTAGTTAAACCAATGGTTGTAAGCAGAGGATTACCTATATTTGTTTAGTGAAAAATACTCAGCAAAGTATCTAATTCAAAGTCTGTTTTAACTGGGGATTTAGTTGGGTAGCTTTTAGAGAAACTAATATCTCTGCTACTGAGAATACTCGAAACAGTTCTTGAACTTTATGAAAATATCTGCAAGATGGAAAACAATCGTACAGCTAAAGAACATGTCTTGGAGCTATTACTCAGATTCCTGCAACAAGCAGATCTCACAGAGTATTATGTAGTAGAAATGTAAAGGAATAAGACTAGCACTTCTGCCGAGCAATGTTTTATTATACCACAATGTTTAGCTCCCAAGACACCAATGGAGCCTTTTTAATAAGTACAAGGAAGAAATAATACGCTCCTGATGATGAATATTTAATGTTTAAAAATTACATTTTAGAGTGTTTACATGTGGAGGGAATTTTACAGTGGAGGAGGGGCAAAAGTGCAATACCATACGTGATGATGAATTATTCCAAAAAGATATACATGAGAAAGCAAGAAAAAAAAACACCCCAGAAACTTCAGAAGGTGCTATTGATGATCGTGAAATGCCAAGACTAAGGAAAAACATTTCTTTTTACTGCTTTAAGTTGACCATAGCTGATTCTAAGCAGAGTCGGATCTGGTTATTACTCAAATGAAACTCATCGGGATATTTAAAACTGTAGATTAAAAAAGTCAAGAAAACATTTCAAAAGAAGGTAATGGACAAATGGACAAAAAAAGCCCTACATGAGGACACTCATGTTGTGAGAAAGTTGACCTGAATTCAGAGGTGCATGCTTTTAGAAGAACAGAAGCAATAGCTTGTGGTTAGGTGGCTGTTTTTAAAGAAATGGGCCAAAGTTCAGGTGCAACTAAGATTCATGCTGGTAAATCTGATGTTTTACTAATTACAAAGTGGGATTTTTGTTGGAAACAATTTTTTTGCTACTGATCTTTTGATATAGATGCTTCTGTAAATTAAAAATATTTTTCAAGATGGAAAGTAACTGCAAAAGGGGTCCACGGGATTATAAACTTAAGAATTGAAGTGGAGATGCACAGTGTATGAACTAGAACCTCACAGGTCCAAATGGGAGATTCCACAGGTGGTCATGGAGAAGAACAGGTGGTAGATGCAGCAGTGCCAAGTAAAATAACATAGGGAAGAAGAAGCACCAGAAGCTGGAGAAGTACCAGGGCCTGAAGGAGGAAGTAGACTGGATGAGGAAAATAAAAGATCAAAGTAGATCCAGGGGTAGTAGGAACACTTGGGACTGCGACATCTAAACAGGAAGAGTGGCTCCAACAGATCCCAGGAAGAACATCAGAGCTTTCTGTCCAAAGGAGTGCAGTGCTAGGAACAGCTAAGATACTGCACGAATCCTCAAACTCCCAGGCCTCTGGTAGAGGACCCACGACTGAGGAAGATACAAACCACCCATAAGGGTGAATAAGACATCTGTGTGTGTGTGAGAGAGAGAGCCTGTTCTGTATTCTTGTTTTTGTTTAATTTTAAATTCACTTTTCTTTGTTTTTCTTTGTCTCTATACTAAAAGAAATAAAAATTCTTTTTTGAAAAAGCCAAAAGAAAAGTTGAAAGGTCTCCTGCTTGGTCAGTCATAAACCCTGCAGGCTCAACATAAACCAATGTGAGGAGAGGAAGTAAGAATTAGTATCCAATCCTTAAAATCATCTGTTCTTTCTAGCATCGTCTAAGTGATGAAATATAAAAGATATCGCTGTTTCTGAAGGCTAATTGGTAGTGGTCACTTACCCACTGGGGCATCTTCCCTGCTTGAGGGTCATGATGATGAAACTGAAGCACCAAGACTGTTACTACTACAGATAAACCAACAATGACCATGATGCTTGCAAAATACTGAGCTGCAGATTTAAAAGGGAAACAAGAATAAACAGTTACTTATTGTTTTCGGATTCCCAGAGTAACTGACCACAGGTTTATTTTATAACTTTCAAGCCCTAAAAAAAATAATTTTAGTAATGCATAATGCTACATTGCAAAAGAGTTACCACAAAATACATCTGGTTAAAGCATATTAAAGGAAAAAAATGAAACAACTACATATTTCTAAACCTATTAAATTTATTTATTATTAAATTTAATTCCACACTTCCTGTTTTCATCATGTTCTTTGCTCTAGAATGCTGATGACAAAGAGAAAAGAGGTAATGTTATTAGATCGCGTATCAGCAATTTTTCTTTTTTAGATGCTCAAGACAATAATCCTTAGCAGCTGCAAATGCTATGCATGGTGCAGCTAGAAATGTTTTTATGGATGAGCAGGCAGTATGATAGCAAAAACCTTTATTAAGTCAGCAGAGTGGTTGCAAGATATTGTGGAAGGCTTGAGCTGAACTCCCCAACAGGCAAGATAATTAAACTTAGGAGCTTCAGCTTGAAGGCTGTGCTCAGAGAGCATCTAAAGTAAGCCAGCAATGTTTAAGAAAAATAATTACCTAATATTTAACATCTAATTCCACCTCATCTTGGAATCCTGAACAAATATTTGAGCCATGCTAGATGAGTATAGTGTAGATATCATTATACCACTGATGTGCTTCTTACTCGTTTATCAAGTTGCTAGGCTACCCAAATCCAAAATGGCTGTAGGCAACTTCACACTGTTTGTTTGTTTGTTTGTTTAATTTATGTAGTGCTTCCCCCCCCTTTCACATTTGTGACTGGGCAGCTCACACAGTTAAATAACAAAACAATAAACAGTTAAAACTAAAAAGCAATGCAAAGCCAATTAAAACAGTTAAAACCATAAAACTTAATTTGTGGGAGAGTACAACCTATACAATTGCTATCAATATAACCAACTCACAGGCTCCATACCACCACTGGATCCCCAGGCACGATGACATTAATGGAAAACAACATGGTTTTAAAACAGCAAGCAACCAAAATAGTCTCTTTACATTCTCCCCAGCCTACAAGGCCTAATTGCATCCAATAATTGTTTTATGTTCCTCCATTGTGTTCCCCCAACAGATCACGAGCAAAGATTTGGTCTGGCTCAGCCAACTAAAAGAGGCTTTAGATACATACTGTTCATGTTAATTAAATTAACATGAGTTAGCAGACGTGATCTTGGTGTTATGTCTCTTTTTAACAGCACATTCACAACACAAGAGATTGAGCCTCTTGTATTGTGTTGTGTTGTGTTGTTCAAAAAGGTGGATGTTTTCTATAAGATAAAACAGTAGTAAAGATTCAATCATAAAAAGAAAGAAGATGGTACATCTCAAAAGAATGTCTGGAATCACTTGATCCTGAGTAATAGAATTTAGAAATCGCTTTGGAGTGAAGGACATACAGAAAGATTACCCGGTACAAAGAAAGAAATATGAGAAACAAACTCAAAATAACGCCTCCTTGATTTTGTTTATTGTAAGATGTACTGTACCCTACACTAATAAAGGGGTACTCCACAAATTTCAATGGCATCTGTCTTGAAGGGCAGGCATCCGTTTTGAAAGCCTGTCCAAGTGTCTCTCTCTGTCCCATCTTATACTAAACAAAATCAAGGCAGGTCTTTCTCATGCTTGCTTCAGTTTCTGGATTGTGTAAAGTTTTCTGCAAGTTTTAGGCTGGCCCATGACTGAAAGTAAGATTTGGTTGATGTTGCAGCTTTCTTCTTAACAGTTCTTCCATACCTTCCCCCAAGGTCATCCTTAAATTTTTTTTACATCCAGGAATTGAGCTCAAAAGATTGAACTGAATATTGGGATTTAATTATAATTTGCTCCAAAGGTAAAAGGATGGTTATGTTGAGCTGGATGTCTGGAATGGAAATGCTCTCAAGTACAACTGAGCATAATCCCTCCTATCCCTTAGTTCACGGGTGTCAAACTCGCGGTGTCACATTGCCATCACATGACGTTTCACAATGTTTTTCCCCTTTGTGGAGCTGGGGTGGGCGTGGCCTGTGCGTGACACATCCAGCCCGTGGGCCGCCAGTTTGACACCCCTGCTTTATTTGATATTAAATTATGTATCTGAGCACCACCTACTTCTCTGAAAGTGTCCAATTATTAACTGTTGATTGCTCATCCAAAAATGTGAATGAGAGAGGATAGAGATTATATCCCTTCCAAACTAACACATTCTATGTGGCCGCATTATTTTCTTTCTGCCTCTGATATCTAATGCAGAATTGTCAGTCTACTGATCAAACTACAATTCCCAGCATTCTTTACAGCATACGAAGAAAACTCGACTGTTCTTGGTTGCAAACTGCCCTTTTCTGGGTGTCCATAAACTCACTCTCTGCTCCCCAACATATGAGATTCTTGTCTAGAGAGGGGAAGCCTTATTTATGCTTCTGGATAACTTCAACCATTCCAACTACCAGCTCACAATTCCCAACCAGCTTTACAGGATGGAACCTTAACAAGAAAAAAAAGGGCGGATCTCTCTTTGGGGGACAGCTATAACCATTAAGTTGGCATAACATTGATGTCTTTTGGGACACTATTTATTGAGAATGTGCCTGTTTGGATACAGTTCAGACATCACTGCTTATCTTGCATTTTTACTGCAAAAATGGAGAATCAGTTGAAGGAGAGAAAGAAAGAGAGAAAAAGAGAAGAGGGATGGGGGGAGAAGTTCATAATCCACCTTAACTAACCTGATGAATTACCATCCAGCTTCTTACTGTTTGGAAGCACCCACTGGGACAGCAAACAGTCTCAAGAAATGAACTATGAAGACTAGATAAATGTACTTGATAATAGATGACATCTAAAAAATCATCTAAAAACCAGGTTTTGAATGTTTCTTCACAAGAAGATGTTTAAAAGGAACTAGAACTTCAGGACATAGGGGTAACTTAACCTACTGAAGTATGTAATATAAGCAAAGCATTATATTATAAAGCAAAGTTCTTATTTTAGTGGCCTTTTTTTCTTTGGGCTGCTATCTGAAAAGACAGCAGTCCACAGAAATGCCATTTGACTGAAGTTTGTGGCTTCAGCAGCCTCTCTTTATAGATGAAGTTGTAAAACATTCTAGCCCATCAGAATCTCTGGTAGACTTCAGTTCCCATCACCTCTGAATATTAGCTATGTTAATTAGAGCTGATAGCCAGGTGAGAAGCAACATAAGATCCCTGTGGTACAGTGTTGTACTTTATGACAGAGTTGGATTCATACAACAGCATGAAAGATCTCACAGAGCCAGGGGTGAAATGCTACCGGTTCGGACCGGCTCGGGAGAACCGTTAGTGGACATGTGGCCTGGTTCGCCGAAGGGCTGGCTGGCCACGCCCCAAACCGGTCCCTCGGTCGCCGCTCACTCACCCTGCCCCGCCCAGTCTCTGCTCTGCAGCTTGCCTGCCTGAAGCGCTGCGCCCCTGATCTGCTTGCCAGGTAAGTCTGTGAAGTCGCGGCCTACCTAGCTGCCCCTGCCCCCCCCACTGTCCCAGCCTGCCTTCCCTACTCCATTCCCCGCGGCCCGCAGCCCCAACATTCTTGCCTGCCTTCCACACGGCCTTCCCGGTGTCCCTGTGGCCAGCTTGCGAAGGAAGGCAAGCGGATGTCCCGGGGCTGCACATGCTGTCTCAGGGAGCACGGCAGGATGCGGTCGGCGCGGAGCTGCAGGCACTCGCCTTTGGCGGCCGCGGCAGGGATTTTGCTGCTGTGCCAGGCAGGCCGAGGTAAGCGAAGCGGCGGCAGCCGAGGCTGCTTCGTCTCTCGCCCTCCCCTTCAAGCCTCGCCTCCTCCCTGGGTGCCTTGCGCCGCTTCCCTATCCAACCTCACTTGCTTGTCCTCTAACCACTAACTGGCGCTTCTGCGGGAAGCCTCAGAGGACAAAACCGGGAGTGGGGCAGAGCCGAGCCTGAAAGAGGCTTCCCCCTTGCCCGCCGGCATCGCTCCGGCTCGATCCAGCCAGGCAGTGACCCTTGCTTTGACCCGCCAGCGTGCCATCCTCCTGGGGCAGAGCAGCCTGCCATCCTCCTGGGGCAGAGTATCTGGCACTCTCCCCCAGCCCCCCCCCAGCCCTTCTTTCTCCCCACATCAGGGTGACCCTAATGTTCCCCAGCCCGCTGCAGCAGCGAAGGGCTGCGAGGGGGGCCGAAGGGGAGCGAACAATGACGGAGTGCCCACCCATTCGCTTGCTTGCTCGCTTTGCCGGGATGCCCTGTAGGGGCCACGCTGCACTGCGCTGCGCTGAGCCACCCGGCGAGGCTTTGTTTGAGCGTGGGTCATTGTGGGGCATGTGCGCCTGTGTGTCCTGTTCCCACTCCATCCAGCGAGCCATGCGTGGATGGCTTCGGGGAGTCCCCACCTCCTTTCTTTTCCTTTTGCCCTCATTCTTCTCTCCCACGAGCACGTGGGAGTTCCAGCCCGCCTGCTGCCCTGCCGCGAGGTGGATGGGTGGGTGAGTGAGTGAGTGGCTGGGAGGGGAGAATGATTGACAGCCGGCCAAGCCCCGCAGGGTGGAATTGGCTTTGAATCGTCCACTGGTTGTTTTCTTTGGCTCCCCAATCGGTCGCTTTCTGACTTCGGTGGCTCCTCCTCCCCCAAGAAGAAACGGCTCCCAACTTTTTCCGCTTCCTCGCTCATAGGGGAGGGAGGCGGATGCCTGGCCATGGAGAGGGTTGGTTGGGGGGGTCTCCTGCCTGGCGCTAGGCTAGGCCGCGGTGATGGGGAAGGAGGGGGGGCATCAGGCGCCCCGCCCTCGCTGGTTGAGCATCCATCGCCGGTCTCACGGCAGCTGGATGTCTCCTCCTCTGCTCTTTGGATGCCCGCGATGGGCGAGCGTGGCAGCAGCGCCGGCGTGTCCTCACCGCGGATGGCCAAGGGCTCCCCGGTGCCCCTGAAGGCGCCGGGAGGGGCTGATCTTTCCACCGGACCGGGCGTGATGGAAGCTGCCCTCCGACTCGGGTCTCACTGCCTGCATCCAGCCCATGACAGGGGACGCGCCGCTGCCGGGCCGGGCTGGCCACCCTACCTGAGTACTTTCTTCCTTCTCCCGCTGCCGAGAGAAAGAAAGAGAGAGAGAGAGAGAGAGAGAGAAAGAAAGAAAGAAAGAGAGAAAGAAAGAAAGAAAGAAAGAGAGAA
>QLTV01004245.1:1270137-1296282 GCA_003457575.1 Thermophis baileyi | reverse complement strand
AGAAAGAAAGAAAGAAAGAAAGAAAGAAAGAAAGAAAGAAAGAAAGAAAGAAAGATAACTTATGACCAAAATTGAGCCCAAAATTATTGTTGCTAAGCAAGAGTATTATTAAGTGAGTTTCACCACATTTTACAATTTGGCCACGCCTACCCGGTCACCTGACCACCAAGCCACGCCCACAGAACCGGTAGAGAAAATGTTTAGATTTCACCACTGCACAGAGCCTCTGAGAAGGCACTTGGTTTAATTTGGACACCCCCAAGCAAGCACATCTGGCTTCTTGAATTTCTTTCTAGGCTGAAGATGCACGTGTATCACAGAACAGGTCAACTGCAAATGCTGAAGGAAAGAAGAAAGTATAATAGCAATAGCAATAGCAATAGCACTTAGACTTATATACCACTTCATAGTGCTTTACAGCCCTCTGTAAGCGGTTTACAGAATCAGCCTATTGCCCCCAACAATCTGGGTCCTCATTTTACCAACCTTGGAAGGATGGAAGGATGGGTCAACCTTGAGCCGGTGAGACCCGAACTGCCAAACTGCTGGCAGCCGGTGATCAGCAGAAGTAGCCTGCAATTCTGCATTCTAACCACTGTGCCACCGTGGCTCTTTCAGAAGAAAATCAGAAGAAGGTGGAATGTGTGATGGAGGACCCCACCCAGAAGAATTGAGAAGGAAGACTTGAAGAGCAGGCTGAATGGTGAAAAGACTGGACAATGGAGAAAAGGAGCTATGTTGGAAGGACAGTTCAGGAGATGAGTAATAAGACAAAGTATAAAGAAGCATGACCAAGAAGCCTCAGAAAAAGAGTTATTTTTTCCTTTTTCCCCCCTCCTCCTTTTTAATTTAGAAAAGATCGGGAGCAGAAAACCAAAAATAAAGCAAAGAGAAGGACTTAGCAAAGTCCAGGGATTAATTTTAGAAATGTAATGAAAAAGAGGGGGATGGAAACAGTTAAGAAATGCAGTGAACACTCTGTAAGTAAATTTATATTAAGATGCAATTACGATGTAAGAGGAAGATCTGTTTATATGGTTGCTAGGAATCAACAATAACTTGATGATATACAATCGATCAATCACCCAATCATAATAGAAAGAAGACCACTGTCTATTGGAAAGATAAGCACACATCAATGACTTTGTCAAATCACTTTAGTTGGGAGAATGTGTGTTTAACATTGTGATCTTTGTGCAGTGTGTGTGTGTGTGTGTGTGTGTGTGTGTGTGTGTGTGTACGAGCTCCTGTCTTTTTCCCACCCTCTGGATTGTCCCAGCAAACTTCCTTCTCAAAACATTGACCAACTTGCTTCCTACTTCAGATTCCAAGAACTCATACAATACTCAGAAAGTAAACATACAAAAGGGAGAATATTCTTAGGGTGAAGGCCTTCGCTATCAAAGAAAAGGAGTGGGTAGGCTGTCAAATCAAGCAAGACATGGAGCTGGAGAGGGGAGGGGAGAAAGAGAAAGGAAAGAGGCTTCACTCTTTTTCTCACCTGCTGCTTCATCAGTCTGAAACATCTATCATGCAGAGCTAACAGCGACTCTGACTAGATAACAACGTGAGAAGAAAACTTTTATACTTAAAGCAAAGAATGTGTTCTCTTGAAACAGATTGCACATCATCGATATATCAGGGATGAAAGGACAGTCCCTGGGGTCATTTTTTTCCTTCCTGTGCTCAAGGTATTTCAGACTAGAGTTTCAACCATCTCTTGCCATTGGCCAGAAGCTGAGGCCCCAATTATCTGGAAGGCACTGAGCGGCCAATATGCAGCCTCTGAGCTCCCTAGACGTGTCCATGTAATTTTTTTGACAGCCATATGAATGTTGTTTTCTACTGCCTTCGTCCAGGAAGCTTTTCAGCTTCCCAATATAATCTATGGTGCTGGGATTTCCCTGAGGTTATCCCATCCAACTACTACCCAGGTCCAAGCCTGGTTAGCTTGCTGCAACTGGCTGGAGCCTGAAAATTAACAGCTTTTTGAGAGGGGCCTCTTGCTTACTGAATTTAATCCCGTTCTGCAATGTTTAAATAGGGCTTTGCTCTTTCTTTCCTTCATTTTAAATTGTATTTTATCCAATCCCATTTTAAATTGCTTTTATCAAATGTAGTAATAATTTGTTTCTGGAACTCTGCACTTTGGTATGGCTCAAGGGCTAATCAATAAATAAAGATCAATAAAGATCAATTTCCCAGCCTAATATATAGTTTTGGAGTTTCTTGGTAGTCTCCCATCCAAGTAATAACCCAGCATGACCCTGCTTAGGTTTTAAGACTAACCCAATTTACTTAGGGACTCTTACATGCTGCAGTTTTCTCAAATGAGAGTAGCAATATATGAATGATCTGGAATTTCTTTAAAAATGGAACTGGGTGTTCCACAACTGCTTTCTAGTTTAGCTGAATTGTGTGTAAATTTCTATACCTCAGTTACCAGCAAGCTTCTCTTTTGTTTCTTTGATGCCTAAAACAGTTGTAAGCAAACGACAGAGCTATCAATTGAGCTACGACATTTTCCCAGCTATTTCTTATTGTTCGTCATCCATAACGTTGTATTTGATAACAATTAATCAATATGAGATTCTGTTTCTTGGTATGTTGCTGAGTTCATTAATTGATTCATTTTGCTGAACTCTCAACATTGTTGTTGTGAGCCTCCCTAGAGAAAGCCCAGGAAAGCTATCAAATAAATTCAGTTGCTGCCAGTACTACTTCTCTGTCAACCTGAAAGAGATTAATCTCTACTGGACACAACATTCTGCCTGTTATTGATCCAGAAACTATGCCTATTATTATTCAATGTGTGGGCAGCCAATGATGATGATACTCTACTCATATAGTAGATTTCAGCAAAACAAAGATCCTCAGCTTATAAAGCTTACAGGTGAATCATACAGAGCTCTTGTGGCAAATGTTTTGACCCAGAAAAAGGCAACAACAACAACAACAACAACAACAACAAACCACCCTAAGGGATTTTTAAAAGTCAGAAATCCAGGAATACTTGACATGGCTTTATTCTATGAAACAGTTGCCCTCTGGCAAATAGTGGCAGATGTTTCCTATAGCCTGAGCTGATAAAGATGTTGGAAGAAATTCCAGACATCTATATTTTATTCTGTGCAATGAAATTTTGTGTTACTGATGTGTGAATACACTTTTCTCCCAGGAACTAATCAAGATGTGCCTATGTGTGTTGCCTATGTCTGAGTGTGTATATGTCTCCCTGTTTAATCAGGGAGTGTGCATATTGGTCGTGTGTGTGTGTGTGTGTGTGTGTGTGTGTGTGTGTGTGTGTGTGTGTTATGCTAACCCATCATACTGCATTTGTGTATGTGTACACAAAGAAGCAACAGGCAGGGTGTCTAATGGTCTACTCTGGGCCACATGACCAGAAGCGAGTCAGATGAGGATGGTGCGATTAGCAGCATGCCTAGTTGCTGCCCAAATAATTCTCTCGCGAGGATACATTGGGCATTTTTTTCCCTCTGCAGCCCATGGCTCGTTCCAAGGTATTTTCAAAGTTTATTTTATTTTCACTGGCTTCTTCCACCACACAAAATGTGGTCCCAACTTATTTTGTTACTTAAAAGTTAGACTGTTCACAGAGTTTCATGCCTCTTTACATAATCACTTTCCAACAATCCAATGGATTAGAAAGAGGGGAAAATTTAGTTTCCATGTAGCCACTGGACAATCAGTCCTTATAAGTATCATTTGAAAACTATACGCTAAGGCTAAGCATCTGCTGGGGAAGTTATGGTACTGGCTAAAACTCTTAAAATCCTTACAGAAGAACAAAAAGAACTTAGTTTATCAGGTCTTAATGGCACAGCATTTGACAGAGAAATATACACAGTCACCCAAGTTTTCCCTGTACACTAGCTTCATAAATTTTAAGACTGCACTGGATATTTCCTCCAGAAACAAACTCTAAATCAGAGGTGTCCAACCTTGGCAACTTTAAGACTTGTGGAAATGGCTGGCTGGGGAATTCTGGAAGTTGAAGTCCACAGGTCTTAAAGTTGCCAAGGTTGGACATCCCTGCTGTAAATCAAGTTTGAGGCATTTTTTTCCCTAACCTGCAACTACTTTTGTTCCTCCACCAGTTTTATTCAATACATTAGGGTTGGATAAGGTCTGCTGTCAACATTATATCTTTATATTAATAGTTAAGTAGACCATTTCAACAGTTCAGACTTCCAGAAATATCATTATTTTATTTTAAGGCTACTATTCCAAACTCTCAGAAAAGAGCATTTATTTTGGATTGGTCAGTAATCCTAACAAAGATTTAATCGATTGACCTAGTTTTGGGTCATCTTATCTTTCATACACTTGTGCATACAGCGTAGTATAAAAGAGTATTAAGCGTCAATCCATACAGGCATCCACAGAATCCAACAATTTGGCGAGAATGATGAAACATGTGTCAAGCTCTGCCCCGATACATGTTTGTGACATCATGGTGCAGATATAAAAGGGGTGGAGTTTGCATTGTGAAGTCACAACACTTGTTTCATCATCCATCACTTCTGAATGCTTATGCTGGACCATTAAGCCCAATGCCCCCTTTTTCCCCCCAAGCAATAAATTAGCAGATCAAGCAAAATGGATTATGAACAATTGTTTTCTATTAGCATTCAGTGGTTAACAGTACAGCACCACTGGTAAAGGAGCCTAATATTCTTGTCATACATTCTCCATAAGGAATAGTGCAGTGGCTCAGTGGTTAACACGCTGGGCTTGTCGGCTGGAAAGCCGGCAGCCCAGGTTCGAAACCTGAGCGCCATGTGACAGGGTGAGTTCCTGTCTTGCCCCAGCTCCTGCCAACCTAGTAGTTCGAGAACATGCAAACGCGAGTAGATAAATAGGTACCACTTTGGAGGGAAGGTAAATGTGCACTGTGACATCATGCTGGCCACATGACCACAGAAATTTCTTCAGGCAGCATTGGCTCAAAAGGCCTTGAAATGGAGGTGAGCTCTGCCCTCAATAGTCGGCAATAACTAATGGAGTAAAATCTGCAGGGACTCCTTTATCTTACTTTACATTCTCCATAACTATGTCTAAAGCATGCTGTACTATTACTCAACTTCACTTGTTCTAACTCTAAAGCTTTTCATGTTCATTATGAAAGTTTGTTGGTTTTTTTGCTGGGTGATTAACTTTAGTACAGTCAACTTTAATTAGAAGATGCAGACTTCTAACATTAGGCAATCTTCATATCATGTGTCTTTTGTCAGAATTCAACCTCACTTACGTGGGCTTTCTGCACCTATAAACCTACTGACCACTAGGAAAAATAGATGTTGAGGAAGTTTGGCTGAGAGACTCTGCACTTTTATTTCCTGTCCTTGTCTAAGACACTTACTTTGCATATTGTTGTGTGATAGACACTATTCATTAGAGATGGGGGATGATTTTATCACTTCTATCCTTTCTTTCCTTTAAGAGCTGTGGTGGCGCAGTGGTTAGAATGCAGTACTGCAGGCTACATCTATTGACTGCCAACTGCCAGCAGTTCAGCAGTTTGGGTCTCACCGGCTCAAGGTTGATTCAGCCATCCTTCCATCCTTCTGAGGTGGGTAAAATGAGGACCCATATTGTTGGGGGCAATATGCTGACTCTGTAAACCGCTTAGAGAGGACTGTAAAGCACTGTGAAGCGGTATATAAGTCTAAGTGCTATTGCTATTGCTATTCTCAGTTCAACTCTCTCTCTCTCTCTCTTTGTGCAGTTCAGATTCTCAACTGACTTGCTCTCCCTCCGTAATGGAGAGCGCATCATGGGTTCTTAGCTGTAAACACACTAAAATCAGTGAGGCTTTCCTATCACCATGTTCTATTCCTAAATAAAGCTTACTTTTATTTCACTCAAGCCCCAGACTCGAGAAGTCTTTCTCAGAAAAATTACAGCTTTAGAGTTTTTCCTTCCACACATTCTTTCTGCTGTGCAAGGTTATTGGCCAACATCTTTGACTTTTATTTACCACTTTCCCCAATTCCAGTCCCTTTTTTCCCTATATTATCACCCTCAACTTCTTTATTCTCTTTTTATCAGAGAATTTGATGCTCCCTTCAACTAATCTTTGGAAAAGTGCGACCAGAATTGTATATCATATTCCAATAGGTCCTGTAGTTTTGCTGCTTTAAAGACTGGCGTTATTGATCGCTGGATTGCTCACTTGCTTCCTTGATTCATTCTTCTGCTAACTATATTTTTATGCTGCAAAGCTCTGACATTATTCTAGATAAGAATCCCAGACCTTTTCCCAAATAATTTCTAATTAAAAATAAGCACATCCTAAATCTAACTTCTCACTTAAAATATCCTCTTGAGTTTAGATTGGAGTACAGTGGAGGCCTTCACTTGTAAGTCTGTGATACAGGTGTATCCAAGAAGCAAGTGGTGCAAATTGCTACACAGGCCTGATGTCCAATATGCATTCTGATATGGAAACTGAGCTCCTTTAATGAATGACCTCTTCTCATTGTGTGATTGAAGACAAACTAGCATTCTATCGAGATACGTAAATCAAAGACACTCAGCCCCTCCCGATCTGCATTTTTTCAAAGAAAAATAAATGGCTAGCTCAGCCGTAAAACACAAAGGAATGCTGATTCAGATAAGTAGAGACACTGGAAAGCAAGGACATTTGATATAACACTCACCGAAGGAAACATCTCAACCAGAAGCATTCTGGAAGCTCTTTGTTTAACTCAAGAAATCCATTATATTCACCTCATTGCCTCACTCTCCTGACCTCATTGACACATACCTACCATAATGCAATCAAATCATTCGCTATATTGATTAAATGTACATTGTAAATGTAAATGTATAATGTAATTTATATGTGTCCATGTCATAGACCTCAGTGGCTGAAATAAACTAATTTAGACTTCAAATCAAATCAAAATTTTATTATGGCCATAGATCAGCATAAAGGGATGGGATGCTATCATTAAAAAGGCATAAAGTTTATGTGTGTAATTATATATTACAGATATATGTATAGTCAGAAAAAGAAAAAATGAAAAAGTAAAAAAAAAAGAATTATAAAAAGATATAAAAGATATGTAAGTTAAAAACTAAAAGGATATGTAACAGTAGGAATCTAAAACAAAAGGTAAGATATTTAGATGGGTATAGGGAAGTAAAAAGGTAGTAAGTGGAATCTATATCTATCAACCCTGACTGCTCTTTAGAAGGCCAGATCCTGAAGATGAAACTCAAATACTTTGGCCACCAAATGAGAAGGAAGGACTCACTGGAGAAGAGCCTAATGCTGGGAAGGATTGAGGGCAAAAGAAGAAGGGGACGACAGAGAATGAGGTGGCTGGATGGAGTCACTGAAGCAGGCGTGAGCTTAAATGGACTCCGGGGGATGGTAGAGAACAGGAAGGCCTGGAGGAACGTTGTCCATGGGGTCGCGATGGGTCAGACACGACTTTGCAACTAACAACAACAACAAAATATCTATCGAGTTACAAAGCAGCTTAATATGGCAAACTAGGCACTTATTAGACCTAATTTATCTAATTTACTAGTTGAGCCTGGGAAGATTGTATACTGTAGCAGAGTGGCCACCTGAAAACAACAGGGTGATATAAAATTTTCCTGTACACCCTGGATATTTCTGTAGTAATGGTAAGGTAAAACCAGTGCAAATGTCTCTGTAGTAGAGGCACCAGAGAAACATACCCTGTGTTGTTTCTGTCTCTGCAGAATCGCAGGGGCATGGTCTCTCCAAGTAGGGATTTCCCTGTTCCAGCCGTCAAATACAGTTAAGCAGAGGGCATGACATCATGCCAGAGAAAAGGCCTTTCTTTGTTGAGGTACTTTGAGTACTTAGGTTTGCCAGGAGGGAGGAGGAGGAGGAGCTACCTATTGTCCTAAGATATTTAAGAATGGCAGATGAACTCCTCTGTGTATTTTCAGCAATGAAGTCCCCATGAGCTTTCCTACTGAAGGTAAACGAAGGAAAACTCCCCGGTATTTGGTACAGGAGATCTGTTCCCTTGATACTTGAAGTGGTAAAAGAGGAAGTAAAGAAGAAGACCTGTTCAGACTTGTGGCCATCCATCTCTGTTTCAGGAATGGCTCTTGGGCTTTTTGGCAAATGCCATGATTTTGGTTTTCTGATAATTGAGTTCCAGCTGATCTTTCTTGCAGGACTGCCGTAGTGTCCTCGCTGCTCTCATGAAAGGCTTCTTGAAAGTATTGCTGCATCATCTGTGCCTTCCAACAATTTTTTGGGATTGAAAGTCCATGTTGTGGAGAGGGCCCACCATAAAAAACTGAATAAGAGTGGGGCCAATATGTAGCCTTGCTTGGTGCCTTTCTAGTTTCAATAGGATTGATGAGAGGAGCATACATACTAAATAAGTAGACATTGGTCAACTTAACAGGCCTCCAACATCTCCCATATTTTAGCTTGGGATATAAAATTAAATGCTGCTTTGAAGTCTATGCAATCAACATAGACAATGGTTATGTTTCAGGAAGAGTTCAAGATAGAATACAAGACACTGATCAGTGGTGGATCAGGCTTTTCTTAAGTCAATGTGTTCCTCTGCTATGGAACAGTGTACTGATCTCCAGTACAAATGAGCTCCTAAACTTTCTATCCCAGATTTCAAACTACATTATTATTTCAAGAGAGGCTGCAGTACAACCATTCTATTTACAGCTTAATATCATATACCTGCACTACAGAGTAATTATTATGACCGCTGTAGCCATTCTATGTTACTCTACTCAGAGGACTTCTGCTACTTTCATGACTAGATTACAAAATTCAATTGTCCAGCCATAATTATCCCCATCTATACACATGCTTTTGCTTGTAGTCTGGCTTTTCTGTTGTACACGCAACAGCTAGAATCAAAATTTAATAGCTCTTGTAAAGAACAAACCCAATTTGATAGTTCTACTGACATAAACCAATCATGCAGTGGAGGAAAGAGATGTTTTGCATCCTGGAAGCAGCGTAAGAAGGGAGAGCAGTTTAGAAAAGGCAACCATGAAATGTAACATGTACATTTATTACCTTCTGAATTAAAACCAGTTTTCCCAACTCACTGGTATGCTTAGAACTGTCTGTCGCTTCCTTTCTAATTTCATGTCCTGCCTTGCTAGTTTTAGTAGCCTATTTCTATGTGTTCCTGCCTTCATCCGTTAGGATCATCATCTTTCTCACCTTCTCTTTCTACCTAAGCATTTTGGTTTAAGCTGGAAGTCTCTTTCAATAGTGTATCTCCTTGCTCTGTTTCAGACCCTGCAGCCACAACCAGAAAGCGTAGGAACACATATCACAGAAATACGCCAGCCAAAGCACTGGACTTCAATCAGCCTATGTATTTTGATGAAGGCAGTAAGATGCTCACATCTTAAAATTTTTTTCCCCCAGAGTGAACTAGGAACTTGGTGGCCAGCTCATGATTTACAAGTTAGGTTCTCAATCTGTCTGCCCATAAAGCAGTGCCTGGCTCACTCTCTCTTTTCATAGTTTAAAATGAAAGAACTGCAAGGGTGATTATAGCCTTCATAAATCTATCCTTGCGTTTTCTCTTTCACACACAGAAATATGCACATGGGCATAGGTTACTCACTCTTTGGACAGGCATACGTATTGTAGTAGAGATGAAGGAAGAACAAATGCAATGAAGTTTAAAAGGAAAGCAAACAAAATTATTAATTAGCCTCAACATATGTCATAGTAGCTCCTCTAGGAGCCTTCTGTCACAGGCTTTTGTACAAAGTGACAGATTATAATTTTTGGCCCTCAGGGGAAATTTACTAGCCTTTGCAGAAGAATCAAACAGAAGAGCCAAAATTCAGTCTGGTGAGGCATTTTCAGACTAACACATTTTATTGAAGTACAGTTTGCTTCATCAGATGGATGGAAGAGCTAAACCGAGGTAGGGCTTAATATGGGATAAGATAAAAAAGGAAAAGGGGAAAGGAAGATAGGTGGTCATGCAGAAGAAGATTAGACAGATGAGACAGGCTATAAGTATTTTAAAGCAACTACCTCTTTCTTTTACCCTATCACCACCTTGTTTTTATCTTGCTTCTTTGATGTGTTTGCTAGAAGTATATTTAGATACATGCACATATACAGTCTTTCTGTTTGTGTGAGAATAGCTATTCTATTTAAGGGGCTGCCACAGAGAAGAGGGGGTCGAGCTATATTCCAAAGCACCTGAAGGCCAGACAAGGAATAATGGATGGGAACTGATCAAGGAGAGATTCAACCTAGGTGAGAACAATCAACCAATGGAACAGCTCGCCTTCGGAAGTTGTGGGAGCTTCATCACTGGAAGCTTTCAAGAAGAGACTGGACTGCCATCTGTCAGAAATAGTGTAGGATCTCCTGCTTGTGCAGGGGGTTGGACTAGAAGACCTACAAGGTCCCTTTCAACTGTGTTAATCTGTTAAAACTAATATGCAGATGGGTATCAATTAATTTTACAAACAGATACCTTTTTAAATAGACAATCTATTTTAATTAATTTAAGTAATATTAATTCTATCTCCTGGCTCTACTGCACTCTATCCTTCCTTCCTTCCCTCCTTCCTTCCTTCCTTCCTTCCTTCCTTTTTTTCTTCCATCCTCTGTCCTCCCTCCCTCGCTCTCTTTTTTTTTTTTTTTTTGGAGAAGTGTGCTTCTGACAGATTAATATACACATGGATACATATACCTTAGTGTGAATTGGCAATCCTCTGTCCTTAAGAAAAGGAACCGGAGGGTTTTGTATCCACATTTCTCATGCAGAAGGGGGCTTATCTTCTTTTTAGTAAATTGTGGCACATTTTATTAAATTTTAGTAAATTTAGTTAGTAAACACAATGTTCTTTAAGGCACAAAAGTATCCCTGCTAAGAGGATAGTGAATCCAAGTTTCACAAGAACGGTACTTTTCAGTTTAAACATGTAACCTTCACCAAAAGAGATAATTGAAAGTTGTAGAAGACTGTCAAGAAAGAGGATGAGAAGAAGACCTTTACTTTTTAAATCTTGCTTGGCAATCGGAAAGAAAATAGAGAAAGCATCTGAATGCAAATACTATAGGGATTAAAACAACTAATAGAAAGAGATGCAATAGAAGAGTGAAGAGGGAATTCTTTTTTTTGGCCAAGTAACCTATGTGGGTCATTTTAGGGCAATGTTTTCATTAAAACAACTGACAGGCTACAAGAAGATAGAAACCTTTAAGATATTCCAATTTCTTTGTCCTGCAAGACATTACACAAGCTGGTTGGGAAAGTAGTTTGGAAGATATTGTCAAACAAATTAGCTAGTGGATATGTATATGTCATTTAGCATTTAGAATTGAAAGCTCATGTAAAGTAGCTCTTTGAGGATGATGGGCAGTTCAGAAATGTGATGAATGAATGAATGAATGAATGAATGAATGAATGAATGAATGAATGAATGAATGAATGAATGATCTAAATCCCATCACTGGGAGGGGGAAATGGCTGGTTGGAAGCAATTATTTACATCTTCAGCACAAATATTGAGTGGCTACCTCATATGCATTAGAGAAGCAATCACGTCTTCTAAGTAGTAATTGTAAGCAAGAAGCATATGTGCAGCACAAGGTAGTCTGAACTCTCTTCCCGGTTAGGGATACAGTTGAGAGAGACAGAACTATTCAGGGCACATTCTGAGCTATTCAGACCATTTACCCATTGAGTAACATGTGTACTTTCTAAAGGAATTTGTTTTGCTGCTGTAATAAAGTAATATGGGTGGCAGGGAGGGTGATTTTAAATTGTTGTGAAGAAGTCTGGATAATGATAGTTTACACAGAATGTGGGGAAGAGGAATGGCCACAAACCAGCAGAAAGCGAGTTCTAGTCCCTCCATAGACACAAAGCTAACTGGGGGGACCCCGGGTTAATCCCTTCTGCTCAGCCCTAGGAAAGTGGAAATCGTAAATCCCTTCTGAAAAATCTTGCCAAGAAAACTGCAGGGACTTGACAGGCAAACTGAGAATCCATACAATTGAATGGAAAGGGGGGGGGGAAAGATACTTGCAAACCCTTGATACTTGCAGGATAGAATTTTTAGGTAAGATAGAATTTGAATGAACATAGGAAGGAACTTGTCCCAAAGCTGCTTTTTTTCAAGAAGCTGAAGAAGCTTCTTGGATGAGAAGCGGAACATCTTCCAAGAAAAACCAGAAAGTCCAGTTGCCTCTTGAAAAAGCACCTTTGGGACAACCATGACCTGGGTGACTGAGAAACTCCATAGACATTTAGCTATAGAAGGAACTTAGAACCAAAATTAAGAAACCACAAATTATGGACAAGTTCCATTCATAAACAATTTTCCTTTTTTATCCTATGCCTTAAAATCTAATTTTATGGATCCTTCTATATATTTCAAGATGTATCAACATTTCATTATCCTATCCTAAAATGTGTCTCTTTGTAGGGATTTTTTTTTAAAAAAAACCTAATACATAGTGAGGTTTTTTTTAGTATATGAACCCATTCACTTGTGCAAGAACATTGAATAGGCAGCTAACTCAAGAACAGCACATTTGCGATTCTCCTGACATTGCTGAACTACACTTTCCCACGCAGCCTAGCCAAAGCTGAGGTTGCTAGGAATTGTAGGTCAGTCATAGCTGAATCCCATGTTCCTAAGCTCCCTGAACACAATATTCTTGCTTCAAAGAAGGTTCATAGGTTCAATTTTAAAAGAACATATGAACACATCCTTTTCTTTGATTAAATATTATCAGGAAGTGATGTTCTCAGAAAAATGTGGAAGTCCTAGATAAGTAGGAATAGGAAGACATGCTGTAGTAAACTCATCGTCATCATCATCATTCTAGCCATTGTCTATCCACTGCAGGATGAAGGCCTCTTCTGAAACCACTAAGTAAATGCTGACTATTTTGTTGCTTCTCCTATCCTATCCAGCCTGGATGACTGCTAGCGGAGACAAGCAAAATATTGCTACAATATCATCAAAAAACGAAGAACAAAAATTTCACATTAGAGGAAAGAAAAATTCATTTTTGAATCTGCTTCTCTGTGTAGTCATCCTGTGTTTTACAGATGAGTAAAGTACTAGACCTCAAGTAAAAAAGCACTAGTTTTATCTAATTGAAATAGTACATGTCCCCTGCTTTCTCTTCCTTCTCCTTTCTTGTTTATCAAATTTCAATCAGCAAAAGTAGCATCATAGAAAGAACTGTGTGTACTAATGACGCTTATGGAGTCATGCAAATATCTCAGAAGGATCTTTGGAGGTTGCCATGCCCTTGTAACTTCATCAATAGTGCCATTTCTACTTGGCTGGTAAAGAGGGGAGATAAGAGTAAGGAGAGAGAGCGAGAGAAAGAGAGAGTGGGGAAAGAGGCTTGACAGTTCTGATTTTTGTAGGTATAGACACATGGTGACATTTGACTATCTTTTCCCAGGCCTTTGATGGTACTCTACCAAGTGAGAGTCTATGGCACATTTCTAGATTGCCTATTCCTTTACTGTTGATGGTTGATTCTAAAAGGCAGAAGCTGTCAATTGCTAGAAGGATAGAAAGGGGGGAGGAGAGAGAGGGAGGGAAGGAGGGGGAGAGAGAGAGAGAGAGAGAGAGAGAGAGAGAGAGAGAGAGAGAGAGAGAACAAAATCTATCTGATTTCTGTGGCTTAAAAATCAAGAGAAAAATATAGCTGCTTGGGGATGTATGAGTTCGTTCTATGGTCTTTTTATAGGAAAGGCAAATGGAATAAATATGCATGTTTTCTAAAATATACATCCAAAGCAGCAGCCTTCTTTCTACTCCCACCAAGGAGGTAAAGCTGTACCAGTAGAGATATCAGGCAAGAATACAAATATAAAACAGTCTCCACTAGTCTAAAAGGGGCAAGCTTGTTATTTAGCCTGAAGACTCAGGATAACACAGAAAATCAAGACACTGGGGGGGGGGAGTCTTATCTTCCCAGCTTAACACTTTTCTTGCAAAAAGAGAATCAAAGAGGCAAAGAAAATGGAAGAGACAGGAGTTTCAGTGGCCACAAAACAAGTATGAGAGCAGAAGACCGTAAATATAGCAAGAAACAGATCAGCTTTGCTCTGCCTCTAGCCAAGACCATTCATGGCACATCTTTTGTCTTGCTGAAAATATGTCTAGCTCTAGAACTCAGCCCAGCTCATGAGTACAAAAAGTCCCTGTGGGAATGAAGGCGGCCACAGTGTGAGAAATTATCTCGAATGGCTACTCTGAAGCTGAGGGGAGTTCATCCTCAATCCTCTATGACCACTATGAAAGGCACAGGAGAAAATATGCAAAACGAACATTGGGTGATACTAATAGATCCATTATACAAGAATAAATGTGCCACAACACTCATTGCGTGTGTGTTTTTTACAACGATAAGAAACGCATACTCCCTGTTACGTACATGATGGGATTTTCTGACAAATGTGGAATCTCTACCATCACGTCTTGCATTAAATGTGGGGGGAAAGAACTTGGGCTGAGCTGAAACTATTCATGTTGCTTTGACATTTCAGGCAGAGTTGAAAAACATCACTGTGTTCGTAGATTGCCTGATCATATTGCCCAGACAACTCACATATTAATTTCCATCCAATTTCTCCTAGCCTTCCTTGAGTGTGAAGTATTTCTAGTTTCACTGGTAAAGGGGAGGACAAAGTTTATATGAAGCTGTCCTAAGTTCTGTCCAGATGACCAGCCTTTCTGTTTACCAACTCTCCTTTTTTGCAGTTTAAAACACAGAAAGGATTGATCTGAACAAGAATTTCAGAATGCTTTACGTGCAATGACATGGTTTACTACTACGGGTTTACAGTGATGATAGAGAAAGAGCAGTCAAGCAGGGGATGGCCAATAGTTGGTCACAGAGAACTGTCAGCCACCCAATGTTCATCTGATGTATGCAGATTTTCTCAGAGTGCTTATAGAAGCCTAATAAGCACCAATGGGGAGACATAGCCATTGCAAGAGTGGCCATTACTGTTTGGGACATTGGAGGACGTGGGATATCATTTAAGTCAGACTCAGCCTCGTACAATCAAGAGGGGGGGGAGGAAGGGTTATTTCACTCTATAATCTGGGCTTATATATTTCTCTGGAAAAACCCTTTGAGCAAAATCCCTGGTCAGTCCATTTAACTGGTCATCTACAGGTAGTACTTCACATACAGCCATTTCCTTAACAACCGTTTGAAGTTACAAAGGCATTGATAAAACTGACTTACAACCAGTCCTCGCACTTACAACTATCACAGCGTCCCTGTGAACATGGGATCAAAATTGGCAAGAGGGACGGTTTTATGATTGTTGCAGCATCTTATTGTCATGTGATTACCATTTGCAACCTTTCCAGCTGGCTCTCAACAAGCAGTCAATGGGAGAAGCCAGATTTGCTTAATGATCGCAATGATTTGCTTAACATCCATAGAAAAAAAGACCATAAAATCAGGAGCATCTCCGCTTTGCTTAGCAATGGATATTCCAGTCCCAACTGTGGTCATAAGTCAAGGATTACTTGTATTTCACTCAACTGCTCGGTCCATCTAACGGTGACTTACAAAGTTTCAGGAAAAAGTATCTCCAGCTCCAGGGTCTAATTTTTGACTTTTCCACAGACAAAGCATATGCTTTACTACTAAGCTGCCCCAGTGATATAGTCTCTGCTGAACTGCATATCTATAAACAACATCACAATGTAAAACAATCACAAGATTCTAGCAACCTCACTGCCTCCTTGATTTTCATAAGGAATATGGTTTTGGAAAACTGCTTTGGAACTTCCTACTCTTACAAAGGACAACAGAGCAATATTAAGAAATTTTAGCATTCACAAAGCAATCTGGCAGGATGCCTTTATATCATCTGAGTCCAAGGATTTCTTCAAGGACTGTGCTCCACTAGCAGTCAGCAGGAATGGTAGAGCTAATAAATACAGCTGGTCTCTATGGCTTTGTTTTGGCACAGATGACTCTTGGTAATAATAGACTACTTTAACCAAAGGAGTCTTTTGTTTTTCTTTAAAGATGTTTCCACCCAATATTTCTTTTTTTACAAATCCTACACTATATCTTGATTACTTACATGCATATAGTGGAGGTTCAAATAATTTGACTAAAGATCTAAAATACTATTCCTTATCTCCATTTTGTTGAGTTTAATTTTCTCCATGAGGTTTTTTTTTTAATTTAGCTATTTAAAATATTCTTTCATCAGCTCATAATATCTATTAGAGATAGAGGTAAAAGTAAAGGTAGAGGTAAAGATATAGATAGAAAGATAGATATAGAGATATAAATAAAGATATATTGATATATTAAACAGCATTTAAATTTAAAACATCGAATCTGTAGGTACTGATTATTTTAATACAATTAGCCAAACAAATGTCCAAGGCAATAAAAGTATTCTAAAGCCTTTTCACAAATAAAAACAAAAACACGAGAAAAATACTACATGACAGAAAATTTAGAAATAGTCCTGACGGGGAATTCAGGAATTGACATCCACATAATTGCTAGTTGCCAAGTTTCCAAAACATTGATATCGAACCTTAGGCAAAAGCAATGATGGTCTTCCTCTTTGTGATATTTATTTGGTAAGTGATCAAATACAACAGAATATATATAAACTAATTTCAGCAAAGATAGAAAACAAACCAACAAACCACATAGCCATAAGATAAATGAACTGGGTGAAAGGCATGTGCAGTAGTTAATTGTTTGTGCGTATTCACAGCAGCTGTACAGAACTTTGCTATGTTATGGGGGATAACATTTTCCTGGACTCAAACGAAGTTGGCATGAAATTCCTCAGGATAATTTGCCTCTTTACATTTGGTAGTCTAACCTCACAGCAGAGCTCAGAACATAAAAGTTCTATTATAGCACTAGTAGTATTCTTCCAAGACCCCTCAATATATCATTGGTTTGATTGTAATATTCTCCAAACCAAACTACAGTTCCAGAAATATAAATAAATCAGTATGCCTCTCAGAATGCTTTGTATTTGTATTTGTAGGAAAAAAAGACCAGCTTTACTCCTTTCTACTTGCTCTTCCTAACTGCTTAAAGATCTCCTTTCTCTCTTACTAACGTGAAAAGCAGAAAGTTTCTCATTATTATTATTTTTACAAACCCTAGACAAAAAAGCATTTGAATGCTAAAGCATGGCTGGCTGAGGAATTCTGGGAGTTGAAGTCTACAAGTCTTAAAAGTTGCCAAGTTTGGAGATCCCTGCTCTAAGATAAAGGTAAAAAAATTCCCCTGTTCAGTCGTTTCTGACTTCTAGGGGGCTGTGCTCATCTCCATTTCCTAGCCGAGGAAACCAGTATTGTCTGAAGATGCTTCCGTGGTCATGTGGCCAGCATGTTACCTTCCCACCAAAATGGTATCTATTTACCTACTTGCATTTGCATGCTTTCGAACAACTAACACCCAAAGCAAACTGTATGTCTTGGTCTCCTAGGTGGAAAAAGCTGGAGTAATTCATTGTTTGATTAATTAATTAATTAATTAATTAATTAATTAATTAATTAATTAATTAATTAAGATGGTGTCTTCCTCTACAGTAAAGCCTACTAAGAACTGAGCTGGAAATCTCTATTTCAGTTTAGGAAGATAGAAGGGGAAGCTTCTGTTTATTGGACTGGTCTCATTCCTGGACAGTTTATTCACTTTAGTGGCATAACCAGTGGCACTGTCTTTGAGTCATGGGTCTTCCTATGCGTTGTAGTGAAAGCCACCATTGTCCTTTTATGGCAATTCAGCAGGGAAAATTAAATCCAGTAAGCAGATGAAAGGTACCAAGTATGTTTGACCTAGATGGCTACTTTGTACGGTGCATTTCAAATACATTCGATATGCTCTAATTGTTCAGGCATTACAAAAAAATATTTGAAGCATCAACGAGGCTTTTTAGGCATACTATGTCTAAAGAAAGGAGAATAGCTCTCAAAATCAACTTGAAAAACCTGGTTTGTTCATTAGACCCTCAACCTTCAAAAAAGATGTTTTTCTGCATGACTAATCCACATTTTGGGATGTGAGATTAAAACTCAGACCATTTTCAGTCTTGTCCTACTGTACTTAGTTTGATGAAGCCCTGCGGATTTGCATTGCATAATTATCTATTGTCATTCCCAAATGTTTTTAAACTACAGTTCTCAGTTTTGCATCTGCTCAATTCTTAACTGAGGTTCACAATGATTGGGATAGGATGATCCCCCCAAGTTTTTCAGCTCCTCTCTATTTTATTTTAAGAGTGCTGAATAAAATATCTTGATATTTCTTTTTATTTAAAAATGTATTTTAAAACATAAAGGAAATATTTTTGTATACTGTATATTTAAATAGAAATGTTTATGTATATATTTAAATAGAAATATTGAGGTTGTACACAGGAATGGATCAGGAGGCGGGTGAAGTCACTCCTTCATGCTTAGAGGAATGTGCCAGAGGCTGGTGTTGAGTTGTAAAGAAGGAAAAGAAGAAAATGATGTGATGGCCTGATTCATGAAGAAAGAAGTAAACAGATGATTATGGGAAGAAATGGAACACAGAGGAGTGAGATGGGGGAATGAAGGGGATTGGGGAAGTATGAATGGTAGCAGACAGAAAAGATGGGATTGGAGAAGAATAAAGACGTGTTATTAAAAGGGATGTGGTAGAGGAGAGAGGCAGCTGAAGTGTGTTCCTGTGTACACTGCATTGTGGGAATAGTAAAACAGGTGAGACTTCTAGGAACACTTTTACCACTGCTCTTGGAAGAGGTGGCACTATTCGGGAAGCCACATCTGGGTAGAACTGAGAATATGGAGTCATGCTCTCAAACAAAGAACGCACCGGTTATCAATCTTTGGCTGCCTGGACTGGGCATAAGGACCCTCTATGGGTAAAAAATAAGGAGGGAAAGGAACCCAATTACTCAGATTCCTAAGCCTTGAGTGAGATCCAGATAGATTGTGGGTAAGTGATTGGATGAGGGAATGTGAGCATTTATGGGTTTTTTTAAAAAAATGATTTTTAACATTGACTGCTTTAAAAACTGAGATGGACAAAATGCAATTTGGTCCCTACCTAGCATCTTACTCTACTAACATGTTATGAAATAACTACATTTCTGGTATTTGGCAGCATGATAGTCTATAATTCATTCACACAAGTGCATCATTTGTCATCCTGAACTGAAAAGTCATCACCACATGAACATTTTACCCTTACAATGATTTTATGCAGACTTAACATTCCATTTGTAATAAATGATCTGTTGTTGATCAGTAAATTTATGTTGCAGTTTTTCTAGAGTGGCCAAGCATTTTGTGAACCAAGCTACAGAACAACTGTAAGAATGAAAAAGGTTCCCAATGAATTCACATTCTCATCAGAACTTGATTTTATTTATCTGTATTTATAATTCTCGGTGTGGTCCATTGACAACTCAGAAGAAACTGGTTCTTCCTCCAAATTTCTTTGGAGAAGAAAGGAAGTGTCTTGGAAGCAGTTTTTCCTTTTCCCGAAGGACAACAAAAGTTGCTACCGGTATCTACAGTCATGATCTAATTCTAAAAAGCAAATAAATTTGTGTTCCAATATGGGGAAAAAAATATTTTTAAAATATTTTTTTCCCCACCTCCACTCCCACCTCCTCTTTTTCACCTTCACTTTCCCATCAGTTGCCCAGGAACCTGATCCAGATAAATTTTACGCAGTTTTAAACCTGATTCATTTTTTATCATGAGAAGTGGTGCACCATCAACATACCTATTAAGGGAACTGAATCTGATGTGGCAGGCATTATTTCTGCTACAAGGAGCATAAAAACCGTCAAGGACAGAAGAACAGTTATACCTATAACAAAATTGTGAAAGAGACAAAAAGTGAAGCGGGACTGAAGTCATGCATGTTTTCCACTTTAAAGGTCATTAAATAAAGTGCACCTTCCATTTATTAAATAGGCAATATCTCTGGATTAAGAGAAATGTGTGTTGTAGAAAGTTTTTAAAAAGTGTTCTGAACACCATGGAAACATTACTATTCTAATATAATTTGAATAACAAAAGATTTTTCCAATTAATCTGCTTTCTTCTTTTGAATCCAGATTTCTCCAATTTTGAGCAGGGCCAACTGGCAGGAGAAACAGCCTCATGGTGGACCCTCCCCATCAGAGGTGGGTTCCTCCCGGTTCGGACAGATTCTCCCGAACCGGTAGCAACCCGCTGGTGATGTCACGATGATGTCACGGATCCGGTTCGGTCGGCGCTGCCATCTTCTTTTTTGGAATTTTTTTTTTGGGAATTTTTTTTTTTGGAATTTTTTTTATTTATTTTTTCTTCTGCGCATGTGCAGAAGCCGAGTTTCCGGCACTGCGCATGCATCACCATCTTGTTTTTGGCTTTTTTATTTTATTTTTTTATTTTTTGCACTGCGCATGCATGCACCCACGAGATGTGGCCATGTGGCGCGGGAGGAAGCGAACCGGCAGTGAGGTAAGTTAGAACCCACCCCTGCTCCCCCTACATAGTTTCAAACTGCAGGTAACATTAAAAAAAAGGCTAGAAGGCAAAATTGAGACTAAGATGGTAGAATTCTAGACTGTAGTATTTCTGGATGAACGTACGAGCATAATCAAAATAAATGCTTCCCTATGTTTAGGATATCAGCATAGTAGAAGACAGTAATGCTGAAAGGCTCTCTCTTATGTTTTGGCTTAATCAATACATTGAAGGATATTTGTATATATAATCAAAAACACAAATCATCCTTGAAGAGGTATAGCCTTTGTCAACTCCTGCTGATACATTCTTTTCTACACATTTAAACTGTGCATTGTCTTAGTCCTTACCCAAAGATATTTTCTCTCCAGAGTCAGCTGGAAGTAAGAAAACAAGCAATGCTAAGCCTGATATAAGGACGCAGGGAATCAATAAGTTCAACCCATAGTAAAGGGTGCGACGGCGCATTGTAACAGTGTAAGTCACATCTGGATATGGCTCTTTGCAGCACTCATAGTACAGCTCATTCCTTTTGCCTGGGACACCTGCACAGAAGCAAATTGAAAATATAATAAGAGTAGAAATATGCAATTTCATTCTCAAAACAGCTGAACAGTCAACATTCTTGCTAATTGAAGGCAGTCAGGGATCTAGACCTTATCTGAAGTCTTCAGATGTATTGAATTTAGTAGTTATCAAATATGAAAGTTGAAGTCTAATATACTATGAGGACACTAGGTTGAGAAAGGCTGGTCTACACTTTTCTTTTCGATTAATGTATTAGGTCAATTCAGGTGATGTGTGAAATCACGGTTCGCAAAAATTAGTCATGATTCCTGATGATATCTGAATGGATAATACGGTTTGAGCTGAGGCAGCAAACTTGAATTTAGACTTCAAGACTGGAAGGTAGTTTGTAGTCATGTAGGGTTCCATGACTTAAATATGAGTTGTAATTCATATCCTTTAATTCCTTCCTATCAACTGTTTATTTACCCTAACCCTAACCCCTAACCCTAACCCTAACCCCTAACCCCTAACCCTAACCCTAACCCTAACCTTTGCATTCCCTTAGATGTACATCTTAAGTATTAAACCAATTCCAAGTTTAGGAACAGGAGAAGAGCCCAGCAGAACCTACCAATTCATTAGTGACTTTGTTCATTCTGTAGATTACCAGGTATCCCATATCAGATCACTTTGATTATTTTACCCTTTTACTACTTCTTAGAGAAAGTGTGGAGAAGCTGTGGTCCTGCAGAAATTGCTGAATAGCCTTCACCAGCCTATCTATTTGTGAGAAATGCTGAAAACTGAATTCCTGAATATCCAGAGAGCCAAAGCTTATTTAATGCTTCTATCCCATTCATTTTCAGTCATTCTTGTGAACACCGTAATATTCTAGGAAATAATGTATGAGTACCATCTCTGGATAAATATTTAGCTTTGTCACGGCACCAATCTTACTCTAAGGGCATATGATTGTACACACTGAAAAATCCATATAAATCTATGAAGCAGCCCAAACATATCTCATGAAGAATTAGTCGATGTTCCTTAAAAAATTATCTAAGCATATACAGTAGCCATTACTCTTCTGATCAGTTTCATTGTAGAACTGTAAGGTGTAATTGACTATTCTTCAATCTCTCTATCAAATTGCAAATAGCAATCAACCATTATTACAATGTTTAGTGATTGAGGTTGTAGGTCTCAAGCTATTTATAGGACAGCAGATGGAAAATATTTTCATTGTGTTGCCTTTGTATAGAACCAATGCTACTTCTGTTTTAGTGGTTCTTTCAGCATCCCTCTTTACATTTTTTTTAAAAATAATTTTCATCCAGAGTATGGATTAAGCAAGACTAAAGGACATGGCTGGAAAAGTTCAATAGCCTTGACAGAAACAGATATGCAGAATGAACGTCAACTCTGAAACAGCAAACATGGGGAAGTTCTGAAGCCTAGTTTTAAAAAGTTGTGACGTTACCAGTCAGCCTTTTTTAAAAAAATGCATACTACAAAAAGCTCTGCAGCTTTTGGGGGGGGGGAAATCACCCAAATACCAGCTTTCAGTGTGAGCAAGAAATATATAAATATGCAGGCACTCATAACGAGGGAAAAAAATTTTCTCTCTTTCTCCAGGCAGAGCTGAATTTAGCCATAAACTAAACAAGCTACAGCTTAAGACGTCAATGTCTGAAGGGGGCCTCCAATATTTCAGATTTTCATTTGTCATGATTTTATTATAATTTCACATATGAAAGCCTCCATAAATTAAGCTCTCCTGTATGGCTCATATGGCACTTTCTAGTTTGATTAAATTATGCCTTCTTTCAGTATGCGTTCACACTTTCTGTTCATAGGGGGTCTTTCTCCATCCCACCCTGGGATTGTTATGCATCTTGGCAGCATTCTTGCCATGTTTACTTGTGTTATATTCTCTGTTAGTCCCTGCCAAAGACAGTCCATAGCTTAGGGCCTCACTATGTTTAAATCCAATCCTGGCTCTGGGCAACAGCTCTGATAAGATTAAATTCGGATTAAATTCCGGGATTTTGTTATCACTGGAAATAACTTTTGAGGCACACATCCACTGCTGTCACAGTCGATCAGCTGTAGGAACAGCATAGATTTCCCAGGCCCACCTCCAAGCCTATGAATATTTAAACATAAGCTGACAGAAGAAATGTTTTGAAATAAAATATGCAAGTTCTTAGGGGTCCAGTTCTTAGGGTGTTGGAAAACTGAAATTGTAGTCTGAGCTGAAGCCACAGTAGATGAATCAAATGGGGCCAATACACTATCCCTGTCAAGCAAGACATCTCAGATATGTCAGTGCAAGGGGCCCCCTTTTGCAATTCTCTCCTTTCTTAAAAATAAACATTGTGAAAAAGGGAAAAAAGTACACTTAGTTTGCAAGGATGGAGAACTTCTTTCTCTTAAGATTGGCTGATCTACAATTTGAAACAGTTAGTCCCTTTTTACAATTGAACTACAATTGCTAGCATACAAGTCAATAGCAAAGCATGCTGGGAGTTGTAGTTCAGCAATATCTTAAGCATTATTGTTTCCCAAAATGATTTGCAGCATACAAGTAGTCCTCAACTTGCAACAATTCATTTAGTAACCGTTCAAAGTTACAATGGCACATGAGCGACTTGTGGCCATTTTTCACACTTATGACGATTGCCCCATCCCCATGCTCATGTGATTTACATTCGGATGCTTGGCAACTGGTTCATATTTATGCTCTGGGGTCATGTGATCATCTTTTGTGACCTTCTGACAAGCAAAATCAACGAGGAAGCCAGATTCACTTAACAACCTTGCTACTACTATTTTAACAACTGCAGTGATTCACTTAACAAGTGTGGCAAGCAAAGTCGTAAAATGGGGCAAAACTCACTTAACAAATTTCTCACTTAGCAACATATATTCTGGGCTCAATTGTGGTCGTAAGTCGAGGACTACCTGTAATATAGTTGGATAGCAGAGTTAATGTATTATGTTTGATTCTGGAGGTGGAGCAGCGGTGGGTTGCTCCCGGTTCGGCGACGGCGGCGGGAGGCTCCGCCCACCCACCCGGGATGCTTCTGCGCATGCGCAGAAGTGTTGCGCGTGCACGTGAACCGGTAGCAACGGGTTTTGGAACCCACTATTGAGGTGGAGGTTACTGCCAAGGAGGAAAAGTCCAAGTCCTGGATAGGCAGATGAATAGGAGATAAAGCAGTCAACTGGATGATCAGTCCTTTTGCTGAGAGGAAGCAGGAGCCCTGATGTTCCTCTGTTGGATTGGCTACTTGAGATCCTCTGATTCCTTGAGCTAGTGGGATATAATTTATGTAACTTATCTAAGTTAAGCAGAATTAGGACTGGATAGTATTAGTCTGAAAATATATTGGCTGTAGGGAGACTGGAAAGATTTAAATAAAAAAATGAAAAACAACCTCCAAACTGATTCCATGAAAACTATAAGGGCGCAATCAAGAAATTTTCAAGAGTTCAACTTGATTTGAAAGAGTCATTTATCTTTATCCTAAACTTGACCTACTTTATTCCATTCTCTCAAACCAGAAGGTGCAGGGTCCTAGGAACGGTATTACTTAGTGGCAGATGTATGAGTGATGCAATATTTATCTTACACCTGATATGGAAACACACTGAAGCATGGCTGGAGTAGCATCACAGAAACGGATATATAATTATCCTTCGTTAACAGGATTTTAAGAAAATCTTGATCTGGATTCATTAAGCTTCTTTAAGAAATTCAACATACCTACTAAATCCCATTCACCGTTTGATATGTAGTTAGAAACATCAGCTTCGAGCATTTGCAGATCAAGCAGCCAACCATTGTGTGTCCATGAACCAAATTTCAAATTGCATTTCTGCACATCAAAAGGAAACCAGCGGACATCAATGTAACATGTGCTTTTCAAGATGCCTGCAAGGAAAGACAACGTTAAATTGATGAAGACAAGGGTAAAATGGGATGAAATTGCATTTATATACATTTACTGTATGTATATTTACACCAAACATTAAAGGGGCTGATGGTTTTAAAGTGTGTCCCAAACTCATCTGCTAATAAATTAAATCTATAATTTTAAATCCTAGCTGCACTCTTTGGAGGAGAGTGCAGCAAATGTAAAAGTTAACAAAAGAAATAGCATGGCTGACTGGGGAATTCTGGGAGTTGGTCCACACGTCTTAAAATTGTCAAGGTTGGGAAACCTTGCTCTAGAGTATCAGTAAAGCTCAAATCAGCTTTGCCTCCAATGCGCAGATATCAAATTCTTCTCCATAGTAGCATGTATTGACGTGAAGACTGTATATTATCCATTTCAGCCTCAGCAAAAACTGCTGAATTGCTAGCTGTGGAAGTTATTCATACTGTGAAACTAATGTTCTCACTTCAGTGCCTCAGATTTTCTGGCCACTGGGACATTTCCAAAAGGTTTTTTGAGGACGGCCCACAGGGCACTTAGCTCTTTGGCGTTTTAAGTTTGTTAGTTTAATTTATTAGCTTACAGGTAGGTTCGTTTTCAAAGACTGTGTAACCTAATAATGTTTTTCAAGTGCTGTGGGTGGGAGTGAAAAATTCCTACAGTAACCTGTTATATTCCATGTCTGGAAGTATCAGATTGGTCTTCTGATATCACCTTATTTCCCACATGAGAGAAATGCTGGGTTCTCAGAGGTTTTGTTTTTCCTGACTCTGAATAATTTGTCACTCAGGAAGACAGAAAGTATCATCAATGATTCTAGTGTAATTTCATACTTATTGGTCTTAAAACCTAATAATATCCATCTTGGTGACTATCATCAAAATGCAGGCTGGCATGAAAAACATCATAAAAAAAAGAAACTATTTATTTATTTATTTATTTTATTTTATAAAATTTATATGCCGCCCAACTCCCGAAGGACTCTGGGCGGCTTACATCATAAAAAATAAAACATATAAAAACAATTTAAAAAAGAAAGGGGGAAAAAAAAAACCCCAACTATATTTAAAATAAAACATTCACGCAACCATGCATGGGCCAATCAGAACAACAATTGGCCCCAGGCCTGCCGGAAAAGCCAGGTCTTAAGGGGTGGACGGAAGGCCAGTAGGGG
>QLTV01004245.1:1249903-1262039 GCA_003457575.1 Thermophis baileyi | reverse complement strand
CGCCCCGCCGCGGCCCTCCCCGCGGCGCCCCCCTCTTTTTTTGGATTTTTTTTTTTAAATGGGAGGGGGGATTTTTTTTTTATTTTTTTTTTCTTCTGCGCATGCACAGAAGCCGAGTTTCCAGCACTGCGCATGTGTCACCATCTTGTGTTTGGCTTTTTTTGGCTTTTTTTATTTTTCAGCACTTCGCATGCGCGTGCGCGCTTTGTGCGCACGCGCCCACGAGGCGCAGCCACGCTGTGCGGGAGGAAGCAAACTGGCAGCGAGGTAAGCTAGAACCCACCCCTGCTTAACTTGATATTTGGGGGCAGGTTGGCAAAAGGGAAGGGTGACTCTTCAAGTTTAAAAGTCTAATCTTCTTTTAAAGCCATCCAAGTTAATGGTTGTCAGTGTTTTGTGGTAATTAAGTCCACAGGTTACATGTTCCTTAGAAGGAAAAGAATTTATCATATTGAATTATTTGATTAGATGAACTTGAGTAACCACAATACTATTCTGCAAGTTTTTAAAAATTACATCATACATGATTGCCTTACCTGTTGTACAGAAGAATATCTGGCACCCAAATCTGATCAGCTGGAAATCTCAAATTCTGAACTCCTGGATATTCATACTGATCCCATGACAAATATGCATCGATCCAGTACTATGGAGAAATATATACTGTATATTTATTACAGCACCTTAAATGCTCTCACTATATAAAATAATATGAGGAATCAGTGACATCATCCCAGGGCCAGGTTTATCTGTGATGAGATATATACAAATTTTTATAGATGGAATTGCCAATGACCTACAGAAAATGATGATGGAAGATATTTGGGTTCACGAGACTAGATATGCCATAATAGTTTTAGTAATTGACTAATATGCAGAGCATTTCTGTTTCAAAACCCTGTTCTGTTTTTTTAATTACTATTTTTTCTTGAGGTAAAACTACCTACTTTTTTCCTGGGCTTTTTTAAAAAAATAAATCCATTGCTGCTCTGTTTCATCATTGTTCTGATCGTTTAATATAGTGAAAGAAAGAAAAACTAATTTGGGAGAAATGACAGAAAGTACAATGATAGTAACTGTTTCCTGCCCACAGATAGGAAAACAACAGGCAAGTTGGCATGATACAATCCCAGGGAAATTTCCAGTAGGAGAGCATGGTAAACTGCAGCTCATGCAGACTCTTCTAAACCAGTGTTTTTCAAATTTGGCAACTTTAAAATATGTAGACTTCAACTCCCAGAATTTCCCAGTCAGCATGCTAGGGAATTTTGGGACTTGAAGTTCACACATCTTAAAAGTTGCCAAGTTTGAAAAAAACACTCTTCTAAACTAAGTATGTGTAGTAATGTACAATAACACTGAATACAACTGTTAGGTTAATATTAGGAAGATTATGGGCTAGGGTAGAGGTATAGCACTCACCCAAAATGGCAATCAGAGCATTTGATTTATTTGTAATTCCTAGTAGGATCTACCAGATGATACCACATTCTGCATTTCTCTGCCAGCATGCCTTATTAGCAACATCCACATTAATAAGAAATATAGGGAGCAGTACAGGGTAATATACTAAATTAGGGGTCGGGAAGAGGGACAAATTGCAGTGTTCAGTTTTCAGCACAAATTGAAGTTTAGCTTCAACATTAATCTGGCTCAAATCTCTTCCAGAAATTACTCAGCTTTCTCTGAAATCCAATAAAGCCAAACTATTAATTTCTCTATCCTAAGAATTATAACTAACATAAACTCTAAATAGGCAGGATTTATTTTCTGCTTCAGACAATCTTTTCTCCATCTGGAGAATCTGTTCTTTGGCAAATAATTAAATTCAGCCAGTGGCTCACCTAGAATAAAGGCAAAATTACTCACCATCTGTAGCCATGCATTTGTTATCAAGACCTGGTTCTTTTCATCCTTAAAAAAATAGGAGGAAAAATCATTTAAATGAGCAGTTTTCTTAATTATTTATAAATCAATGGTTTTAAAAGAGGTTCAGGAGAATTCAGACTGACTACAGGTAGAGACATTCAAATAGGCTTATTATGGACTGTTTTTATTGCTCTAATTATAATTATAATTATTAAAAACTTGGCAGATGAGGGATTGACTCACTGTTTATATATTAACTCTCTGTATTATTCCTTAAGAGTGGCAAAATTCTGCACAGCTCCTGATTCTTTATAGCAGTGCTTGAAAAATTCATTGGCAATATATTTTAAATCTATAAATGTTATTCCATTTGTAAGCTTCAAGTCTAAAAGTAGATCATGCTTTAACTCTTTAGGATGAATTGGTGGCCAACTGGGAAATGGTCTTATGCTTCTAGAATCGCAGCAGCTAATATAAAATAGATAAACTTAAGAGATATGGATGCTTTTCATAAATGTTATATATTATGATTCTTTTTCCCCAATTTGCACAATTCTATTTCTATTTGCACAATTGTTTTATAACTGCTATATTGACAGCTACACTTGATCTTAGCCAAAAGGCCGAGAAGCGATTATATTTACAGCTGCATTTGATTTGTTACATATCCAATGACAGTAATGAAAAGTATTCCTTCAATTAATGAGATTATTTTTCTAGGACCTTAGGAAAAAATAAATGTTATTAAAATCACACACACTTTTAATATAGTGTGGGTATCTGTTCTATACAAGTGGAGTCTGTAGCCCAATTGCTGTTGCTTCTCTTTTTTCATAAATAATGTACTTTTGACCATATAAGAACTGACACTTTGAGAATGAAGGTCTCAATGAACAAATGTAACCCACAGAGAACTTTGTATCATTGAGTAGAACATAGGGGTATGCTTCTATCAATAGATGCAATTTTGCTTCATGGAACACTAGGTGACATCCCCCCCCCAAGCATCTGTTTTAGAAGTTGCCCCAATCTTCCAAAGCAGCTTTTGAGAGCCCAGGTTGTTGAGATAGAATGGGAGGAGAGAAATAGTTCAGTACCAAGAGAGGAAGGGTGAGGGAAGTCTACAAGCATGACATTGGATTTCATTTAGATAACTACATCTAGTCTAGCTCCCAGCATGATCAGCTAGAAGGGGAAGGGTGGGGGAAAAGAAAAATCAATTACAGTTCCTACAAACTATAATTAAATATATGTAAGTTCATTTGGAGTGTGTCAGCATTTCTCTGTTACAGAATCCAGTCAATATTTATTAAATCCTTACCTAGAGGTTATTACACCATGACATTGAGATAAACAAACCAGGAAAGAATCAAAAATGAAATCAACAGTATAGAAGCAGGATATAAATGAATACAGCTACAATTATTAAGTTCACTGGTTTCAATAAAAGTATACAGTAGAGGCATAAAAGTTCTCTCTTTGTGAAAGAAACGTAAGATATATTCTGAATGCAGGAATGAAGATATAATACACAACTCCTGCACACATAATTCACAAGATCAGGGGTGTCAAACTCAATTTCATTGAGGGCCGCATCAGGGTTGTGTTTGACCTTGGGGCGCCGGGTGGGCGTGATCAGGGTGAGCGTGGCCCGATTTTCAGCTGGGATGGCCTCCTGCAGCCCTCTGCCAGCAAAAATGGAGCTCAGGGTGGCCGCATGCACCCCCCCCCCGAACTACGTATTCGCTGGCAGAGGGCTGCAGGAGGCCGTCCTGGCCAAAAACAGAGCCTGTGAGGGCCGCGCATGACCCTCCTGAGCTCTGTTTTCGCTGGCAGAGGAACCACAGGCTGGTCCTTCGCTGTTTCCAGGGTGGTCCTGTGGGCCAGATCTAAGCACCCCATGGACTGGATCCAGCCCACGGGCCTTGAGTTTGACACCCCTGCACAAGATCATGTACAGTAGTCATGGACCCATTAGGACTCTGCACAGTGTTGACACTATCTTTATTGCTTATCCTCTTCTCATCTTAAGTCCACAATATATCCAAATATTACACTCAGTGGGGAACTTGAAGGCGTATTTTCAATTTGGCAGCATCACTGACATCATCTTCATCACTATCAACATTCTTTCATCCGAAAGGTTTCCATGAATCCAGAATTACAGTCCTCCACATGAAGCAGTGAGACTCATGAGCACTTTATTGAAGAAGCAGCTATTTATTCATTTAATTTGTATAGCCACTTAACTCAACAAGTGACTCTGGGCAGTGAACCATCTCAGAATAAGTTGAAAACAATTCCCGCTACAAATGTAAAAATTAAAATACACAGCAGCCGAAGAAGATATCATAATTGACAGTCACTAGCGCTGCCATGATATGGGGCCCTGAGTGTGTAAAGGCCCAGGCATGGAAGCAGCTCTTCAAAATGTTACAAAAGGCCAGCAGGGTTGAAGACATCCTAATTTTCAGAAGAAGAACGTTCGCCAAAGTGGGTGCTACAGCAGAAAAGACACACTACCTGGGCCATGCCAATTGGCATTCCTTAGTCAATGGGACCCAAAGCATATCCGTCTTCTGGATCAGATCAGATAAATAAAAATAGACAGAGAAAGAATACACTGACATTATAAAACATTCCATTCTTCTCACCAGAGTTCTAACACTAGATTGAGTTATAATTATACTATTTACTGCAATAAAGCAGTATTTCCGTCTCCTACCATATCTCGAATTTAGCTTATTCTTTCAAAACTAAAACTAAAATAATAATAAAATGTGTATCTTATTTTCATATCCAATCACTTCAGTTTTATTAAGCATTGATTCACTTAGGAGCCACTTTCATTGATAATGGCAGCATGATTTGAAATGTTGACGTATTCCTTTTTACCACTGCCAATACTATATTTTACAATAAAACCATTTTATCATTCTTCCCAGCATTGCTCATTTCTTGATAGTAACTTCTTCAAGAAAATAAAAGTCCTTGTACTGACAGTTTCAAGGGAGCTGAGGGATTTCAGAATGAAAATCTACTTCTCATTGAAATGGTAAGTCTGTTTTTGAGCCAGAACACTATTCAATCTTTAGGAGAGCTTGCAAAATTCAATATTCCTCCCACATAGATATAAGCAAATCCTTGTGGATGTTTATTTTATTAGATTTGTACCACTTTTTCCCATTAAAGGTATCCAAGGCAACAAAATCCATATTTAAAAATAGCACAAATAAATATTTTTACCTTTGCCATCTACAGTATATGGAGGTTATAGCACAAAGCAGTCAAACAACAAGCAACAATAACTAGCAGCTGTATAGGTAAGCTGTTTATTTTAACAGAAATGTTCTTGGCAATTAATGGAAATCTTGGAAAGGTCCTCTCTAAAAAGTTTCAAAAACAACAGTTTCCCACTACCGTAGTAGGAATTCACACCTCATCTGGTTTCCCAGCTCCTGAAGGCAACCTTCTCTTGCCTGAAGTCAAGGCAACTTAACAATCTGTCCCATTGTTCAGAATTGCTTGAAGGGCCAGTTTTGACCTGTTCCCTTACACAGTTGGTTCCCACCTCCCTTTTATTGTAAAATAAAAGTAATGCAGTAAGGAACTTAAGTCCAGGGATAGAATCAGAACTTTCAAACAAAGGGAATGAAATCAGAGTTTTGCACACACACTTCAGAAGTAAAAAAAAAAGACCAACTACAATTGCTGTCACAACATAGCAATCTTTAAAAGAAAACCCTATACATTTATTATCTGCAAAGGTCACTATGAATATGTGAAGGGTTCCTCCATGTTTATCCATACACTTTCCTTCATTTGAAAACAGTTTTTTATTTCCATCCCTATGCATTTACTACACTTTACTAACCTTTGCAATTTCTTACATCAAAGATTTGTTTTAAAAAAAACAACCTAAGTGGTAAAGGAAGGCCGACAAGCCCAGGAGCAGCGCGCTCACACTCAGCTGGCTGGCGAGGAGGCAGGGCATCCCAACACAGGCAGCTCTGCAGGAAAAGAAACTGCATTTTTTTTTTTGCCGAGCCGAGCCGACACAGGGTCGCATTGTGGCTCTGCGTCGTAATGGGCTTCAGGAGGAGGATGGGACCCCGTCTCCCCCATTGTGAAGCATGCGAGTGAAAAAGTTCACTCAATCAATTCCAACTTTTCGAGATCTTTTTCTTTTGAGAGAAGTTGGAATTGATTGAGTGAAATGCGATGGAGAAACGCGATTGGAGCTGGGCTGGGGAGACTGTGTGCATGCTCAAAGAGAGGGCTCTGCGTGCCAGGTCTGGCACGCGTGCCATAGATTCACCATCACGGTTCTAGGGCATTCTGTAATAGCATTATTTTCACTCTGTTCCGAGCAGATTCTATTATCTTTCTTGATATTCCCTTTTCATTTAGCAATATCAAGAACATTTGAGCTTATGTACTACCCTATAGTGCTTTACATCAATCTCTGGGCAGTTTACAATGTTTTGTAAACATTGTTTTACAATAGTTTACATTTACAATGTTTTGTAAACTGTTTACAATGTTTGGATATTGCCCTAACAATCTGGGTCCTCATTTTACCAACCTCGGAAGGATGGAAGGCTGAGTCAACCTTGAGCCCATCAGGATCAAATAGAGTTTGCCTGCAATACTGCATTTTAATTATGCCATCAGTAATTAAAATTTATTTGCTCCTCTCTAGGCTCTCTCAGATTCTTTGTTTTCTTCCGTGTCCATTTTTTCCAAGATCCCTCTAGACAACGCCAAGTAATGATCTGTACAAATAATAATAATTCAGAATCTCTCATTACCCTTGTATCCTTCATTAATGCTCTCAGACTTTTATCATAAAGAATCAAAGCAGTCTTGCTTTTAGAATTACGTTCATTCCTTTGTCATCTGTATGTATAAAGTTGTGATTTAAAACAGATTGTTTCTAAGCATATGTGCATCAATCACTGTTTTCATTTATCCTTGGATCTATTAAAATCCAATGACATTTTCTGTAGCCCCTCATCGCCTACCTGTACATCCATGCATGCCATCTAACCCTGGATCATATTCATTCAGCGTGTTACATATGTTTCCCCAAAGTCATCTCTTGTTCTTCCAGATAATACTACTATTACCAACCTGTAGATTCCTACTTTCATAACAACCGAACAGTCACCTATTCATATTTTCTGACATATCTTTTTTAGCCCTTTCATTCATCATGGAAACAACTTCATTCAGATCAGTTACTTTGATTAATTTCAGGGGGGGGGAATGTGTTAAAAAAAAAATAAGGGCTATGCTGCACTGGAAAAGAAAGTGGGTTGGATATAGATTTTCTTGAATCTATAGACTAATAATCAACATTTGTGTACTTCACTGGACAGCCTCTGGCACACCAGATTTTGCTGAATATGAACTCATAGTAACCCCAGCAGTGTAGCTGATGGATGTTGAAAGATAAATCTTGGCAACATCTAGATAGCTGCAAGTATATGCCTATTATATATACTTGCAATAATTCTTGAACTATAGACCTGTAGGTATAGTGCTATAGTGCAGATGGGTAACTGAGATCGTCTTATTTAAATTTCATGTATTTGTATAATTGGAGATAGCAAACTGTTGGATAACCATGTGCTAACATCTCCATGGGCATGATCCCTTGTGGCAGTGGAGGCAGCATTAACCGAGTGCATTGAATAAACTTACAGTATTGAGGGCTCTAGGGACCAAGTCTTCTGTAACAAAATAAAATGATATTTAGTGATTAAATCCTAGAGATAAACGTTTTCCAACCAGTAGTGTTCCAAGAAATCAGGGAGGTCACCCTTTGTCCCTTGCCAGGTCAGAACGATGGTTGGCTGCAAAATTGGACCCCCTGTTCTGGTGAAGGAGGTTCTTTCTGGTGAGATCAATTACTGTAATTACATTGGGCAGCCTGGTCCACTTTACATGGGAATGGGGGGCACCCAAGTGATCCCACCCATACTGATGGTGGAGCATGAGGTTAAAGGTCCCGTGGAAGCTATTTGGGGTGGAAAAAATTATGAGGCTTTAAGTGGCAAAAGCAGAACAGGGCAACAGAGATGAAATTATTAGATTAGATTAGGTGATTAATATTTCCTATGAGTTCTTCAGCTTGAGCTTTGTGGCCACTGTTAATTTGCCTGGAGCTGGACTGTGTGGCAAGAGGGAATAAATCACATGTGGAAGAAACACCAATGCTTATAAAATATTTAAAGTTTGATTTGGAGTGATTGATGAAATTTGCAATAGAGAATACTCAGTCAAACCAGAGCTGTTGGTTATCCATTATACTACATCCTGCATTCTAGCTGCCTCTCCCTGCTGTGACAAGGTTTCAGTGATGCAAGCTTGCTCATAGGACATCTTATTTGTACCATTGCCCGGTGTCAATGAAATGGGGAAGACGCTGATGGATAATTCATCTTGACTTTCAAGAACTTGGGTTGGGGAAAAGCAGATGTTGTGCACAGCTGTTAGACAAGGTATCCATTTTAGCTTTTTCTTTTTTTTTCTTTGCAGGATACTCCATTTCCATCAGAAGGTCAAAGTTATCTTAATCAATGAAGACACTGAACCTTGGCCATTTCTCTGTTGGCTTTAATTGCCATTTTGTGTTATGGGCAGGATTGGAGTCTTTAGTTAGAGGCACTAAAGCAGCAAAGGGCTTGTCTGTCTCCTGGATCAGCTTCATTGCTTGCACAAGACCTTCAATTTTAGATAATATCTCTGACTGTTCATTTTTTAGCCATTGTGCTCTAGGAGTTAATCAGGTCACTTTCAAAAGGACCAAGTGATGTTTTTCTTGTGCTGGCAGAGCATTTAGCTGCACCCCCTGTTGTCAAGGATAGAGATAAGATAGACGTTTGGCAGCCATCCATGTTAAACACAACATTTTGTGTGAGCTGGTGTAGTATTAGTATTTAGAAGGGATCTCACATTTTGACCAATAAATATCCAGATGGAAAAAATTCCAGACTTTTTCAGCAAAGTCCTCATTTTTTTTTACAAACATTAATGATATAGAGTTGCTGAAAAACAGCTGACCTCTTTGGTGCATTTGGCACATGGGGTCAAGATAGCCAAATATACGGTAATATTCTAATTATAAATGTCTTCCTTTACCACTTAGGTTTTATTTTTTTTAAACAAATCCTTGATGCAATAATTTGAAGATCTACCTTTCGGAAGTCATTTGGGAACATTCAAATGCTTGTCATATACTGGCAGGTGATTTTAAGGACTTGGTGCTAATCAGCGGGTTCTTCTTCTTATATTTGCAGTCATATTTTCCCAAAAAAGGCCACACTGGAGATCAATTGCACCACTTTAAGGATAAGGATGTGTACAATGCAAGGTAGTGTTGATCGTTCCCCACCAGAAAATTTAGGTATTGTATCAAAAATGATATGCAAACTCTTATTAAGATACCTAAGACTTAAAGATTAATATTGTGCCCAGTTTTTGGCACAAGAGTTCAACAAAGACATTGGAGCAAATTAAAGGATGCCTACCAAGACATTGACAAATCTATGAATGAAATCCTATGAGGAATAGCTAAAGAATGTGGGAATGTTTAGCCTACAAACTGGCAGGAGACATAACAGCAATTTCAAAATATTCTCTATTGCACTAAAGTTAAGGACCAGATGGAATCTCCCCTTTCAACATTGAATGCTGCCAAACAGCCCTTACTGATAAAACATCTAAAGAATAAGAAAACGAGTTGTTCTTGATACATAAAAATAAGTGCTTTAGAACTGCAAGCTTCAAAGTCCTGTTGCTCCCTCAACAACCCCTCAAACTTCCTTCTAATCTATGCCAGACATTAGTTGAAATTAATTCTCTTCTCATTGCCATCAATGGACGAGTTAAACCAAAAGAAGAAAAAGAAAAGAAAGCACACAAGTGTCCCTCTTTCCTTCCACTTTGACAATTCATCACTTAACAAAGCTTTTAATGTCCTTGAAGGATTCTGTGTTGGAACTCTTCACAAGATCAGTTCAGATTGCCTTGTCTATGATCCTTATTTATTGCCACTCTCTTGCTGAAGTACAAGTTCCCTTATTCTCTAGAACAGTGGTTCTTAACCTTCCTAATGCCGCGACCCCCCACCCCGCCGCTCCTTGCGCGCGCGCGTGCCCATCCCGATTCAGTGTTTCAGTTAAAAGTTCTCATACTTTTATGGTTGCAGGCTTCTCTCTACTGTATGTGGTGGGAAGGAACAGTGATTTTCTTGAGTTCCCAATGACATAGAACAGTGGTTCTCAACCTTCCTAATGCCACGACCACTGCCCTGCCGCTGCGACCCCCTCCCCGCCCCCTCCCCATGTGCGATGAGCTGACAAAGGGGGCATGCCGGGCTAGCGTGCACTTAGGCGACCCCTGTGAAAGGGTCGTTTGACCCCCCAAAGGGGTCGCGACCCACAGGTTGAGAACCGCTGCTCTAGAAAATAACAAATTACCTGTTATTAATTTCTCTATGAAAATAACAAATATATTTCTGGGAATGACTGAAAGGCCAACCGCATTACAGCCCTTGTGGTCACATATCCACATGATTCAGGGATTTCAGTTTCAGAACCGTTTATCATTCCATGGTTTGCTTAAAAAACATCAGGAAGCCAAAAAAAAAAAAAGTTTAGTTGTGACTTCCGTTTGTAGATTGAAAAGGGGGCAGTAGCATTTTAAATACACAAAACAGAAGCTGTTTGCACACTCAGCTAGAAATCATCAACTGGCAAGTCATGGAAACAGGATGCTGAGTAGTGATGAGGTATCTGAGTAGTAATGAGGCATTTGTGAGTAACCCTTTGACCAAACCACAAAGTTCTATGTTAGAAGTGAGATACATAAAAATAAACAATATTCTCAGATGAGGTCTTAGAGAATTTTTATGGGTATCAATTTGGAAGCATGCAGGAAACATGTACCAAGCTGTGTCACCAACCAAGTGACTAAAGATTCTAAGCAGTGCATTAAATATTACATACATATTCTGTTAGTGGCTTACATATTGACTTGTCATTTTAAGTATTCAAGGGCACATTTCATGCCAAAATCTGCAGATGTTGCAACAAAGGAAATGAGACATCAGTGGTTATTCTAAAGTATTAATTGTTTAGCGCGACTGGTGGCACAAAATGAGAGAAGATTGCAAAGATTAAAAATGAAAGCAATTGGATTAGTATTTTTCATATATATGGAAACAGATTGTTAAGGAATTGTGCAGAGTAACCTCTGGGCCCTGAAGGTTTGCACAGTTCACCGTAATGTTGCAGTAGATATAAGTAATGATTCAGTCAATAACCAGATATGTTAAAGTGTATAAAAGTAGTTTACTTAAAGAAATAGCACAGTCCAAATAACAGTCCGAATCATACACGTTCTATCAGTCAGTATTCAGAAGTACAGTAGTCTTCTTACCAGCCTTTCTTTGTCTTAATCAGCAAACAAAGATTTCAAGTATCACAGATAGTTAGCTACACACAGAGCTTACTCTCAGACACGAAGTCACTTAAGCAATGAATCAGCAAAAGAGAGAGAACTAACCATGTTCTCTAGCTCCCTCTTATGGCTGTAACTGCCAGTCAGAATGCACCAATGCATTTAAAGCAATATGACATATATACAGTACAATTAAACAGTGATTCGTGGCTTGTTTATATTAACCAACCCAACCGTTTGGACAGAGTCCTAACACAGATGATATCATTCTCTTCATTCAAGGACAAGAAAAACGTGTGGCTTAAACCGGAGAAGCTTAAATATCAGGAAGAATTTTTACAAGAAGGACATTTTATCATGCTTGGTAGATATGTTTAAAAAAAAAAACTAGAAAATGTTGGATTCAAATACATACACTGATTCAGAGGATTTTAAAGATTAATGTACAATTGAGACCAGAGGACTTTCTTTTGAGACTGATGGACAAAGAGTTGGAAAAATGTAATGGTACTTTGTTTTTGTAAATGATAGCTGCAGCAAGAGTATTGTATGCATATATGGAAAGACTCAGCAATACGTACAACGGAGGAACGGTTGATGAAGATGATTGTACCTGCTGAAATGACCAAACTGATTAGAGAAAAGACAATATCCGCATCTATTGCTGATTGGAAACCCTTACAAACTTTTTGCATGAAACAGAAAATAAATAAATAAACAAACCTATGATTAGAAAAAAATAGAGAATAAAAAAATGAGAGGTTTTCATTTTATAACCACAAAATAAGAGGTAATTTGT
>QLTV01004245.1:1236276-1249776 GCA_003457575.1 Thermophis baileyi | reverse complement strand
CTTTTGTCAACCTTTTGTTTGTTGCTTATCTGAGTTTCTGTCTTGACCTGGTCTTTCTGAATGGATTACCAAATCTGCATTTCTAAAAGCTGGCCTCCTTAGTTTCTGCTTGGGGCAGGGAAACTGGGGCTGGTTTCTGAATAGGCTGGCCCAATCTTTTTTAATGGGCACAAAATATTTGCTGGGGGCTATTAAGAAAGACTGGGTCTGCTTTCTGTCTTTTTTTTTTTTTTGAAACATTAGGGAAATATAATATTCTGCCTTTTTAATATTTCAAAAAATATTTCATTCTTCTGGGGGTGGGTGCAGAGGTGGGTTTCAGCAGGTTCTGACCAGTTCTGGAGAACCGGTAGTGGAAATTTTGAGTAGTTTGGAGAACCGGTAAATACCACCTCTTACTGGCCCCGCCCCCATCTATTCTCTGCCTCCCGAGTCCCAGCTCATCGGGAGGAAATGGGGATTTTGCAGTAACCTTCCCCTGGAGTGGGGTGGGAATGGAGATTTTACAGTATCCTTCCCCTGCCACGCCCACCAAGCCACGCCCACAGAACCGGTAGTAAAAAAATTTGAATCCCACCACTGGGTGGATGCTAACTTTCTACAGTGGAAAACAGAAAAAAATGCTCTCATGATTTATGTTTTTGATGATTAGACAGGCTAGATTACAGAAAGGAGAGACATGTTGTAACAGAAAGGTAAATTTATAACTGTACTTATAACTGGTGTAAAGAAGATAGGAATACAGTTCTTTGTATCTTTTTTTGTTTTCTATTTTTGTTTTCTTTTATTTCTTTTCTTGCACTTTTCGCTTTCTCTTTGATTTCTTTCTTTTTCTTTTTTTCTTTCTTAATTTTTATTACTTTTATTAGATTTTTATTATTAAAAAGGAACAATTTTCTAAAGCTAGACTCAGAAAATGAAGAAAATTGTCAAGAGAGGCTATGGAATTCCATCAGTTGAAGATTAGATAAAGAATATTTGGAGCATTCTGGGTTTATTAAATGTCGGTATCAGTCCTTTTCAGGACCGCAAAGGCAATCCAGATAATGCATTTATTGTAAGCAAATAAAGTGGGGCATCACTGTTTATTTTGTTCTATTACATGACCTGAAACCACAATATACAAATATTATGCTGAACAGTCATACTTGCTATGCATTCCTATATATTTAGGATAGCCATATCTCAACAATAGGGTATACCCTTTGCATGCAAAAAGTCCCAATTCAATTCTTGGCATCTCGTGATATTGCTGGCATCTCATAGTAGAGCTGAAAACCTAAAATTGCAGAGAGCTGTTTCCATTACACAGTATTTTTTTTTAGATAGATACGCATTCTGACTTTTCCTGTGTGCACCCATCTACCCATCCTCCAAACCTACAATTAGACCTACCATAAGACTTTCTAACACACCACATATCACATATGCCTAGCATCCCTTGTATGCTGGAATATAAATTATGAGAGGTGTGCATGTGCTCGTTATAACGAATTTTGAGATATTCTTTATAGGTTACGTAGATTTCGGGCATTAAAAACAGACTAGCTCAACCCCAGGAATCTCTCCAAATATCTGTAGGTGTTACAGCTAGGTGGTAAAACAGATATTGCTGTTTAAAATGAGACCAGGAACGTCCTATAATGCTAGAAACTCACTGAAAATGACAAGTGGCAACACTGGGCTGTTTGGACAGATATGTGGAGAGACAGACTACATTTGCAGTGCAGTAACTAGAAAAGACATCTGCAGTTCAGTCACCAGACAAGCTCTCCCCACCCCATCCCTAACCTATGCTTTTGCCCAAGTCAGTATTCTGGGCATGTCTCCCAGTTACTAATGTCATATGCAGTCTTACAGTTGGCACTGTCCTTTGTGGATGGCTAATTCTGCTGCATCTCTTTATCATACCAGATGAAGAGAGTAGGTAGAGGCTGACTGGAAAAACGGAGGTCCCAAAAGGGGGTAATGATGCAGCAGACAGGCTCCTTATGAGCAAGTCCTTTGGGCTCAACAAAGCAATGGATCAATTCGTTTTTCGTACTTTTACCTGCAAGTCAAGTACACCTATTTACTGTACTCCAGGCCGACCCATTGCTGTATGTAAATTATATGCTCATCAGGGAGCAACAATTAAAATGGAACAATAATTAGCTCAAACTTAGGAAAGGGGTATGGCCCACTTTGTATATAGTCATCTTATTTACCGAACCTAATATGCAGAAGGTGTCATCAGAAACATTGAGCTGGAAAGAACAGAAATTGGAATTAAAGTTGCTGGAAGAAATATTAATGATCCCAATTATGCTGATAGTATCACCTTAGTGCAGTGGTTCTCAACCTTCCTAATGCCGCGACCCCCGCCCCACTGCCGCGACCCTCTCCCCACCCACTCCCCACGCACGATGAATTGACAAAGGGGGCGTGGCATAAAGATGGCGGGCTAGCGCGTGCTTAGGCGACCCCTGTGAAAAGGTCGTTCAACCCCCAAAGGGGTCGCGACCCACAGATTGAGAACCGCTGCCTTAGTGAATGGAAATAAGGAAGACTCAGGGAGTCCCATGTTGACAGTAAAAGATGAAACTGCAAAAGGCACTTTGATACTTTATATTTAAAAAAAATCCAAAACCAAAAAGTTTATATCAACTGCTAGTGCCAATCAAAAACTGAAGAATTAGCGGAAGTAGTAACAGATTATTTTTCTGAACTAAAAAATCCACATGGCAAATACTACAACAAGCTATATAATAAGACACACGAAGCATTCCATAATAGATAAAGTAGACAGCTCCCTAAAAGTATTAATTATAAAACTGAAACTTAAATATTTTAAACACACAATGCAGAAGTAGAAGTCTATAGAGAAGATCCTGATGCCTGGAAAAACTCAAGGCAGTATCAAATGAGGTTGGCACAAAATGCTAGCTACTATTATTGGTATCACAAGCATGAACTTAAAGGAACTCAAAAGAACAGCTATTGACATACAAGTGACTGAACAACTGAAGAACAACAACAAATGCAACTGACAGATCTGTACGGAAAGAATTTTGGGTTCAATGAAGCATTGAACTTGAAGTTTGGGTTTCAATGAAACAAGAACAGTATATCTTCCAGTGACAGGAATTACATCAGAATAATTCCTTAGATGTGCTTGACTTATATTTATTCTTTTCCTCCCAACCAAACATTCCAAGCTTCGTTGCCTCTTTGTCCTCTGAAATGCAGCCCCTCCCTCCTGGGAATCCAGGCTACATTCCATCACAGATAAGCAATCTGAAACTACATGTTGAAGCCTAGGAATATATTCCCCCCCCTCCCCCCCTTTTTTTATTTGAAGAATCTATCAAAAGGAAAAATAAGGGTTTTTTGTTGCTAATTTTAACAGGTGATAACCAGAAACCTTTTCCTCCTCATCCTTTTCTATCTGGAGAATTTCCATCTTCTCAGTTTGTGTACATAGCCATAGCAATAGCACTTAGACTTATATACCGCTTCATAGTGCTTTACAGCCCTCTCTAAGCGGTTTACAGAGTCAGCATATTGCCCCCAACAATCTGGGTCCTCATTTTACCCATCTCGGAAGGGTGGAAGGCTGAGTCAACCTTGAGCCAGGTGAGATCCGAACTGCCAAATTGCAGGCAGCCGGCAGGCAGCAGAAGTAGCCTGCAGTACTGCACTCTAACCACTGCGCCACTGTGGCTCATTATGTTCTAAGAGAAATATTTTTATGTACAGAATAAATCATTTAATTTTTATATAGGGATATTTATTTCTCCTAGTAGTTTCTTTAAAAATGCTAAAGTTTCATATTAATATAAAAGAGGGTTGTGGGATGAGGACAAAGTATGTATTTATTTAAAGTTGCCAATATCTCAGGCACCTCAATCAATCCAACTCCTTCTCTGAAAAAAAGAATTGTTTGCAATAAGCAGGAATCATTTCAAGAAACTAAAGAAGTACTTTGATTTATCTACCATTTGAAATCCTTAATACCACTGAATGTAGTAGTATAACTACTGGAAATCAAACAGAACAAACGTCTCCTGGAAGAATTTTGATTAAACCATTAATTTTGCATTAAAAATGTAGATCATATTTTTTAAAAAACACATCATCTTTAAACAGGTTTAACTCCGTAATCAATTGCACTGAAGGACATGATTAAATCCATTTATGCATACAACTTCAGGCAAAGGCAGTAATTTTTCACTTTGAAAATTGATAGTCAGCATGTGAAAACTGTCATCTTGCTTGTTTTTTAAGCCAACCAGTAAATCAATTGCTATCTTCTCTGATCTTCAGACATTGCAATCTTGACATTTATGTATCTCTTTTTTTTTCCTAGACAGGGTTTTTTATTCTTTCCAATGTGAAGAAATGTTAGGGGAAAAGTATGTAAAATAGCTCAGGACTCTGAGCTGTTTTCAGGACTCTGTTTTTGTGTCAGCAGAATAACTCTGAGAAAATTTATCAGGATGGAACTCAATTTGCTGAAATGGCAGAAGCCAGAAAAATAAAAATCAAGTTTGAAAATGGCCTAGATCTGGCTGAGGGCTAGAGAAAACATTTTTTAAAAAAACCCAAACCCAAAACTAAACCAAACAATGCATCTTCATGAGAGAGACAGGTGGTCGGCAACTCAGGATACTGTTAAAATGCTCCATTTTAAGCCCTGCACATTTCTCCATCCACAACCCAAAAAGGAGGTATGCAGCCTGCCCCATGTTTCCCATTTAATGACTTTTATTGTTTTAAATATATATAAAATACAAAGAAAAATAAAGAAAAATATTTTGATTTTATGTTTGAAGTAGAACATTTTTTTCATGTATGGCTCCATACATGAATTCATCAAATGTGAAGTGAAAGCCTTTGGCTAAGCCAGGATATGTTTCTAGCTGCTTCAGACTGCAACGATTGTCAGGTTATTAGTTAAGCTTTTGATGTGGTTGGGAGTGATGGGAAGAGAAAGAGGAAAGAAGTTGATTAACTTTGCAGGTCAAACAACAACTTAATAAAAGCGGATTTCTCTTGTAGTTAATGGCACAATACACAGAGTACTAAAAGAACTGGGATGATGAATTAATATTAACAATATTAATATTGTTTAACATTTGTTGTCTAATGCCAATGGATGATTAAGATTTTACACACTTCAAGTTGTTAGGAATATCGCTTTGCTTATTTATGTACATTTTATGGTTGAAAAAAATAAAATAATCAGGTCCGGAGCTACATCTTTACTGAAATAGGTTCATTAATGTGTGATTCCCAGGAGTAAAATAATCCTAATGCTTCCCTAGAAATGTATCAGACCATGAGTATCTGTTCCTAATCATAATGATACCAAAATGATGAACTCTGTAACCTATAACATCCCATAGAAGAATGTAAAGGACTGAATTTGCACAAATACATTTTGGTTTGACCCTCAAACTTCACATTTGATGCCTATGAATTTTTCACTAAGACTGAAAGTACTTTGCATTGAATTAATACTGTCTAAGGTCGAAGATTGTGGTCTGTTTGAAAACACTGGTCCTATGAGAAGCCCCAGTTTCTTGAAAGTTAATTAAAAAAATAAACATCTCTATGGTGGTGATAAATTATTTATAAGTTTCCTAAGAAGTATCTTTGAGAGGTGGAGCTGAGAAAATTGGCTCAATTTTCCTTTCAAATTAGTGATGATTTTCATCAATTCATTCTAAATTGCTGCAGAGTTATTTATCGTGTTCATGTAAATTGTTTTATATACTTTAGGGGACAACATTGGAAAAATATGCTCCTTGGGCAAAGCAAATGTTACCAATTCTAATTTAAGACACAGTCCTGTGTTCTACTGAGGGCTCTTCTCCACATTATATTCCTAATGAAACTTTACATCTTGAATATCCTGTCTGCCCATAAGGCAGTCAATAGAAGTAAAGCTAACTTAAGGAGCTGCGGGGGCGCAGTGGTTAGAATGCAGTACTGCAGCTACTTCTGCTGACTGCCGGCTGCCTGCAATTTGGCAGTTTGAATCTCACCAGGCTTGACTCAGGTTGACTCAGCCTTCTATCCTTCTGAGGTGGGTAAGATGAGGACCCAGATTGTTGGGGGCAATATGCTGACTCTGTGAACCGCTTAGAGAGGGCTGTAAAGCACTATGAAGCGGTATATACTGGTAAGTCTAAATGCTATTGCTATTTCAAACTGTAGGAAGTTAGCACCAACCCCTCTCCTAGAAGAATGAAATATTCTAGGAAATATTAAAAAGGCAGAATATTATACCTCCCTGGATGAGAAAAGGAGAAACATGCTCTTGGAAAGCAGCCCCCACCTTTGTTAATAGCCCCAGAAAGACTGGTGCCAAGCTATCTGCAAGACAAAAGACAGGGCCATCTTATCTACAAAAGACCTTTAGCTCCAGGGTGATAGAATTAGCCCTCACTCAAGATCCAAACCAGGACAAAGCCATTAAGCCATAATAGGAATTGCCCAAAGCCCATTCATTACATCACCCAGCAAGATTCAACCAAGCTTGGGACTCAAGACACTGCAAAGTTACCCCTGCATGGCCCCATGGGAGTCTGACAACCAATCAGAATACATTTTTTCACAGGAACAGGAAGCTCCAAGGCGGGGCCCAAGAGAGGGTATAAATTTCTCTCCCTCTCTCACCCATGTGCTCTTTTTTGCCCAGGACCTCAAACCATGTGGTCCTGTCCACCATTAAACCATCTTTCCAAGCAGTCTCCATGTTTCCAGTGTCTTTCTTTCCACTTGGAACTGAACCTAGATGGACATTTCTTCCAACAGCATGGGAGTCTGACAACCAATCAGAATACATTTCTTACACAGGAACAGGAAGCTCCAAGGCGAGGCTCAAGAGGGTATAATCTCTCTCTCTCTCTCTCTCTCTCTCTCTCTCTCTCTCTCTCTCTCCTCTCTCTCTCTCTCACACACACACACACACACACACACACACACACACACACACACACACACATGTGCTCAACTGCCCGGGACCTCAAACCATGTGGTCCTGTTCACCATTAGTGGTGAAATCTAAAAAATTTTCCTACCGGTTCTGTGGGCGTGGCTTCGTGGGCATGGCTTGGTGGGGTCATGTGACTGGGTGGGCATTGCTATGTAGTCATGTGACTGAGGGATCAAAAGACAGAAACTCACTTTAACAATGTCCTGCTGGAGCAGGGTTGGACTAGATAACCTCCAGGTCCCTTCCAGCCCTGGATTATCTCTGAAGCTGCGTCTAGTGCCAGGTTTGTAGTCCTTCCTTCCTCTCTTTTTTCCCTCCCTCTTTCTTTCTTTCTTTCTTTCTCTTTCTTTCTTTCTTTCTTTCTTTCTTTCTTTCTTTCTTTCTTTCTTTCTCTTTCTTTCTTTCTTTCTTTCTTTCTTCTTTCTTTCTTCTTTCTTTCTTTCTTTCTTTCTTTCTTTCTTTCTTTCCTTTCTTCCTTTCTTCCTTCCTTCCTTCCTTCCTTCCTTCCTTCCTTCCTTCCTTCCTTCTCTCTCTCTCTCTTTCTTTCTTTCTTTCCTTTCTTCCTTCCTTCCTTCCTTCCTTCCTTCCTTCCTTCCTTCCTTCCTTCCTTCCTTCCTTCCTTCCTTCTCTCTCTCTCTCTTTCTTTCTTTCTTTCTTTCTTTCTTTCTTTCCACCCCCACCCCCCGTTTCTGGCCTAGCAGGCTTCAGGGAAGCTTGCTGTGACCAAAAACAGAACCCCCCCAGGTTTTGGCCTACACCCCCCCCCCCCGTTTTTGGCCTAGCAGGCTTCGGGGGGGGGAGTTCCGAAGATCAGCTGTGCAACTGGCGATCATCAGAACTTTTTTTTGTTTTTACTTTTTTTAGTATTTTTTACTACCGGTTCTGCGAACTAGTAGCATTTTTTACTACCGGTTCGGGCGAACCGGCCCGAACCAGTAGCATTTCACCCCTGATTAAAACCATCCTTCCAAGCAGTCTCCATGTTTCCGGTGTCTTTCTCCCCACTTGGAACTGAACCCAGATGGACATTTCTTCCAACAAAACTTTGTCCATGCTCTCATTCTGGCTAACAGTGATCAAATACTGCCACACATGAACACATTTGAACATTATTCTATTTTGAAAAAAGAAAAAGCTCTTTGCTCTTTGGTCAAGATAAGATGTAAGTAAATGGTTGTTGCAAAAAAAAACCCCACAGGGGCTAAATACAGCTTCCAAAGCTAACAAAAAACTGACCACAGTGATAGTTAATGACTGCAATAAAGTTTGATTGACTGACAGATTGACAGGCTATTAATTTCAAATGTTCAAGACATGGCAAGCAGGATGAAGATGATAAAGATATGACAAGTATGAGATCTCTTGCTTTCTATTAGAATTTCAGTACTGTAATTCTGATCACTTCCCTGCTTTCCTTGTCCTGTACGCCTGGTTGAGCAGTAAAAACATTTGTCTAGAGTTGTTTCTGTAGAGTTGTTTTTCATCTTGAATGATCATTTCCTCCTCATTTAGGCCTCATAGAAAGCTAACTTTTTAGCTTGTTGCATTTCAAGGGTTCTATCATTGTCTCATTTTTTTACCAGTCTCATTTGTAATTATTGTTTTTTTTAATTGCACTTGCATACAATTGCAGCAGTAGCCTATTTCAGAAGAAATTGGCCAAGCTCTACTGAAGATATCAAAGCCTTCAACATCAGCTTCCTCCACACAGCTTTTGCATAGAAGAAATTATCTGTCATTAGTGTGATTAGCCCTCAATTAGTTTTTGTCTCCCATGCTGGTTTTTTTAAAATTCATGTTCTCCCTCTCAAAAAGAGAACAGGAACTGACAAATTAAGGAACAATTTATCTGTGCATTAGTGGAAGCCATGGAGAGAATTCATTTAATTAAATTTGCAAGTGATCTTCCCAAAGCAGAATTTATTTCAGATTACAGAAGAGCAGACTATCAAGTTTCACTCAAATCTCATTTTATTAAAAACTTTTGATTTGTCAGACTTTCCATACCAATTTAAAATGTTCCCAAAAAGTTGTTTAATTTGTCTGTGCTTTCTCCTAATACACATATTTTTGCACACATGTGGTAGTATTCAAAATTCTGCGAACAATTGTCCCATATTGTACAGTGTTTTTATGCATTCTTCATTTGCCAGGACTTTTTGGTGCATTCTCTCAGCCTGGCAGGGCAGGCCTGGCAGGAAAGAAACAAGGCAAACACAAGTCAACCACAACTGCGGCAAAACTGTGAATTTAATTCCTATTAACAGGCCCAGCCTCAGAACGCGGCGAGATGGCATCTATGAAGTCCATGTAAAGTCAGCGCTGGGAGCGTCCGCCTTCCAGCACTACTTTTCAACTGTGCGCCCCACCCCCCAATCATCCTGCGGCCACACACCCCCAACAGCCAACATCCGGCTTTGCAGGCTAGGTTCCGGCAGTCAAATGTCCATAGCGGCTACCCCGTCGGCGCTCCGGGCCATCGTTGGTTGAAGCAGCCCCATGTGCAAGGAGCCGCCCGAATCTGCGCCAGCTGCATCAGCTGTGAGGCGGCGGCGCGGCGAACACGGGGAATCAGCTGAGAGGCGCAGAAGGAGCTCGTCATGGCCCAGGCCCGTCCGTGGCGATCCCGTGGATGCGGGAACGCTGCACCCACCGCCACATCGTCTGCCGTTGCTTCTGCCGGCTCAGCTGCCATCACCCCCACTGCGTTGCACCCCCCCCCAGGTATGGCGAGCCCACGGACTGGGCTCGACACATACTTTCCTATTATGTATATTATTGGTCATATTTTTAAATTTTTGAACTTCATCTCAAAATTCTGAAAAACATTATCTTTGGCATACATTGGATTCAGTATTGCCTATAGAACACAAGCTTCCTTTTGAATTTGGACAGAAAAAGTTTTATTATCTACTGTATATCTACATTTTAAATTTCAGCCATCTAGAAGAGGAATTTGACAGACAGTATTATTTACTATTATTATTATTATAGTAAATAATGTGAAACTTCTAACTGAAATTAAATTCCATCTGGTTTGAGGAAAACATAAATAAAGTTTCTCTTCTTTCTCTTCATATTTCTCTTCTCAGGAACAGAAAATACTTAAATTACATTAGAAATTTAAACTGGCTTAGGAGGGACTACCAATACAATATATACCATATTTTTTGGAATATAAGACGCACCTTTTCCTCCAAAAATAGAGGGTGAAAATCTGGGTGCGTCTTATACTCGGATTGTAGCCCCGCCCAGCCTCTCAAATGGAGGTTTCAGAGGCTGAAAAAAGCCTCTGAAACGGAGCTTCAGAAAAAAAGCCTCTCAAATGGAGGTTTCAGAGGCAGAAAAAAAAAGCAAGGCGCAGAGCTCACAACCAATGAACCTGTTGCTAAAATTCACCTCTGAGAACAGCTGATTGGGGGGATTCTGGGAGCACGATCCACCTGCCAATCAGCTTTTTTCTTATTTTCCTCCCCAAAAACTAAGGTGCGTCTTATACTCTGAAAAATACGGTATATAAAATGCATTATTCTTAAGATTTCTTTAGAAATTGTAATAGCATCAGTTTTCTCTGAGATCAAGGAATATACTTGATATTAAATACACTAACAGAATATGCTTTCCAATTGCTTTGTATGCCCTGTCTTTGATATATATTTCAAATCTATTTTCAAAGGTTTTTATCTACCTTGCAGAAACCACTAGGTAAAAAAATAATAATCCCATTCACAGTAAATAAAAGGTTTGCAGACATTGGCACAGAGAGTAATCCAAATAAATCAAGGTTCAAAACACATTTTTGTACTGAAACCTTGAGCTATCTCTTAGTAATTTTTCAATCATGGAAAGAAAAGAAACATGTGTCTCTCTTTATATGATGGAATTTAAAGTAAGTTTTTTCCAATTTCTAGCTGCTGAGGAATTGGCTGTAGGGAGCTTGTCAGAGATCAAATCTGTATTCTTGATATATGAAACAGTCTGGTCTCACTTGAAACTGATCAGCAGATTGCTTTCCAAAATGTAGGTAATAGGGCTGAGCAATACTTTAGATTCAAAGACAAAAAGGTGCTTTGGAGCTTCTGAGGGTACATATGTCCTTCTATCTGTCACCAAATCATCTTTTCCCAAGCTCATCCTGGGAAAAGATGACGTTACTGTAAGGAATCCCAGAAAAATGCTATATGTGTGGCTTCCCAAATTCTAAAGTAACTTTTTGCTTTTGCTTCTGAATCCATCACACTTTAAGAAGGAGCCATCTAAAAATGTCCCTAAAGAGAGAATACATCACAGTGGCCAAGAACACACTTTGCACATAGACTGCCTCGGCTTTAATTCCCAGCATCTTCAATTAAAACGATCCAATTGGCAGAAGATAGGAAAGATTAGAAATATTGCTAGAAATATGTGCTTGAACTTGTACATTGGCTTGGCTTTTAACACCAAGCAAGAACTTTTCATTGGAGCCATGGCCTGAGTGGAAATGGACTAACCCTTTCCTCCTTTTACTCCAGTAGTATCCCCAAGCCCAAACACTTTGTATACTTCCCTTAGAAATGAATAGGCACCATTGCCTAAAGGAAAGCCTAAATTTTCAAGAACAATGTTCTACAAAATAAGGTCACCCATCAGTCCTGGATGATTTCCCAGGCTATAAAATATTTCCTACAAATAAACATTTATGGCCCAGAATTATAAGCATTTTTTGTTTATGTTAACAATAAAAAGGAGTCCCTGAGGATTTTACTCAGTTAGTCGTTGCCGACTATAGGGGGCAGTGTTCATCTCCGTTTCAAGGCCATTGAGCCAGCGGCTGTTAGAAGACATTTCTATGGTCATGTGGCCAGCATGACATCATGGAGTACGGTTCCCTTCCAACTGAAATGGTATCTATTTATCTACTCGGATTTGCATGCTTTTGAACTGCTAGGTGGGCAGGAGCTGGGGCGAGGACGGGAGCTCACGCTGTCGCATGGCACTCAGGTCTTGAACTTGGATTGGCGGATTTCCACCCGACAAGCCCAGTGTGTTAACCGCTGAGACACTGTACTACCCCATTACTAATAACAATAGTAATAACAAAACCAAAAAAGTCTGACTGTTGCATTATTTCAGAATTAAGCAACAATCTGTAACATTAGTGAAAATACCTAATAGTACAGTGGACCAAAATAAGAATAGTTATTTTATAATCCTTTCTCACTGCATATTTTTGCTAATTACATTTCTTATTCTTCATATAGCCATCCCATTTACAGCTAAGCAATCTAAACAATTGGAAAGGAAGCAATGCACACCACCTATTACAGCTTTGCAGAAACCTATGGGAACAGCATCTGATGAATCATTTATAAAGAACACATGTCTCATAATTTATTTCAATATACAAGACACTTCTGCCTAAAATTGTAAAAAGGTTTATAATTAATCAACAAATTACTTGTGAAACATCAGGGATATCTGCTCATTTCAGAGTCACATTCAGCATTCCAAAGCAATAAAGCCATGTGTTAACATTCTGGGAAACACCTAATATAAGTCCCTTTGGTCCTCAGTTACAATTAAACAGAAGTCTAGTTAAGAGATAAAATTCAGGCAGATAGTCATTTGCAATGGAAATAAGGTAATCAGATCAATTACTTTCAAAAAGGGGATTAGGAGCTGATGAGTGTCTAGATCTAATATGCATAGCAGTTAAAAGGATGCACTGCTTTTGTTTCTGATCTTCACAGACCTTTTCAAGATTGGGTGTTTCTCTTTCAAATGAGGTGGCCTGGAATGATATGTACCAACTCATCTGAGTATCAACTGTGCAATCCACATTGTTGGGTTCCATAATAAATACAGAACAGAGAGAAGGATAAGTATCTGGCTTTTCCTAGAATATCTGATTTTTCATGCTATTGACTAAACACTGTGGTATCCAACGAGGAAAGCACAATGACTCTCTTAAATATGACCAGCTTGTTTCTTGTATTTGTCAGAGTTTGTTGCACAAATCAAAACCAGAAGCACACACAGATAACTGATTCAGCTGGATTCATTAATTTCTTTATAAACATAATAATATATATACAATACCACAAGTAGATTATTTCTTCAATGTAGCAACAGTTACAAGCAGTTTCATTTCCAGCAGCAGACAAGCTTTCAGTTCAGAGTTCAGAGTGGACAAGAGTACAGAGTGGGCTGAGCCATGCCCAGCCTTCTAGGTTCAGTTTTGATTCTCTGCACAGACTCAGATGTGTTTAGCTCCCATTGGCTGACTTAGTTGCTATGCCTATTCGTTGGCTGACCTTGTTACCATTGGCTCTCCCAGTCATGAATATTCTGACATAGGGGAGACATGATAGCCGTGTTCCAATTTCTCAGGTGCTGCCACAAAGAAGAGGGAGTCAAGCTATTCTCCAAAGCACCTGAGGGTAGGACAAGAAGCAACGGGTGGAAACTAATCAAGGAGAGAAGCAACTTAGAACTAAGGAGAAATTTCCTGACAGAACAATTAATCAGTGGAACAACTT
>QLTV01004245.1:1211350-1221426 GCA_003457575.1 Thermophis baileyi | reverse complement strand
GGGAGAGGGAGAGGGAGAGGGAGAGGGAGAGGGAGAGGGAACCAGTATAGAGATATAACTCTGAGAGAGTTCAGCAGTTCAAAAATGTGAAAAATAAATAAATAAAAATATAATTCTTAGTATAGTTACAAATCTTCTCATGTTCTAGTCATAAATAAAGTAAAAGCAAAACCAAGATTTTTAACGTGTCTTAAAAAAAATTCTTGCTCTCAGTTTCTTGCCGATATTAATAAGTAGCCCAGGGAGGTTAAAGTAAACTACAAAATAGATGAGTGAAACAAAAGCTAAGTTATACAGATTCAATCCTTGACATCTCTAAATAGGCAGGAAAATGGCCTGAAATCCAGGATAATAATGATGATCATCATCATCTTCATATTCACCATCAATGAATTCAATACAAAGGCTGCTGCCTATGTATCTGACCCATTATCATCCTCAGTCAAGCAGTATGGGGTATAAATGCATGATAAGTCAGTCATCTAAATAATTAAATGGCATTTTGAGCAGTGGAGCAAAAGCCTTTAATTAAAGTTAAGCAAAACTGGACAAATGAGGAGTGATGGTTTATTAAACATATCTTTTAATTATTGTAAATCTCTGCTTTTTTCTTTTCTTTTCCATGGCCTATGTCCATTTACATAAATAAATATAAATACAATGTACATACAGTACATGTAAGGTAACATGAATATGTTCCCATTAAAACCAATGGCTTCGCAGAAATTACTTTATGAAAATAATTTCCTCTTGCATCTGGAATCCAAGTTGTATTTTATATTGAGCATAATAGGTTTCTCCAATCCTGTGCTAGCTGGATAATTCTGGGAGTTGGAGTCCACCCACCTTCATGGTTGAGAAATACTGGTTTAAGCAAAAGGTGGACATTCATCCTTCACGGTCCTTTACTTTGGATCACTACATACCTAATCAGGATATCCCAAGCTGTGTGGTGTATCTTTCTTGGGGAGGTGCAGACAGAGTCTAGGGGAGATATGAGGAATCTTTTAGTTGTACAGTACAGTTGTGCCTTTCATTGCATTGTTGTCATTCATTTGTGTTCATTTGGTGTATGAATTTTTAGGGGAGGTGTTTATATTAGGATTACAGTACAGGGAGGTATGATGGCAAAAAGTTTAGAAATCCTTGGTCTAAATTATTCTTTCCGATTCTATTTTCTGTACTCCCACAAACTCTAGTCAGGCTGAGCAAGCTCGTGATATATTTCTCTAAACTACATTTATTCCCTGCAAAGTTAAAGTTGCAACAACATATACTATTTCTTCACTTAGCCTTCTGCTATGATGTTATTTTCAAATAAGCATAATAAGAAAAATTAAGCAGGAGGTTCCCCACATTTTCCCACCAATCCAAACACAGCAAACAGTTCATATATATTGCTTATCCTTCTTTTGTAGCTTTACTAATTTAGCTTCAAGCCTTAGGCAGAAAGTTATTTATGATATAGCAATAGCAATAGCACTTAGACTTATATACCGCTTTACAGTGCTTTACAGCCCTCTCTAAGCGGTTCACAGAGTCAGCATATTGCCCCCAACAATCTGGGTTCTCATTTTACCCACCTCGGAAGGATGGAAGTCTGAGTCAACCTTGAGCCGGTGAGATTTGAACTGCCGAACTACAGCTAGCAGTCAGCTGAAGTAGCCTGCAGTACTGCACTCTAACCACTGCGCCACCTCGGCTCTAACAGCATATTATTAGTAGTTTCAGCCTTTCTCCTTGTTAAAAGAGATAAATCAATCTTGCAAAACAAAAATCACACTTTTAAAAAAAAACTCTAGATAGATAGCAATAGCAATAGCACTTAGACTTATATACCGCTTTACAGTGCTTTACATCCCTCTCTAAGCGGTTTACAGAGTCAGCATATTGCCCCCAACAATCTGGGTCCTCATTTTACCCACCTCGGAAGGATGGAAGGCTGAGTCAACCTTGAGCCGGTGAGATCTGAACCGCCGAACTGCAGCTAGCAGTCAGCTAAAGTAGCCTGCAGTACTGCACTCTAACCACTGTGCCACCTCGGCTCTTTTAAGAATACATATATAGAATACATATTTACTTTCTGTACTATTGTTGATGCCATCAACATCCCTTAACCTTAATCTGCAAAGCTAGGTCAATTTATAGATTTGCTACCATGTTTCCCCGAAAATAAGACCCTGTCTTATATTTTTTTGAATCCTGAAATAAGCGCTTGGCCTTATTGCCATGCACTCAAAAGCCCAATTGGGCTTATTATCAGGGGATGCCTTATTTTGGGGGAAACAGGGTACATAAAAAGAAAACTCATTCTGGATTCCTAGGTTCCAAGATTACAGAACGGTTGTTTGTTTTCTTACACTCCTGCGCTTGCTGCAAGTACATCCATCACTGGATGTGATTGTAATGTGGCCTTTTTATTCAGATGCCCCCTAACAGATGGAAAGACGCTGTTTTGGTAGTTAATGAGAGTTTATAAAGAAAAGAAGAGGCACAAACCAATTTCTTGAATTCATCAGTTGACGTGACAGATTTTGCTCAAAGAAGTGTATCAAATTGGCAGAGAAACCCAGACTGATGGACCGTCTCTTTACAATGTGCTAGACTTGGCTAAAATGAATTGTATTAGTCATTTATGGATCAACGTATTATAGGAACCCAGGCGAGGGTCCCATATCAAGTTATTATAGAAGTTTGGGCATTGCCTGTTCAAAATACAACAGTTGGATTTGCTAGGCACAGAATTGAGACCCCGTGAATAGCAGCCAAACTCTGAGCTTTCCATTTGCCCAGATTAATGTTTCTGAGACATGTGATATTTTCTGAATTTCAAATTCTAAATTTGCACTCCAATATTGGACCACTTTGAACAGCAAAATCTTAAAAACACTTCAATTGACAATAAAATTTGGAACTAGTCTTCTACTTCTACCCCTGTAATTGGATCTGTATGGCCAGGGGTATACTGTATTCTTCTAGATGTATACCACACTCTTCTAGCTAGTATACCATCCACCCAGAAGAGTATTTCACCCCATCTAAGGTTTGATTAAATTCTGCCACCAGGTATGAGTCCCCACTCAACCATGGAACTCAGCAGATTATTTTATTTCAACCCAACTGCATAGGGTTGCTATTTTGAAGATAAAATTATTGTGCACACTACTCAAAGCTCTCAGTGGAAATATTTTGGATTATTTGTACATAGATTACCCACTTTGAATTCCAGTGTCTGATTTTTTAAAATATTTAAATATTTAAACTTACAATTTGGGTGATAACTCAAATGTACCTTATTTGGCCTAGCCATCTCAAGTGCCCCAATTGGAACCTCTCATATTTTCCCAGCTCTATCTCTAAACACAGATTGTTCCATAATGCTAAACTATAAAGCACTCAATTACAGTAAAGGATGAATGCAGAACTGCAGAGGAATGAAAATTTGACTGTGCATACCTCAGCTAGTTACCTGACCGTATTTCCTTTCAGATAATTATGTAAAGAAGTGCAACTGTAACATGGGGTGACACTCATTACAGTATTATCTCTGGATCACAACTTGCATTGCAAGATCTGAATAATATTAAGAACGAGTAGCTGGATACCCGTGCTTCGCTACGAAACTATGTGATCGGGCTTGATAAATTGACAGTTAAAGCTTGAAAATTAATGAATAGTTACGATCAGACTTGATACATTGACACCTAAAGCTTGAAAATTTATGTAGAATGTGTAACTCCTTAGCATCAGAGCGTGTTAATATAAGGCAACTGGCAGTTGGAACAGAGTTCTTTTCAGGTGGGGAGGGGGAGTAGAACATCTAACTCCTTAGCATCAGAGCGTGTTAATTAATATAATACTGTATAAGAAATACTAATCTGATGGTCATTTTGAAAAATCCTTTCTTAGCGAACACCTAGAAGCCAAGAGGAACATATGTGCCAAGTTGCAAGTTTGTAGGCTTTACAGTTCTGGATCTATCCCTCCCTCTCATCTTTCTTTCACTCTTTCCCTCTCCCCATCTCTCTCTATCTCTCTCTCTCCCTTCCTCCCCACCCATCTCTCTCTCCCTCCCTCATCTCTCTTTCTCCCTCTCTCTCCCCTTCTCTCTCTGAGGAACGATCGCCACCTCCAGCGAAGGCTTCTCTTTGGGCGACCCTCCTTCCCCTCTCGCGACTCCCTGGCTGGCCATGGCGCGCATGGGGAGACCCTCCTCAAGCGAGCGCCAAAGCGCAGCAAAGGTGCACGCGGAGGACGGGCGGTTGCTCGCTTGAGGAGGGTCTTTGGACGCGGCTTCTCTCCTGCCCTAAGGATCCGGCCATTGCCTTGCTGTGTCCCATCCCGTCTCCCCCACTGCAGCTCTTCGGCTGAGCGAGGAGGGCGTGAGCTCCAGCCCAAAGCGGCAGGAAGCGAAGGCTGCCTTACGCGCAAATGTGGCATGAAGGCAGCTACAGGGCTGCTTCTCTCCTGCCCTAAGGATCTGGTCATCGCCTTGCTGTGTCCTGTCCCGTCCCCCCTCCCCACAGCTCTTCGGCCGAGCAGGGAGGGCATGAGCTCCAGGCCAAAGCAGCAGGAAGCGAAGGCTGCCTTACGTGCAAATGTGGCGTGAAGGCAGCTACAGGGCCGCTTCTCTCCTGCCCTAAGGATCCGGCCATTGCCTTGCCGTGCCCCCACCCCACCCCACATGAGAGGAGAAGGAGGGGAGGAGGGTCGCCGAAGCGAAGGCAGCCTTCGCTTCCTGCCGCTTTGGGCTGGAGCTTACGCCCACCCCGCTCGGCCGAAGAGCTGCGGGGGGACGGGACGGGACATGGCAAGGCAATGGCCAGATCCTTAGGGCAGGAGAGAAGCCGCGTCCAAAGACCCTCCTTAAGCAGCCACCCGCCCTCTGCGTGCGCCTTTGCTGTGCTTTGGCGCTCGCTTGAGGGACTTCCCGTGCATGCGCACCCTCCTGGCCCCACCACAGCCAGCCAGGGAGTCACGAGAGGGGGAGGAGGGTTGCCCGAAGGAAAGTCTCTGCCGGGGGTGGCTATGTTCCTCAACCAGCGCCGGAAAATCAGTCCCGCCCGCTTCTCCATTCCGCCGTCGCCCTTACTTTCTCAGGCCAGGTGAGGGAGGGGAGGGTGAGGCCAGCCAGTGATGGGACAGGGAGCCACAGCAGGGGGTCTAAAGAGCCGCATGCGGCTCCGGAGCCACGGGTTGCCGACCCCTGGTCTAACTCCTTAGCATCAGAGCGTGTTAATTAATGTAATACTGTATAAGAAATACTAATGTTCTGATGGTCATTTCGAAGAATCCTTTCTTAGCGAGCACCTAGAAGCCAAGAGGAACATACGTGCCATGTTTCGAGTTTGTAGGCTTTACAGTTCTGGAAATTTCGTGATGAGTGAGTAGTATTTGACTTTTATGTATATAGATTGATCTCTTAATATTCTTGTTACTCTTTTACTGACGTGCTTTTTTTGCTTTTCTTTTTAGAAAAAGAGTCTGGGAAAAGAGTCTACTTTTATTGTTCGGTAAAGCATTAGGGGAGCTTTTGATGGATAATGTTTACTGAAATGCTTTAAATTAATAAATGCATTTGCAATTTATCTCTAAATGTGTACAGAGAAGCAGCATGAGGTCTTCTGACTGTTCTTGGGCAGAAATATTTGCTGCTCAAAAAACAATCCATTGCATTCCACAATTTCTTTCTGGTTGTTAAATGACTCCTTTACAACGCACAGTAAAAATATTGTATCATGGAAGATATTAAGAGAAGCCAAAAACAAGTTTGGAACATATAAAGAGCACATAAAAATCAAATGCAGAACCTGGAAGTTTGCAAGAGAGGAAATCACCAAATGGATAGATACATGGTCACAAACAAGCACCACTCCTTTTTTTACAATACTTGTGTCACAATGTCACACAAGAGTACATCTGGGCAGAGCCTGCATAATGATATTATAATGCACATTTTATCATTTGGATGAAATTTTGTCTTGATTCAGATGCCTCTGATGAATGAATAAAAGTCTTAGTTTTAATGTGGATGGAATCCATTGCTTTACCCTCTTTATTTCATCAAATACTGCCAAACATTATCTCATCGCTTTTTGTCACTTTATTTCTCATGGAACAAAAACATGTCAGCAATTTAATTATTACGTTCATAATAAAAGTAGCATGACTTTTACAGTGCTATTCTATAAACTAATGCACTCTGTAAGGGGAACAATTGTTGCAAAATCTTTCATTTGGTTCTTAGTACATCCTCTTGTGAGTGCCAAGAGATAAAATTAAGCCAACACTGCTCATTGTCCAAAACAAACAGATCCCTCCTGGATATGTAGCAGCTCCATTAAACAGAAGACCTTTCTCTATTGTTGAATTGAAATGCTATCTATCTGTTCTTGAGTCAGCTGTAAACTACATCAGCATGTCCTCATTGATGGGCCTGGCACTCTTGCTTCAATTCCCAGATACTGTCAGTCATCTGACTTCCTTCCCACATAAGTGAGAAAGCCTCACAGATGTTATTGCACTTAAGACTGTCCTTGGACAATGCTAAAATAAGGAGGGAAAGCTAAGGCAAGTTAAACCTGCCTCATTCCTGAGTTGGGAACAACATGAAAGCAGTGATATACAGACACAGCAGACAATAGATGTTATCAAGTCACGTATGCACTGCGGTTAGGTGCAAGTAGAGAATTGCTCAGAGATGACTATCTATGATACTACTAAGATTTCACTGCCATGACAGACTCCTCACACTAAAAAAAAACTTGGCAACATGACAAAGATTTTTCCAACTGGACAAATTTTGGAGAATGGCCTGATGCTTGTTTTGTTACATCATAAACCTTTTCTGTTATTATACATATACACATTTAATTGTGGAAGGGCTTTACTGTTAAATTTCATGGATTCAAACATTTTATAAACAAAAAACATCCACACAAGAACACAGGAAGGTGGGGCGAGGTGAAAGGTCTGGCATAAGTTAGTCAAGAGTACCAGACACCATACATCAAGCTATATTTGCTCAAATTTTCTCTTCTGCGCAATATGAAAACCAAAAGAGATTCTTTTGCATTGGGCTGTATCCCCAAACCTTGGAATATGGGAAGAAAAGCATTACAATCATTGTAAATCTACAAAGTTATATAATTTGACAATGTGTCTAAAGTCAGGATAAACATCAGCTGCCACAAACATCCAGAACTAGGAAGAATACACAAATATTGCAGAGGTATTCCTGCCTCTGCCCTGAAGAGCTCTTCAAACATTTCATAAAACAAAAATCAGGAGTATTCAAGGCAGGTGGTGATCAGATACATTTGTTGGGCAGACAGTCTGTTAAGAGAAGTGAGTTATCTTCATGTCTGGGATTTGTTGGAAAGACTCCCAGGACTCTTAAAGACTATTATCAGTGCTTTGCTTCCCATATTCCAAGACTCAGCAACGTGTTATACCCTGTGTTTCCAGATTAGGGATTCAAGAGGTTCACTAAGATCAGTCCAGTTAGCAAGGACATAAGAGGCATTTCATATCCCATCTAACTCATCTTGAAGTTTTCCATTTATGGTGCCCTTCAAAATATCAGCTTCTTTATATAAGAAAATGAATTGGATACATGAAATATGTAAAAACATAGCGATTTTGTAGAGCTGGAGACTTACAGAGTAAGTATTCTTATATATTTGTAGTTTATAAAGCAGGGCATATTTGTGATTTTAAAAATGGCAAATAACTCACGGGTTCCATACTAAAGCATGCTGTTCTTTTAGGCTCTGTAATCAGGCTGTGCAATAGTCAGTGGAATGCAAACTACAATACGATTTTGGTAAAGGTGAAATGGAAGAGTGTGCTGCATAGAAGCACTTCTCACATTACTGAATTAACTTATAAAGATTCCAGAAGATCTGGCTTTGGGCCAGGATGGATGAAGCTCCTTGTTGATTGCATCATATATATTTGTCATTGACCTGATTCATTTATCTGTCGTGATTATTTTTTAATATTACATTTTTGGTTTGGTTTGGTTTGGTTTTATGCTGTAAGCTGCCCAGAGTCAATTGGAGTTGTGCAGGAACCTAAGTCAAATCAATCGATAATGCAAAAAAATAAAAAATAAATACACACTACATTCAAAGAGAACGATTGGCATATGCGTTTAGGACATGTGAGCTATACTTGACAACACAGAAGCTTTTAAATGAAAGCTATATACTTTTCTTTAGGAAAGATTTTGAAGAGCCCTTAGAATAAATAGAAAAAATAGTAAATGTGGTTAAAACACATTAAAAGACATAAATGTGCAGTTAAATGATAATTTAAGCTGGAAGCAAAAATTTCCAGTCAAATAAATCTGTGTCTATCCAGAGTATTTGACCTTATACATGTTTTGCTGATGGCTAAATCTGATATATTGTTTGTCTTTTCCAAATATGTTGTAGCTTGGTGAGAAAATTTATAATCTTTCAACTTGACAGGGAAAAAAATGTGCCAGTGTTAGCAGTTTCCTCTGGAATGAGTAGCCGCAGGGCATTGTTGAGATCCTTAATAGTCCAAGCAAACTCACAATATGCTCAGTTCTAGAACCTTTTGAATTGGCTTCTGAGTTTAATGGGGATACGGTTTGCTTTAGCTGGTTTTATTGTTTGTAAACTATCCAAATTGTGGTGATTAATGGGGGGTATAAATATAAAGCCAGTCTGGTATAGTGGTTAAGGTATCTGGCTAGAAGCCAGGAGACTGTGAGTTGTAGTCCTGCCTTGGGCACAAAGCCAAGTGACCTTGAGCCAGTCACTTTCTCTCAGCCCTAAGAAAGAGGCAATTACAAATCACTTCCAAAAAACCTTGCAAAGAAAAGAGCAGGGACTTGTCAGGGAACTCTCTGAGATTAGGAGTCAATTGAATGGAAGAAAAATAAATAAATACTTTAATTAATTGATTAATTAATAGCATAGCCTTTTCAAAAAATAACCCCACATGCATCAGCATGTATAGGGTTATTGTGTTAGTCCCCAACCTAGTGCTGTCAAGAATCATTAAACTGTAGCTTCCTGAATTCCAAGCATGGTTAATTAACTAAATCTAAACACGCTAATATTGAAAGTCTGTTTTCCTGTCGCTGAAATTGCATGGAGCTTGATGCCCTAAGAATCTCTCTAGAGAATATAGATTATAGGTAGTCATCAATTTACAAACATTCATTCAGCAACTGTTTGAAGTTATGGCAGCACTGAATAAACAGACTTATTGATCTGTGGCCACACGCCGGGCTGATCACCCTGAAATCATGTTTCCCTGAAAATAAGCCCTAGTGCTTATTTTGGAGCCCCAAAAACTATAAGACCGGGTCTTATTTTCGGGGAAACATGGTATCTATCTCCCACCTTTATTATTCTTTTAAATAACTCAAAGCACTTAATGCTCCATTCTTCTCCTATTTTCCCACAACATACCTATGAGGTGAATTGGGCTGGAAGAGCATGATTGGCTCAAGGTCACCCAGCTGGCTTTCACGACTAAGATGGGACTAGAACTCACAGTCTCCTGCTTTCTAGCCTGGTGCCTTAGCACTTGTCCTTTTAACCAGGGGTGGGTTCTAAATTTTTTTACTAACGGTTCTGTGGGTGTGGCTTATTTTGTGGGTGTGACTTGTCATGTGACTGGGTGGGCATGGCTTCATGGCCATGTGACTGGGTGGGTATGGCTTCATGGTCATGTGACTGGGTGGGTGTGGCCAACTCAATGTCACTCACGTCAAGGGGTGCCTCGCCTGGCCCCTCCCCTCCCAGCCATTCCTTGTCACACCCAGCCTCAACGTATCTACAGTTCTGTAAAAATGTTGTTCACCTTTTTTCAACTTTATTATCTACATACTATAGATGTATTTTCATGGACCACTGAAAGGAGGAAATGGCTCATATGCTTTGCCCAAGAGTGTGATAGGCAACAGGCTTTTAAGGAGCTGCGAGAAAGAAGGGGGCGCAATGTATTTTCCAAAGCACCAGAAGGCAAAACAAGAAGCAATGGATGGAAACTGAACAAAGAGAGAAGCAACCTAAAACTAAGGAGAAACTTCCGGA
>QLTV01004245.1:1175668-1186153 GCA_003457575.1 Thermophis baileyi | reverse complement strand
GCCCTTCCTTTCCTTTCCTTTCCTTTCCTTTCCTTTCCTTTCCTTTCCTTTCCTTTCCTTTCCTTTCCTTTCCTTTCCTTTCCTTTCCTTTCCTTTCCTTTCCTTTCCTTTCCTTTCCTTTCCTTTCCTTTCCTTCCCTGCCCTGCCCTGCCCTGCCCTGCCCTGCCCTTCCCTTCCCTTCCCTTCTTAACAAATTTTCCACTTAAATTCTGGGCTCAATTGTGGTCGTAAGTCAAGGACTACCTGTAATTTCTTTAGCTCAAGTTATATTGCTCTTTTTTCATCTTGTTCTGCACTTTGCATCATAACACTTGCAGCAAAATGGAATATATGATGATTATGTACTGTAGGAGTGTAACATGGGCTACCATAGAACATAGAATAATAGAGTTGGAAGGAACTGCGGAAGTCTTTTAGTCCAATCCCCTGCTCGAGCAGGAGACCCGATATCAGTGATGGATAACCTTTTTTTCCTCGGGTGCCGAAAGCGCGCCTGCGCGATAGCACACCTGCGCATGCCCACACCCATAATGCAATGCCCCCGCCCCCCGCCCCCCTGTGCTTGCACGTGCAACCCCACACACACACTGCCATGCACGTGCAACCTCCCACGCCCCGTTTTGGGCCTAGCAGGCCTCCCTGAAGCCTCCAGAGGCCGGAAATGGCCCGTTTCCAGACTTCCGGTAAGCCTGTTTTTTGCCCTCCCCAGGCTCCAGAGGCTTTCCTGGAGCCTCCAGGAGGGTGGAAACAGCCTCCCCTGGCCCTCCGGAGGCCAGAAACATCCTGTTTCTGGACTTCCGATAGGCCCGGTAGGCCCGTTTTTCGCCCTCTCCAGGCTCTGGAGGCTTTCCTGGAGCCTCCAGGAGGGCAAAAACAGTGTCTCCCGGCCCTCCAGAGGCCCTCCAGAGGCCAGATATGGTGGGCAGGGCCAGCTGAAAATCACCGCGCAGGGGATTAACATGGGATTGAGATGTGGCATATATTTGTCTTTGATCTTGCCCACTTCTCTTTTGTACTCTCCATTGGCATGTACCCCTTTCAAAAGCTTACCCCAAATATTACGAGCAAGAGCTATTCAAACACTTTCCGATTGGCAAATTGACTCCCCCCCCCCAAATGCAGACGATTAGAACAATAATAGATACTTTATTTTATTTACCAATTTTTTAATTGGTGATATTTGGAGTTGGGTTTGTGGCTATCAGTTAAGAATCTCAAGTTAGCACCCAAATCTAAGGTGCACTTTTCACTTATAATTGTACTTTTTGTCAGAATGCAAAGAATGACAGTTGGATCCAATCTTATGCCATACTACGTGTTGGAGCCATTCAAATAAATGTGGCTAAAGTTGGTTAAGTCTTAAGTCATAAACCTGTAAATCTAAGTAATGGTTCAAGTCAGGGATGGTTTTCACTAACCTTCCCTACCGGTTCACACATGCACATGGCCACCCATGCATGCACTTTAGTCACGCGCGAGCCTTCCGTGCATGCGCCCAGCCTCAATAATGTACACAAATATGATAGAATAGAGCCGGGGCAGGTGGGCGGGTGGGTAGGCCCACGCGTGATTTCCGCTACCGGTTCGGGCGAACCGGACCGAACCAGCTGAATAACACCTCTGGTTCAAGTTAGTTATGACCTACTTAAGCTCCTAAATTTCAGTGGGTCTGCCTTAAATATGATTAAGTTTGAATCCACCTCCAAGTAAGTAATTAGCAGGAGCCAAATGGCTTTGTCAAAAAGCAATTCTCACCATATTCTTTATTAGAACGAAAGTGGGTGTGTTCCAAACCATTTGTGACAAGGCACAAGAGTCTGCAGATCAAAGAAAAATGGCCTAAGAAGACTGATGCTTACAAGACATTAGTCATCCTAGTTTTGGGGCTGAAATCCTTTGGTCTTAAGCTGGCTCATAAATGTATACTCTAACAAGAATGCAATAAAAATTGTGTAGTATTGTTTGTCCAGGAGGTGGCACCTGGACACTGGATATGGTTTCTCCAGTTTCTGATATTTGTTTCCAGTCAGCTGTGTTGATGCTTCTTTTTCTTTGGTGTAGTGTTGTTTTACTTCTAGCTTATAAGGAAATTTAATTTTCATTTTAACTGAACTAGATTGATGAGCTGCAAAGAAGGACCAATAGGAGAATTGGGAGTCTTACATCAATTTTTTGTTTTACTTTGCAATATATCAGCATGGCATGAGTTTCATTTGAGTTCTGCGAATAAATGTAAAAGAAAACAAAAGCAACAGTTTTGAGAATACAAAGATTAAGATCATAGATTTATCAAGTTACAGGCAACACTAAATAATGGGCTTCATAATGTCAAGTGGGAAAGACCAGGTCCACATGTGAAGGTTTGTTTGTTTGTTTGTTTGTTTGTTTGTTTGTTTGTTTGTTTATAAAATTTATATGGCCTCTTATATTATTTATATGGCCTCTCACTTATTTTCAGTGAGTCTAGGCAGCTTACAAAAAAAACCTAAATTAAATTCAAAGTCAGTTCAATTAAACTGATTTGTTGCTGAAAGCCTATGCACAGGAATCTTCTCAGCTAAGGCCAGCACATGTTTAGAGTTAGATAAGGCTCAATGGTACTCAAGGGCGGTTGGACTTAGTTCTCTGTGACTATGTAGGGATTCTAAGCTGATCCCCCTTTTCACTCTGCCCTCAGGCTCTGCCATCCCTTCTCCTACACACAATTTCAAAACAGCAGGGTACATTATTTGGGGGGGGGGGATGAGGCATTGTATTAAAATCCATTCATATTTATAACCCTGTTGATATTTACTGAACTTGTTGTGAAAAATGGAGATAATGGGCAGCCAGTTTCATTTAGTGGTTAAAGCACCAGGCTAGATTCCAGGAGACTGAGAGTTCTAGTCCTGCCTTAGGCATAAAGCCAATTGGGCAAACTTGGGCCCATCCCTCTCTCTCGGCCCTAGGAAGGAGGCAACGACAAACCACTTCTGAAAACATTGCTAAGAAAGTTTCAGGGACTTATCCAGTCAATCACCAGGGTTAATACTGGCTCAAATGCACAAAAAAAGGTGGGTAAAATAATAATATGCATGTATGCCTGCATACATATGCATGCAATATGTATGTCTCTATGGACAACAATGGGAAAAGACTTTAGCGGAAATGAGCACCTTTTTTATTCTTTCCAACTCAAAGGAATGTTGATAAGAAATTACGTAAGGAGCATGAGACGCTTTCTGTCCATCAGCAGGAGAATAACTCTTTGAAAACTGAGTTGGCAAAAAGTGGTAGGGTTTCAACCACCTAGAATTTTGATGTGGTGGAGATACCCCTGCAGAGCAAGACCAACGTGTTGGAAATGTGACTTCCACTGACTTCAGCTTCTCAGGATGGGAGAGGATCCCAAGGACCTTGGCATCTCAGGATCATCACAAAGGAGCAGTGAGTTCCAACAGAGAATTAAGGATGCTCTATGAGTCCTCTGTTTGTCTCTCCCTGCTCCCTGCTAATCTCAGCTTACTTTCTTCTGCCTTTGTTCCAGGACAAACACAGCCCACGTGCTCTCTATCTTTTCTAGTAGGATATAGTTAATTAGGAGGTAAGCTTTGTTTATCCCTATCACACATTTTTCTTAAATAAATCTCCTTTTGGTTATAGTTATGCAATCTGATTCACTGTTCATAAGATTTGTTCTTGCTCTCAGGAACACTAATTCACCATGCATGAATCTTTTCCCTCCTTTTCCCTTCCCAACTCAGATTTGGCATGGGGGAGAAGCCAACAAAAATAAGATCAAGTTCTAAAATGGGCCAGATCTGCAAGGGAAAAAAAAAATCTAAAATGGGCAGCAAGAAGGATGGCTCAATTGTAGCCCCCCTCGCTTCTGCTCCTGGAAACAGGACCCGGAAAGGTATATTTCAATATTTTTCAATCTTAGCAACTTTAAGATATATGGACTTCAACTTCCAGAATTATCTAGTCAGCATGCTGGCTGGGTAATTCTGGGAATTCAAGTCCACATATCTTAAAAGTTGCCAAGGTTGAGAAACACTAGTGTATGCAGTCTTTCCTGGTACATCTATATACTAATCTTGATATTAGGAATCTATAGAATGTATTTCTGATAGTGTGCATAGTATGGTTTAGCCCATGTAGTGTGGCCCATGTTCTACATTAGAACAATTAATCAGTGGAACGACTTGCCTCCAGAAGTTGTGGATGCTCCAACACTGGAAGTTTTTAAGAAGATGTTGGATAACCATTTGTCTGAAGTGTAGGGTTTCCTGCATAAGCAGGGGGTTGGACTAGAAGACCTCCAAGGTCCCTTCCAACTCTGTTATTCTGTTAAACCTTTTGGTCACAGAACCCCTTCCCAATTTTAAAAATTATGGAGGAGTCTAAAGGAGCTTTTGTTTGTAAGAGTTATATTTATTAAAAATTAAAACCAATGAATTTATAGAATATTTATTTATTGAATCAAAAATAACAATATTAAACCATTAGGTATCAACATGAATAAAATATTTTTATTTGTTAAAATGTTTTTAAACAAATAAAACTAATAAAGAGAAGAATGGCATTGTCTTAAGTTTTTGGAAATACCCTCAATATATGACAAATAATTTTTGATTTTGTGGACTTACGAGAGTCTAGGGGGACTGCCAGGGGTTTTCGGACCACAGTTTAAGGTACACCCACTTAAACATATATGTATATATGTAAACATATATGTTATATTTTTACATAAATAAAGGGAGACTAGTATAGATCTATTTCAAGCTATTTAGCTCTCATCAGCTAGCCACACCCTTATGGGATTAGAATCATAAGGGTGTGGCTAGCTGATGAGAGCTAAATAGCTTGAAATAGATCTATACTAGTCTCCCTTTATTTATGTAAAAATATAACATATAGAAACGGACTGTCGTTTGTAATTAACTGTCTGGATGGCCCCTGGAGGCGCCGAAAGGCAAAAAGGAAGCAGTATGTTTCCTCCCATATTTGGGTATACCAGGTGATTTAACAGAGAAAAAAAACATATATGTAAACATATATGTTTATATATTCACGTATCACCCCATCCTACTCCTTTGCTCCTTGGAGAATGGAAAGAGTATAAATGATGTGGTAGATAATTTTTAGAACAATTGCTTACCTTGAGAATTCAGTATGATTACAGGAAAATTAATATTTATTTATTTATGTATTAGATGTGTTTGCCACCCATCTGGCTCCGAAGCTTGGACTGAGTTGATAATGTAGGACACTTGTTTAACCAGGCACTTATCTAGATATGTCTTCTCTGCTTCTCTGCTTCTCTCTCATGCTTTTTCTGAGGAAGGAAGCATCACATATATTTTTAAGTAAGTTTTTTTTTACCACTTCCATCTTCAAAAGAAGAAACACTCTGTGTCAGTCTCCTGTGGGATTTTCAGCAGCATTTTACTTAAGGCACATTCTTATTTTAAGCCATGCTTCCTGTTTCTCGTAATATCCAGTCTCCATCTCACCCCAGTTCAAATATCACTCTTTCGTGATGGTGTTTATTTTAGAAACAGTGGCTCTTTCTGAATCTTTTCTCCCTAGACAACAATTATTCCATTTTATTTTTGAGCTGGGTTTTCCAAACACTGTAGCTTAATTATGGTGGTAAGACAAATTGTTTAATTAGTTATGATTCTTTTTTATTGTTTATATCGGTCCACCCTGTGCTGCCTTCATTGTACCCCACATAGATACAAGTTCTTTTTTTAAAAAAAATATTTATGTATATACATTTAAAAAGCAACAAAAAAAGGCGTATATAAAAAAAGAAACAAAACAAAACAACACAGTACAAATTACACTACATACCCTTTGGGGTTATAATACAGCATTTCATATCGACATTAATCTTGTGCTTATATAATATTCATTTACATAATTAATTACTATTCCTTAACATAGTTATAATATTTTAACATACTAAAAAGAAGAAGAAAAAATTCATCAATACTAATTTAGTTATTTACTAATTTGATTTCTCTTTTCAAGCCAGTCATATAAATTACTCCAAATTTCATAGTATACCAAATCCTCTTTCTCATTTAATTCCATAGTCATTTTGTCTAGCTCAGCACAGTCAAGGATTTTCCTAATTATTATACTTTCGGTGGGTATATCAGTTTGTTTCCAATATTGTGCAAGACTAATTCTAGCTGCGGTAAGTATATGCAATATAATGTAATAGTATTTTTTATCCATTTTCAGGTCCAGTATTCCCAACAGAAATATTTCCGGTTTCAGATTTATTTTCTGTTCTGTGATTTCCCCTAACCATTTCTAAATTTTACACCAAAATTTCTTTATAACGGGGCAAGTCCACCACATGTGGTAATATGATCCAATTTTATAGTTACACTTCAAACATTTGGGAGATAAATTTGAATACATTTTGGCCAATCTCGCTGGGGGTAAATGCCATCTGTAGTACATCTTATAAAGATTTTCTTTGTAGGTCGTTGCTTTTGTAAGTTTGTAATTTTTATTCCAAAGTCTATCCCATTGTTCCAGCATTATATTATGCCCAAATTTTTTGGCCCAACTAATCATGTTCCCTTTTACTATTTCTTCCTCCATTTTATATTTTATATAATTTAGTTATTGTTTTTCTTTCCTGTCCTATTAGAATTTTGTCTAATTCTGATTGTTCCCTTTGTATACCAAATTGTTTCCTATCCTCATTTAATCTTGATTTAATTTTAAGGTGTGGTATACCAAATTGTTTTCTATCCTCATTTAATCTTGATTTAATTTGTAGATATGGCCACCAATCAATATTAATTCCTTGTTGTTCCAGTGTTTGGATTGATTTTAAATCCCCTCTGTCATCTACAATTTCTAAATATCTAACCATTTTATGTAGGTCTATTGTATTTGGGTGGGTCATTGCTTTCATGGTTGATAGCCAGCTCGGAATTTTCATATAGTGATTTTTTTTAATTTTTATCCAAATCCTATGCAGTGAATTCCTAATCATATGTCTTTGAAAATATGAATGCGTCTTATGTTTCTCATCCCACAGAAATCCATGCCAGCCTACTTGTAAATCATATCCTTCTAATGTTAATGTTCTTTTATTTTTAAGTTGAATCCAATCTTTTATCCATGTCAACGTGGCTGCTTGGTAATATAGTTCCCATTCCAGTAGGCCAAATCCCCCTCTGTTCCTATTATCTTGTAAAAAATTTAGTTTAATGCGTGGTTTTTCCCCGGCCCATATAAATTTGGATGTTATTTTATTCAAATGTTCGAAATATTTCTTTTCTAATTTAATCGGTACTGTTTGAAATAAGTGTAGCAGTTTAGGTAATATATTCATTTTGATAGTCGAAATCCTTCCAATTAGTGAAATTTGTAATTTATTCCTTGTTTCTAAATCTCTTTCTATTCATCTTACCAATTCATTGTAGTTATCTTCCTTAATAGTACAACATTTTGTTGATAATACGATTCCCAAATATTTAATTTTCTTTACAATTTAAATTTCCATTTTCTCCTCTAATTCTTGATTCTGTATACTAGTTAAATTTTTGGTTATCATTTTAGTTTTCCCTTTATTAATTTTAAGGCCTGCTACCTTACTAAATTGACTTATCTCATTCAATAGTATTGGTCCTACCTCTATTGGTTCTTCTATAATAAATGCAAGGTCATCTGTGAAGGCCTGTACTTTGTATTCATGTTCTCTAATTTTTAGGCCTCTAATCTCTGGATTCTGTCTAATTTGCTCCAGTAATATTTCTATTGAGAAAATGAATAATAGTGGGGATAGTGGCCATCCTTGTCTTACTCCTTTTGATATATTGAATCCATCCGTTATTTCTCCATTTAAAATTATTTTTGCTACTTGGTTTGAATAAATTCCTCTAATTGTTCTGATATAATTTTTGCCAAAATTCATCATAATTAATTGGTTGATTAAAAATTCCCAGTTTAAATTATCAAATGTTTTTTGTGCATCGAGAAATATGATTGCTACTGATTTCCCCAGATGGGATTCATAATATTCCAAAGTGTCCACTATTGTTCTTATGTTATTTTTTATGTGTCTGTTAGGGAGAAAGCCATTCTGATCCAATTGTATTATTTCATTGAGTATGTTTTTTAACCTTTCTGCCAGTATTGTTGTGAAAATTTTGTAATCCGCATTTAGCAGCGAGATTGGCCTGTAATTTTGGATCTTTGTTTTCTCTATGCTGTCCTTTGGAATTAGAGTTATCAAAGCCTCCGTCCATGATTTTGGAATCTTTCCTTTCTCTAATACCTCATTATATGTTATCAACAGTAAATTTTCCAATGGTTTATGTAATTCTTTATAAAATTCTGCTGGGATTCCATCTGGACCTGGAGTTTTATTGTTTTTGTGTTTTTGAATTGCTTTTTCTAATTCAACCATTGTTATTGCTTCATCTAATATTCCTTTTGTCATTTCTGATATGGGCGTAGGATGTCTCTGTTGTATATAACTTTGGATAACTCCCTCTTTTATATCTTCCTTGTTATATAATTTTTGAAAATATCGTATTGCTATATTCTTTTTCTCCTCCATCTGGGATTGTGTAATCCCATTTTCATCTTCCAATTGTTGTATAAGTTTCTTTTCTTTTTCTTTCCTTAATTTGTAGGCCAGCCATCTCCCCGGTTTGTTGGCATTTTCAAAATAATTTTGTCTAGCTACTTTAATTTTTTGGGCCACTTCCTCTTGTGTAATTAAATTTATCTTATGTTTAAGTATTTCTTTTTCCTCTCTAAGCTTATAATTTTGGGGTTCTGTCTGCATTTTATATTCTAATTCTCCTAATTTATCCTGTAAGTCCATAACTTGTTTCTTATTATTATTATTTCTTTTTATAGTGTAAACAATAGTAAGACCCCCGAATATAAGCCTTTGTTGTATCCCACAAATTCTGGATGGTTGTTTCATCGTTCCAGTTTTTTTCTAAAAAAAATGTTAATTCTTTTTCCAAGTATTGAATATAATTCTTTTCCTTTACTATTCTTTGATTCATGGTCCACCTCTTTTTCCTTTTTTCCCCCCTGCAGTGTAATTGTTAAGGGATTATGATTGGCCCACGTGTTCGGTTTTATTTCAATTTCTTCTATATTGTTTCCTATTTCTATATCCATCCAAACCATATCTATTCTAGACCATGAATTTTGACGGTTCAAATAATATGTATATTGATTTTTTAGTGGGTATCTTTCTCTCCATACATTTCTCAATCCTAATTCTCTAGCCAAATCAAAAAAATTTTTTGGTAATATTCTCCTTTCATGATTTTTTTTATTTCCTGTTTTATAATCCTTTTTTGGGTCTACCACTGCATTAAAATCCCCTATTATACATACATTATCGATTTCTAATTTTATAATTTGGTTATATAGTTTTTTATAGTATTCTTTTTGTTTGATATTTGGGGCATAGATAACCATGATTAATTTTTTTTTTTGGTTCATTGAGATTTCAATTATTAATGTTCTTCCATCCTTATCTGAATAAATTTGTTTAGGGTTACGCCAATCTTTTATATACACCGCTATTCCTCTTTTTTTTTATTCAGCTAGAGCCACAAAAAGTTTTCCTAATTTAGGGGCCTCCAAAAATTTACTCTCATCCTTTTTCACATGTACCTCCTGTAGACATATTACATCTAAATTTTGTTTCTGTAATCTAGCAAATACTTGTCTTCTTTTAATTGGAGAATTTAATCCGTTTATGTTGACTGAAAAGATTTTTTCTTCTTCCTCCATTCTACTGTTTGTTTGTTGTCCTCGTTACTCTAGTGTTTCTTGTTTCTCTTTGGGTTTTTATCCTTTCTCTTTCTCTTTCTTGTAGTTCTTTGTCTTCTACTTGTTGTTCTTCCTGACTTTTGGGCTCTAATACTACACTGCTCTCTCTTACTTTCTCTACATATTGTTCAAAGAACTGATTGGCCTTCTCAACCATGTCAATCCATATTTTTTTATCTTGCCATGTTACCAACAGTCCTTCGGGTATCAACCAACGAAAGGGTATTTCATTTCTTATTAGTTTTGTTGTAAAGGGTTGAAAATTTCTTCTTTTCTCTCTTATTCTTTTCGGTATTTATTTAAATACAATAATCTCCTTCCCTTTAAAGTTTATCTGTGCATCCCTTGTGTTTCTATAAATTTCATCTCTAATAGCTCTCTTCGTGAACCTAATATGTATCTCACGTGGCAGCCTGTGTCTTCTCGCATAGTTTGTTTGTACTCTGTAAATTTCATCAATATTATTTTTAATTCATTTCTATCTATTTGAAGGGAGTCTGTCAATATGTCTAGCATTAATTCAGGTAGGGCTTCCTCCCTTGCTTCCTGTACATTCTGAAATCTTAAGTAATAGGCAGATCTCTCTAATTCCAGATATGATATTGCTTCCTCTAATTCACCATTTCTAGTCTCTCTTCTGTTTCCTCTAATTTTTTTCCCATTTGCTCC
>QLTV01004245.1:1160632-1175495 GCA_003457575.1 Thermophis baileyi | reverse complement strand
ATTGTACTATATGTATAGTATATTTTCTTATTCAATTTCCTATTGTCAGTTATCAATCTCAACTTCAATTATAAAATTCTGTTGTAAAATACTATTGTAAATTTCTAGTATAGTAAAAATTATTTTTATATCCAATATATAGGGAAATAGAGAATAGGAAACTGAAAGAGTAGTAGAGAGAAGGGAAAAGGGAAGTATAATGAGTGTTTCACAATTCTAAAATTCTAATAAGTATAGTTATTTGACAATTATTAATAATAATACTTAAAATTACTTAATTAGTTAATCTATACACAATCTCTAAATACCTAGTGTTTAAATCCTACTTCAGACTTTAAATATCAATATATAAATTTAATTCTGTAATATATGTTATTTAATAATATAGTATAAATAGTATAAATATTTTAGAAAATATAAGAAATCTAAATGTATAGGGTAGAAATTAATGTAGAAATTAATCCAAAATATTCCAGATAGGTAGTCCAAAAAAAAGAAAAGAAGGAGTTTCTTTGCTGTAGAGTCAATAAAGTCAATTTTAAGTTTACCACAATTATTAGTCCTCCGTCTGTTCACTGTCCACTTTCAAAATGTCAGCTTCTTTTAAAACGCCCAGTCACTGTCCTTCTCGTCATCTTCTGTTGTCTGTTGCCTCCACAAGTTGGATTTAAAAGAACAGTCTCTCCTCTTTTTTTTCTCCACACCAATCTTTTAATCCTTTAAATCTGCACTTTCGATCGATCTCCTACTTCACCGTTCCATGCTCATTAATTCTTTAGTTGTTTAAAGTCATTCTAAGCTCCACTAAGGCACCGCCAGTTCCTTTCTGGAGACTCACTTGATCGTCCATATTTTCTGTAAATACTATCCACTCAAGAGGATCTTCGGTGCTCCTTATTTCAAAGAGTCTGTCGATAATCTTGCTGTTTCCCAATCTCTGCTTCCACCGCTAACTGTTCAGGCCGCCATGTCTCTGGACCACGCCGTTACAGCTGATCTCTTTTGCGTCTGGTTTCAGGGGTTTCCACCTTCCGCAACGGGGGGGTCGCTTCCCTCCCCGTCACAGCACGATGTTCCCCTCCTTATCATTCTCCCCTCCGAGGATCCACAATGCCGATTCCAGCCTCCAGAAATGCAAAAATTCAGACAGAGCACTAGCAATCAGTTTCTCTGCGCCGCACCACCATGACATCACCCCAGAAGTCTCACATAGATACAAGTTCATACTAAATAAAAATACTTCCACAAGCTACCGCTGGTATAAAAATAGTGGATGGGAAATAAAATATCAGTAAATTTGTATTTGTCATTAAAATTTAAACCCATTATTTTATTGGTTAAATAATTAATTGAATATATACTTGAGAAGTAATTGCAAATTGCTGTGAAACATTAAGTTTTCAGTAACTTTCATGCAGCGCTGACTTTTGCCACTCCCTGCCTAGCTGAGGTTGGAGGTCCTTCAATTGTTGTGATTCGTTTGTCAAAGAATGAAAATATGCATTGCAAGAATAAGAGTAAAACAAGATGTAATCCAGCAGTACAGCTCTCTGACCATGCCCCTACCAGAGAGGAATTCAGTAAAGTTGTATGATAGTCACCCTATTATTTATTATTTATATTAGCTCCATGCTCAATTGTTTAACTAAAACAATATTTCATCCGTGAAATGCAAGTAAGCACAAAAGCACTATATCCAATTGATGTAGTGATGCTACCATTATTATTGCTGGCTGAGCTAAAGAGGGTGCTTCAATCTTTATTCATCTTCTGCAGGGAGCATCAGCTGCAGTTAAACTGCCATAAAACTAAGATCGTGGTACTTTCAAACAGAGCCAGAAGCATGACCTGGATCATTAATAAGCATAAATCTCAGCTGTGTTTCTGCTTTATCTAGGGGTGACTTAACTTTAGGTGATTTTCTACTCGTCTGGAAAGTAAAAAGTAGACTTTCTCTAGGCAACCCAGAAGGCTTTAAAGAAGCACCAGAGCAATGATTCCACCCCAGGGCAGCACCATATATTCAGGCCGCTATCAAGCACAAGTCCTCCAAGGAGTGAAATTTAAGTTTAGGAAGTAAGACATTTTATTTTCTAAAGAAAGTATTCCAAGTGAGCTGTTACTGTCAAACGGTAGAATTAATATGGGACTCATAAAGGTAGAAACTAGGACTTAGATGAAGATATTAAGCATTGATTAAATATTTCATCACAAAGCTTGGCCTCACTAACATTGGTAGATCCTTTCCATCCCTCCAGAAACTGAAGATAGAGTATAAAACACAGAACAGTGTGGAGTGGTCTCTGAACTTGATTGCTTTCTTATCCAAAGTAGGTAACATCATCAGTGCTACTCAAGGTCAGAGAGCAGGTGCTGAATTAGAGACTTAGACATACAGTATGGACATGTAGGAAGATCAGCATAGAATTTCTGCAAGTATGTGCAACGTTTTTACACTCTCTCTTTAGAAACACTCAAAAGTAGATATAAAAACACCCCATTGAGTAGCAGATTCTGCCCATGTGGAAAAGGAATGATAGAAACACTAAATTCTTCTGTGTTGTTTTCCTATAGAAATATCCATAGCACCATAATAGAAAACTCTTGCAAAAGCTCCAATTGCTCTAGAGCAGGGGTGTCAAACTCACGGCCCATGGGCCAGATGCGTCACACGCTGGCCATGCCCATGCCAGGTTTAGCAAAGGGGAAAAAGTCGTGATATGTCACGTGACAATGACATGACGACGCGAGTTTGACACCCCTGCTCTAGAGCTTGACCACTTTCTCAACCTTGACCACTTTAAGCAATGTGGATTCCAACTCCTATGCTGGCTGGGGAATTCTGGGAATTCTGGGAGTCGAAGTCCACACCGCTTAAAGCGGTCAAGGTTGAGAAACACTGCTCCAGACTTTTATATAAAAGATTTGTAAAGAAATGACATGGCATATAACAAATTTCAGTTTGGCAGCCTGCTGATCCTGCTGCTGTTGCCTGAGGATCAGAAAGCGTAAACAGATACAAATCAGCGACCTTCCCTTCTATTTTTGTATATTTTTATATTCTGTGTAAAATTTTATGTAAACCCAGAAGGGAACAAAAAGGAAGAAAGGGGCATAAGTCATCCTCTCCAAAAGCCTGGGCAAAGAGCCAGGTCAATAAAGTTCTTCAGCTTTTCACTATATTCTGCATTGCCTGAAAAAGTTTAAGACATTCTTGTTAATATAGGATCTCCCTGCACAGGGTATTGTCCACTGAAAGAATGAGCAATTTCACAAATATTTTAGAGTTCTCTTTTTCTCAGCCTCCCGTGCCTTGTCCCACTAATCAAACTATTATTATTAAGTTACATCTGTGGAAGTTAACATTTCAAAATCATAATAGACCTTTAGATACAGTACAGTATATGTAATTATATCAGGGTTTCTATGCTTGTAGAGAGACAGATTTTAAATATGAAATATTACTTTATACCAGAGGTGGGTTCCTGCCAGTTCGGACCGGCTCTATAGAACCACTAGCGGGAATTTCCCCCTGCTCGCCAAACCGGCAGCAATGGCTGGCTGGACATGCCCCCAACCGGCTCTCTCGGCGGTGCCATAGGTGCCGCCATCTTGTTTTTAGCACTGCGCGTGCACGCAAAGCGCGCCCGTGCGGCGCGTGAGGAAGCAAACCAGCAGCGAGGTAAGCCAGAACCCCCCCTGCTTTATACCAATTGATTCTAGTATCTAGAATGGTGATGGTGACCCTATGATAGGGATGTCATAGGTGACATGCTCCTCCAAAGTCTCTGAAAATCACCAAGAGGGCCCTTTCAGAGGCTCTGGAGATCTGGTGTGTCACCAAAAATGGCATGGCATGTTCTTAATTATTCGTTTAATAATGAACTGTTCTTTTCCTTATTGTTATTTTGCATGTCCCAGAGTTTGTTTTGCTTGTATTTCATTTTTTTGTAATTATTTGATGTTTCTTTATGTAATACATAATGCCACATATGAGTGGACTGTATTTGACTTAAAATAAATATGCAAAGAATTGTTTATCTTTTTTCCACTGTGTGTCTCCCTCTCCCTCTCCGTGTGTGTGTGTGTGTGTGTGTGTGTGTGTGTGTGTGTGTGTGTGTGTGAGAGAGAGAGAGAGAGAGAGAGAGAGAGAAATGCCAGCAGGATCAGGTTAGGCCCACAATCGCTTGATAGTGAGATGGGCAGCATATAAATTTGATAAATAAAATTTTTAACATGCTGAACCCAAAAGGTTCACCATTATTGGTCCAGACGTATATAAATAATTAAAGTCTTATTAATATATACGCCATTAATAACAGCATCAATAGTAGTAATGTAATTTTTATCACTAAATTTATTCTCCTTACAATGTTGATCTGATTTATAAAGTTACATTTTTCTCTTCTCTTGTTTCCCACACCAATTTGTCCATTTTTTCCACTGTTTAACAAACAAACAAAAACAAACGGGTTAAAATATATTAATCTGCATATAAAAACCAGTACAAAATGTGCAAAAATGGTCATACAAAAATGGTGCATATGACATTTATATTACTTTCTTGGCAACATGAATGGCTGGCATTACTCTGCCTCTATTTCTCCCTCTCTTAGCTGGCAAAAATTCTGGAAAAGATCCCTCTCTTCCTAGACTTCCTTAAGCATGGATGTTTCCTCTTTGAGGTTTTGCTTCAGTCCAACTCAATTATTCAGTTCTTCACAAGTGCTTCATGACCTTAGGCAGACAGCCTTCCAAATGTTCTTTAAATCATCTGTTCTGTGAATTATTCAAGAGCATTATCTTTGCATTGTTTGTTGGTCCAAAGAGATAGAACGCTGAAGAGAAACAAAACATAGTTTCTTCTTTCAATGCTTTATTTTCCTAATTTGTATAGTACAGTGAGTCACAATGCCAAAGTTCAAGCTCCATCTCAAACAGAAAAAGAATACCAAACGTTGTGCTTAATTTCCATGCTGGCAAATTGACAGCGTGTTGCTAATCCCTTTTATATTCATCTTCTGTAAGCCCTAATTAATGTTTAATGCAGTACCAAAGTTTTCCATTATAAACCTGCTGCATTTCTGAAAGCTTTCTGGAAACCATGGGGCCATCACAAGGAGCATGTCTCATTTATGTGACAGTTTTATGGTTCACTTGAAATCATTTTCACAGCTGTCTATTATCCTTGCCCAAGCAACTTTGTGGCTTGGCTATTTTAAACCCATGCTTTGGAGAAGGGCAGGCAAACACCCCTTTCTGTGATCCTCCAGCAGTAAAAGACAGCTTATCCCAAAATGGTTTTGGCAAAATAAAATGGTCAGTGGCTCATGCTAGGAAATCCGCCTGTGTGGCTTACAAGTCTAATGTGAAATTATTCCTTCTGCTATGTTGACGTCGTCTTCTCATGATCTGTGAGATTTGCGTGAGGAAATCTCAATGCCAAACAATTTTGGTAGCTATTTCAGTGCTGGAAGAATTCTGTTTAATAACCAAGAAGTATGTTAGACCAGTCCAACTTGGGCAGCTTCAAAATGGTGGCATCTGCAGGATAACATCACATGCCTGTCCTCATTTTGGCATGACTGCAATTTACAGTAATTGTTGCTGGTGCCCTGAAAGAGATTCTCAGAATAAAAAAAAAAATCCACATTTGGTTGACTTTCCTTTGAGGAAGCATCTATATATCATGCAGTTTCATCAAATTTCACTCTGTTCCCTTCATCTCTGTTTATCCATTTTGCAGGATATATAAACCTTCTGCAACAAAAGAACAGAAGAGTAACTCATCTCCTGGGGTCTAACCTAGCTTTACCTCTTTTAGTTTTTCTTTTCTTTTTTGTATGGCATGGTTTTGATGTTTATAGGGAAACATCTATCCTTTGGAATCGTGGATCAGACTTCTATCCTGAATCATTCCAGGACATTTTAGCTATTTTTCTTGATCATTGTTTTTCGTCCCAAATTCAATGATTATAATGTGATGATTTTCTTCACTGTTTTTATTTTTTAAAAATGAACTCCTTTGTGTCATGATGGAGGCAAGTATAGGACTGACCAGAAATCTCAAAAGAACCCTCGTGAATTTTCAAAAAAGGATCAAAATTTATTTTAAATGTGGGCTGTTCAGGTGAGATGCTTCTAACATGCTAGTGCATAGTCGAGCTGTGCCTGCTTGAAATATGATTCATAAAACTATTTTAATTTGTCTGCAGTATGTATCTGGTATTAATTAAAGCAGCCATCTTTATCTTCAACCTCTGCACAAGCAAGCCTGAAAAAAGTTGTTTCCTTAAGAAATCCTCTCATTAAAGTTAATGCAATCGCAAAAGCAGGGACACCTTTTGGGGGAGGATTTTTTTTTAATGAAAAATGCAGTAGAGTAGAATATTGTTTCTGTCAGTACAAGCTGCCTCTACTGATGGAATAGGAGGAGAAATTTTTTAGTGCTGCTTGCAGCCCCATACACTCACAAAATCTATTTCTGCAAAGGGAGAAAAAGAGGAGACATATCCCTTATGTGAATGGAAGTCCGTGCATGTGATTTGAGATGTTTTGATTCAAAATCCTACTGTCAACTTGCAAAGCATCCCTGGCCTGCTCTCGAGTTGCCATAAGAAAGGGGGGATGGGAAACTGATGAAACAGCACAGCAGCCAAAGACAGAAGCACATTCCAGACTTATCTCTCTCAAGACTGTATCCCAGGGTTACTTACAGCGGCCGAAGGGGAGTGACTCTACAACCCGCGAAATTGCTCCATTGGCAAATGTGATTGATGACACACCCTGGGAGGAGGGGGGAAACAGGGTCACAATTGGGGCCGTAAATTACGTGAGGTCAGAACTGGCTTCACTTAGGAACGTGTCGACATGAAGCTCCTAATAAATAACTGGATTTCTTTTGAAGCTTGGCTCAAGGCTCATGTTTTAATTAAGGCATCCGTCAGAACCCTGACACCTGCACTGGGAAGGCCCTTTCCAGTTCTATGATTCAAGGATAGAATCAAATCCATTGTTCTGGAATTGACCATTTTGATAAAGTTACATTTGCTTTGACCAGTCCAACCTGATCAATGTTCAAGAAGCAACTAACATACAGTATATGCTCTGTAGTGAGCATTCAAGTGAAAACAGTTGTGTTATTATGAGTCAATTCATATGGCCTTTTTGGAAGCATGGGAGTTAACCTCAGTAGGAGACCACCAAGGACAACATTTTATATAGCTGAAGATTAGGTGACGGAGGTAAAGGAACAAAGGACATTTCCTCAGATCACATCCTTGGTCTTGTTGACTCAATACTGTGCATATTGATTGGTACCAGCTTGCTAGGATTTCAGAGCCTCAAGCCTCTTTCCCAGACTTGCAAACTGAATATACAACCTTTTGCATGCAAAAAGCAGAAAAGACCAGTCAGCTGTAACATGCTGCAAGAATGATTCCCTGCATCTTGAATTGGGTTGCTTGTTTTTGCAACCTTTCTTGCTAAGGTTGTTAATCAAATCATGCAGTTGTTAAGTGAATTACACAATCATTAAGAGAATCCAGCTCCCCCCATTTATTTTGTTTGTCAAAAGCTGTCTGGGAAGGTTGCCAATGGTGATCATGTGATCCCAGGATGCTACAACCACCTGGTTGTCAAGCACCCAAGTTTTCATCAAGCACCCAAGTTTTGACTATGGGGATGCTGCCGTGGTTAGCGAAGATTGGTTGTAAATCACTCTTTTCAGTGCTATTGTAACTTTAAAAAGTCATTAAATGAATAATTGTAAGACAAAAAATACCAGAATAAACTTTTCATTCTGCTGCATGCCAAGTTGCTCTCCATCTTATGTTTCCTCTTCTGCCATATATTCTTTATAGCTCATACATGCAAATAATGGATTTGCATTTCCCCCAATAAAGTCAGGATTTATACTTTTTTCCTTCATTTTGACTAGCAGCATGTGCAGATGAAAGTTTTACTATCTCACAAAGGCCTAAATGCATAATCAAAATGCCAAGGATTTGATCTAATATAAACGGACAGACAGAGATAGATGGTCAATGGTCAATGGTAGATGATAGATAGAGGAGAGAGGAGAGAGGAGAGGGGGGGTATTTAATTTCACTATTTGCTACTTGAATTATTTACTGAGAAAAAAAAATCTTTCAATAGTATCCAAAAACTGTACAAGGATATAAAGATTAAAATGAGAATACATAAATAAATTGAAAGGAAAAAAATATCAGTAACTATGGGAGGTATGTATGATTAGTCAGAGATGAATTGATGGGCTGCTTTTGCTGAAAAACACAGCTTTGAGGCAACATAAGATGTTGGAAGTTTTACTGTGGCTTTTGATCTGTGACTGTCATTCCACATAAAAATATGCCAGGAGGACTTGTATTTGTTGAATACAACTGCAAATTTCCCCATGACATTTGAACAAGACTAGTAAATTATTGAATAAAAAGAAATGCAGTGATAGATATGGATGTGAGCTAACCCATCTTTAGCACTAGAGCAGTGAACAACATACTGTATAATCAGAATTCTATCACTAAAATATATTCAGTAAGGAAAAGTCTACAACAAAGCATTTCCAAAAATACTATGAAATATCTCAGTATTCTTTTAAACTCTTTTTGCTTGGTACTATTCTACTTTTTCCCCAAAACAAAATTTCAAATGGCCCTCAAAGAAATCTAATTATTCCAATACACCTTATTAAATTTTAGTGTTTAAAATGTATATTCTTCTTCAGCTTTAACATGTTGCCCCAATTCAAAAATTAATCATTCACAAGATATTCTCTCCAAACATATTTTGTGAAAGTTCCCACAGTGTGCCTGAATCAGCTTTCAAAGGTTGGGGACCTGATGTAGACAGACAAGAAGATGATAGAGACAAGGATTATGTAGCTCAAAAATGATGGCCTCAGATATCCTTGCAGTCTCATGACCCTTTATTATTTTTCCCCAGCTCCCTGCAATTCCTCCAACCAAAAAACACCAGCAGCTTATTTCCCACCATTTTAAGATTTAATTTTTTTAAAAAAATCAAAACATCCTGTTCCTTTCCTTATCCACTTTACATTATCAACCTGAGAACTTTCCACCTCCTAAAAAAAATTAAATGCAACTCACAGCTGCCAAAAATGTGTCCAAATTTATCTGCTCAAATAACCGAAGCAATGAATTAAGCAAACACACATAGAGATTTCAGGACCTTGGACAGGTCCCTCAGCAAGGATAGCTCATTCTGACAAATTGATGCTCAGAAGAAGAATAAAAAAAATAACATTCTCTAGTTGATGTGGGCCTACAGCAGGGGTGTCCAACCTTGGCAACTTTAAGACTTGTGGACTTCAACTCCCAGAACCTCCCTGTCTTAAAGTTATCAAGGTTGGACGCCTCTGGCCTACAGCATTCATTATCCCTGCCCATTGGCCAGGCCATTAGAGGGCTATGTTAAACAAAGTTAAATAGGTCACTGGTCTTTCTTTATGGAGTTCTTAAACCTTATTTCCTGTTCAACACCTTTCCTCAGATTAAAGAATGGGGATATTTCAAGAAATCACCTTCTGGTCATAGAGCTTTGCAAGGCATAGTGCCTGTGGTAGCAAGCATGCTTAGCTTATGACATCCTTCAAAAATGATGCTAGTCCCTTTGTGGGGTAATATCATTAGTGATATGAAGCAAAATGTACTAAAGCTTGCCTGAGTATTGTTTGCCTTTGTCTGAAAAAAACATCCCATTGTGCATATTTGTTTTGATCTTAATGTTAATTTTAACTTATTAATTACTTCAAATTATTATCCAAAGTGTTTTGGTTCAAAACTCTATGGCCAATAACTTATTTTTTAAAAAAAAAATACTCAAAGCTAAAGTTGTTAAAAACTAAAGATGTGTCAAGGATAGCAGCACAACATGAAAAGAAAAACCAAATGGATCAAAACTGTCTTCAAAGAAAATGCAAACCAAAACCCACCTACTTGATACCCACAAGACTGCAGAAGGTAAATGACAATAAAAACAGTAATATACCGGTGACACCATTTTGGACACTAATATCTTTTTTACAGCATTTCAGACATTTTAACACAACCTAGTGATGTCAAGGAATTGAATCGAAGACAACTTACATTTGTTCTCTAGGGCTATACCAATTCCTCCACTTCAGATTCAAAAAGGTTTTTCAGAGTATTCAGGAATGCAAATGTAGAATTCTCTGGAACTCTTCAGGATCAGCCATGTCCCCCCCCCCCCTCTCAGGGGCATGTATCAGCTGAGAATCACATGTACTCTTAATTTTTGGAATTAAATCCAAAATATTGCATACTATACTCTGCCAGACCAATTTAAAATCTCTGTAGATCAGTAGTGGGTTCTAAAAGCCTTTACTACCAGTTTGCGCTCGTGCTCGCACGCGACACTTCTGCGCATGCGCAGAAGCATCCTGGGTGGGTGGGCAGAGCCTCCCACTGCCAGCGCTACCGGTTCTTAGAACCGGGCCAAACTGGGAGCAACCCACCACTGCTGTAGATCTTGGACAGCCCAATACCTTCAGCTAAGATAGAGGGGGATAAAACATTTTTGGGACCATAGGAGCTTTGCAGGCTGAGTACCATATCTCTAGTGCCTGATAGACCATTCAGCAAAGTCTTATTCCTATGAATTAAGCTGATGTCCTTAATACAGGTAGTCCTCAACTTACAACCACAATTGAGTCCAAACTTTATGTTGCTAAGTGAGAAATTGGTTAAGTGAGTTTTGCCCCATTTTACAACTTTTCTTGCCACATTTGTTAAGTGAGTCACTGCCGTTCTGAAGTTAGTAACCTGGTTGTTAAGTGAATCTGGCTTCCCCCTTGACTTTGCTTGTCAGAAGGTTGCAAAAGGTGATCACATGACCCAGGGATAATGCAACTGTCATAAATTTGAGTCACTTGTCAAGCTTCTAAATGTAAACCACATGACCATGGGGATACTTGCAACGGTCATAAGTGTGAAAAAAAGTCATAAGCCATTTTTTTCAATGCTGTTGTAACTTTGAACACTCACTAAGTGAACTGTTGTAAGTTGAGGACTACCTGTATAGAGGCAGGGCTATATGGCAGAATGTACCATTTTACACATGAAAACCAGCCGTGAGCTTCTCAGCCTTGCCATGCACTTGGAAAGACATCTGGAAGCCTGTGAATGCTCATGTTGCCTGATCTCATGTAGATTTATTCAGAAGTAGATTCCTTGGGGGTAACAAGTTAAATTTCTGGGTGCAGTATTTTAACTCCTAAATTTCTATTAATAGTATATTGTATTTATTCAAGTTAACAACTTTAATCTGCCGCTATCTTCTAGTTCAAGTTTTTAAAAGGTGGTATATCTTGAATACTGTTGACAATCCATGTTTTTATTGCGAAGTGTCTTCAGTTCGCTACTGGACTCTTATGTTCTGAAACTGTAATCAGATGATCTGGTAGCTTCTGTTGTTCAGCAGCACTTGGCCAAAACAGCATGCCTTTCTGAGCTTCTCTCTTCCTTCATCAGCAGACTGTGGCAAATAATGTGTCCTTATCAATGAACCAGGATCGATTATTTTGACTTCCCCCCAATTTTTGGTCCATTTTGCCTCTTTCGTTCAACCTGAGCTAAACCACTGCAAGGTAACAGAAAAACTTACAAACAGCATTTTCTGTAGATGTAGTCAAGCATGTTATTATTGCTAATGGATAGAAAAATAAAAGGACAGCAAATGGTTCTTAAAATTACCTCTGTCTCTAACTGTTCCTGTAGTGCCTAGTAAATAATGGTATAAGTAACAGCAGAGTTTGCTGCTGTCAGAAAGGTCCCTGACCTGCATTTTAGCAGATTTCTCTTATTGCAGAAGATTGTTCTGCTCTCTAAAATTGCTTGGCTTCCATCTATTTCTCTATCAATATTATCCCTTGCATTGTTGCTTGGCTCTCTCTCCAAACATTGTTTTAGACAGCAAGCCATCTTATCTCAAATATACTAGAAATTTTCAGAGTACCATTGTAATATTTATTTACTTAGTACTGTCAAAAACATGTCAAAGTACTAAGTTATACTATAAAATATGTATCTGGTATTTTCCTCTTTTGCATTGCATGCCAAAGATTCACTGAGCCACGTGCATTTCCCTGGCACAAAATCACTTAGAGAAATGGTAGAGGCCATCTACCATTCCCAAGAATGTCTGGACTTCATTGAGACCTTAGTAGGAATGGTACAAATGAACAATTAATGGGACTCTCTTGGATATTGATTTGGGAATGGGGCTTCAAATGGTGACTCAAGCACAGCACCTCCCTGCTATTCATGAAAGCATCCTGACTTTTAAAGCTTGTAAAAGGTTGCTACTCCCTCAAGAAGTTAACTTATTAATATTTAGGTGGCATTTAAAGCACCAGTCCAGTACCTATATTCAGACAGGTGCAGATGCCTAAAAAATGGGCTGCTTTAATGAAGAACAGGTAAATGCTATTAAAAGTCAAATGAGTCCCCTATGAAAACTTCCTATGTACCCATCATGCTAGTAGTAATATTTGTGTTGCTCCTTGATAATCATGAAATAACACTAGATGATAAAAATTTACACCTTTCCCAGTATGAACAGTCTAACTTACAAGGTCTGGTAAAATGACTAACACTGAGCCGAGGTGGCGCAGTGGTTAGAGTGTAGCATTGCAGGCTACTTCAGCTGACTGCTAGCTGCAGTTCGGCGGTTCAAATCTCACCGGCTCAAGGTTGACTCAGCCTTCCATCCTTCCGAGGTGGGTAAAATGAGGACCCAGATTGTTGGGGGCAATATGCTGACTCTGTAAACCGCTTAGAGTGGGCTGTAAAAGCACTATGAAGGGGTATATAAGTCTAAGTGCTATTGCTATTTAAATGACTAACAAACTATATAATCACAATGCCACTAGAATATAAAGACTAAGACTGTGGAAACAGTGGTGTAATATACCATAGTATATTTATACTGTCATATTTATACTGTATATATATACTGTCATATAATGTCATATTTATAACACCTTGAAAAAAGTAGCTAAAGAATCAGTAACACAAAGATATGAAATTTACTCTGCAGCCGCTTGTCTGGAATGACTTATCTAGAAAGACAGCCACTTGTCTGAAATGGTATAGGGTCTCTGTCAGAGTATGAATATTCATAGACTGGAATAGATCAGCCAATGGGGACTGTTTGGATAGACATGGTAACAAGGTCAGCCAATGAATAGGCATAGCAACTGGGTCAGCCAATGAGAGCTGTTTTGGAAACAGAAACTAAAGCAGCATGCTGTGCTGAGATCTGAGTCTGTGCTCAGCTCTAAAACAAAACAAGTCTGGACTTGTCTGTCTGCTCTACTGAACTGAAACTAAGAACTTACCTACAATCTCTCCTCTCTACCACGTGGGAAGAATCTGCTGTTGGTATTGTACATTTATTCATGTGTTGTTATGTATATAAAGAAGTTAATGAATCCTGCTGAATCAGTTATCTGGGTGTGTTTTCTGGATTTGATTTTGCAACAAACTCTGATAGTCTCCTGCGTGAGCAGTGGGTTGGACTAAAAGACCTCCAAGGTCCCTTCCAGCTCTGTTATTCTGTTCTATTCTATCTGTATTTAAAATAATCCACATGCACAGGACCAGTGGTGGGTTGCTACCGGTTCGGACCGGTTCGCGCGAGCCGGTGGCAGAAATTTGGCCCTGTTCGCCGAACCGGTAGCGATAGCCGGCTTGCCACACCCCCGAACCGGTTCCCCGGTCGCCGCTGCTTGAAAGCGGCTGGCAACAAACCCTCTGCGCATGCGCAAAGGCTTCTGTGCATGCACAGAGGGTCAGTACCTGGATGTAATTCCTGAAAGTTTCTTCATTATCAGTAAAAGTACCTATTAGATTGCCAATTCAAAGAAGTGCAGAAAAAAAAGAAAGAAAAAGAAAATGAAAAAGGTGCCACCTTAATTAATTTGAGATGTATTTGTACAGATGGGAAACCATTCAGTTCCTGGAATTGTAATGTCTTCTTACAACACTGTGCTGGAATAATGCTTAGAAAAGGAATTACCATCAGCTTTTGTCAGATACTGAGAATAAGACAGTCCGCAGAGGCACTTCTTGGCTGCAGTCTCTAGAGACAGTGGAGAAAATGCACAAAGCAAATAAAATTGAGGTTGCACCCTTTTCTTCCCTACCTTTTAGACTCAGTCCTGTTGCTAGTTGTGAAGTCGTGTCCGATCCATCGCGACCCCATGGACAACATTCCTCCAGGCCTTCCTGTTCTCTACCATCCTCCGGAGTCCATTTAAGCTCACACCAACTGCTTCAGTGACTCCATCCAGCCACCTCATTCTCTGTCGTCTCCTTCTTCTCTTGCTCTCAATCTTTCCCAGCATTAGGCTCTTCTCCAGTGAGTCCTTCTTTCTCATTAGGTGGCCAAAGTATTTGAGTTTCATCTTCAGGATCTGGCCTTCTAAAGAGCAGTCAGGGTTGATCTCCTCTAGGACTGACCAGTTTGATCGCCTTGCAGTCCAAGGGACTCGCAGGAGTCTTCTCCAGCACCATAGTTCAAAGACCTCAATTCTTTGGCGCTCAGCCTTTCTTATGGTCCAACTTTCACAGCCATACATTGCAACTGGGAAAACCATAGCCTTGACTATACGCACTTTTGTTGGCAGTTTTTTTGTTGTTGACTATACGCACTTTTGTTGGCAGTTTTTTTGTTGTTGTTGACTATACCAGTGGTGGGTTGCTGCCGGTTCGAACCAGTTCTTTAGAACCGGTAGCTCTGACTCCAAGCCGAGAGAGAACCGGTTCTCTGCATCCGTGAAAGTGGGCCCCCCCCCCCCCCC
>QLTV01004245.1:1127060-1160523 GCA_003457575.1 Thermophis baileyi | reverse complement strand
CATTCATAATATAGCCTAAAGCAGGGGTGGGTTGCTGCTGGTTTGGACCGGTCCTTTAGAACCGGTAGCTCTGACTCCAAGCCGAGAGAGAACCGGTTCTCTGTATCCGTGAAAGTGGGCCCGTCCGCCCACCCCTGGGTTATACTGACCTTTATCTCTGCTTCCGAAGCCCAGCTGATCAGGGGCGGCAGATTGAATTGCCGCTCCGCAGCTGTTTTCCGTGCTCCTTGCCTAGTTTGCAACGTGGAAGTGCTTTTTTTTAAGCACTGAGCATGCGCAGAGGATCAATTCCAGGAAGGGACGCGCGGGTGCGCGTGCAAAACGTGCAATTCCGTCGCGATGTGAACCGGTCGGGAAGGTAAGTAGAACCCACCCCTGGACTATACGCACTTTTGTTGGCAGTTTTTTTTTTGTTGACTCAGTCCTATCAGACCCAAATTGACCCTCCTTGGCCCCAGACAAAGCCCCCTTCAATCCTATCTAAACCAAGGGTGAGAAACCTTGCTTACCTGCCCACAGTACAACCCAGGGACAGCCCTAAAAGGGATCTGCGAAACAGAGAAAATCCAACGTTCCATCCTGAATGTGGGAGACACTTAACATTCTATCTTAACAATGGACTTCTCCAGTCCCAATACAACTCCTGAAAGAGCAGTTTTGCTTAGCAATAGCTATAACTTCAGATACCTGAAGAAGGACCTCTTTAGGATATATTACATCCTTTCCCCTGGTGTTGTAGTTGAGTTTGAAGCATGAGCCCCTGATGGACATTAGATCATCTGTGTAGAAATTCTGATATACTCTTGTGCAGGGTCCATCTTCAGGTATTAAATTCATTCATTGATTTATCCATCCGTCTGTATGTCACCTCAATCACTGAGATAACCGTTACATGCTAAGGTTACAAACCATCATAAAATTAATTAAAATGACAAAAATCAGGTAACAAAACATAACCACGCATTGGGGAAGATAACCTGAAACATTTCTGCCCAACTTCTGAAAGTAAAGGCAGAGCCACTCTTCTCAGCCTTCTCAAACCATAAGCAAAACCCTCCTTTTGGATATAGGTTGGCCTTTAGGTCATCTTATTATACGGTGTTTTGGTTTATTTACTTTTTGACTAACTTAACGGGCTTGAACTCTCCAGTTCAAGAGGACTCTGAGCGGTTTACATTCCCTTCTTACAACCAAAGGGATGAAATGCAAGAGCAATGTAATAAAATAACAGAATAAGAAACAATAAGAACAAGTTACTAAAAATGAGAATAAAGGCACAGGAAGAAGAAACATCTCAGCACAGCCCAGGGTGTAGGATACTCACTTTGGATTAGATTCTGGATTCTGGGCTGAACAGCCTTGAGCCTCTCTGTGTGTCTTTATACATGATAAGGTAACCTAAATGATTTTATTGACTTACAAAATGAGAAAGACCATGGAGGGCTTTTTATGCTCACTAAACATCCATAGCTGTTATTCTTGAAGTTACATTTTAGGCTGTGGAGATGGGAGAAACAAGCTTTCATTATCAAGCATTATATTCCTTTGGGCCAACCTGTTTACATATGCTGGTGTTGGGAGGGTTGATTCTAAGGAAAGGCTGGCAGATGCCAGGAGCTACAGCAGCTAGAAGGTGTTGGAGAAAAGTGGTAGGTGTTTGGGTGTTATCCAGCTGATTCAGTGTGGCTCTTGGAAATGGGTTGTTATTTGTTTCCCCCTAAGATCTAAGTAGAAGAGAACAATGGCCTTTGAGCAGGAACCTGCTTTCAGTCTCCCTGCAAAGGACAATGTCCTTCTTGGCTCAGTCAGGATGTGGAGGGCAACGCATGTAGAAGAGTGATAGGGTAGTTGTGCATCCCAGAAGTGCTGGGAACTGAGGCAGGGTGCTACCCCCACCACCTGGAGAGCCCAACAGGAGAAGGGTAAACTCTGTTCCTATAGGAAGCCTTCTCTGAGCATGTGGGTCCCAGCAACCCTTCCTCCTGTGACTTGCTTATCCCATCTCTTACTTGCTCTGGGGCTGGTTATTATCTCATTAGATATCATCTCATCAGATAATTAGGTGTGTGTGTCTTATGCCCTGCTTTGCATCCCCTAAAGTAGTCTGTTTCTTCAGATAAAATGAAGGGTGGCTGAAGTGTGGTAAAGGCAACCGCCAGCTCATGCTCTAAAACTTGGGGGCAAGACCCAAGCAGCAAAATGTCTTGGTCTGTTCCTGGGTCAGGTTTTAAAATGATGGTGGTCTCTGTGTTTCTATTTCAACTTAGAATAAGAGATTATTTTACTATATATTTATATCTGAACTGAAGATTGTTGGGAGTCTTTCCCCTCCCCCCCCCTTGTTACTTTTTGACTTTTTCCCCTCTTCCGATTTTTCCTTTTTTGTTACTTTATATTTTGTCTCTCTCTGAAACATAATAAAGTTGATCAATGGGAATAGTCAAGGATTATGGTAGATATAATCCCCCTGAGAATTGGATAGCCCTGACCCTGGCATTTTCTCCCTGGCACTAAGGCGAGGATATTATTTGAGCCCAGTATGTATTTTTTAATTATGTCTCAAAGCAAGTATTATTTAAGGGCTTGGCTGCATTGTATTGTACTGCAATTATTTGATTTTGCTCTTTTTTGTGTCTTTATGCATTGTTAGCCATCCAGAATCACTAGGCTGAGATAGGCAATAAAATGATTGACAGCTATGAAAAACAACTGATGGTGAAAGTGGGAGGGGGTGTCGTTATTTTTCTTTTTCCAGTCTTTTTCATTCTTTCCTTATCCAAGGGGAGGGAGCAGATCATTCTTGTTAAAAATCTGAATCAGCCATTTGCAGATGGATATTCTGAAATTAGTAAGAGAGTTACTTAGAACCCCGAGAACCATAGTTTGTCCATTGCGAATGAAGGTAAATATACGTGTCCCAGGATAATGTTGTAGGATCCAATCTGAGTCAGTCACCGGGACCAAAGGTTTATTCTTCCAAGCTTTTGGGCTTGTGCTGTACCCCATCATCAGGGAACTTCCCTCTCTCCAGAATATATGCACTGGTCTGTTCTACACGTTGTATTTATATGGTTCCTGGTTGTGTGTAGCTTTAAGTTTGTCCACTACTGGGTATCAACAAAGCAGCCTGGGAGGCTGAATTTAACTCTTCCCTTTGGCATAAAAGCCAGTTGAGTGAGTTTGGGCCATTTTCTCTCAGCCTGACTCATTTTGGAGAGTTGCTGTGGATAAAATAGGAGTTGGGAGCATATGGTATGCTGCCTTGACTTGTACAAATTAAAGGTGGGATATAAATCTAATACTTTAAAAAAAAAATCAGTGAAGTGGATATTCCACGATGAAGATAAGGTGGGGACATCAGTATAATGAATAGGATTCTCTCTCTCCACTTCAGACAGGTTGTGTATATAGTTGTTACTTTTCTTAATAGATCCATAGGCAAACATTGAGGAAGTGAGGCTTACCCACCCACCTTGAAGTTCTTGCTCAGGTAAGTTTCACTCTTGCTTTGATTTCAGCCTGTCATGCACCTGAGCCAAGACAACCAGGAGACAACCCACTTACGGTTCCAAAGATTTCTGTACACAACATTAAAAAAACAAATAGAAGGCGCTTCAAAGCTACGTTTCTCTTTCAGATCCACACTGCAGCACAGCCTGAGAGACAGGGCAGTACCTGGGATATGCATCTTTCATTACACTACACAGTGTGTCTCCACTGCACAGATCTTTCTCCGGCGCGTAGCCCTTCATACATACCACATGCAAACAAATTTGAAACGTGAGGAGTCATCAGTCAAGTTTGCCTTCAAGATAGTTAAACTCTCCCATCACTGGAAGATTTCCTCTCTCCTCTGAAGGATGTTGCATTATTGAAAGCCACCGTTCTGGGTAGGACTGCAGCACCAGATGCAAAATTGAAATAACCACTGCAGCGTCGAAGATCTGAGGGTCTTGTTCCCTTCCTGGCCCCTTTGTTTCTATCCTCAAAGCCCATTTCTTTTGTTCTCTTGAGAGAAATCATCCACTTACTCTTTCAACAATGTTTCTGCAGAAATGGTCGGCGCTTCTTTATTTCACTTTCTATTTAAGGGGACCTGTGAGCTTTTTCCTTCTCCAAGGTAAGTTCATTTTCTTTGATTTTTCTCCATCTTTCCGGCAGTCTTCCCTCCCCACCCACCCCTTTCTGGTGACACCTAAGCCTTTTTAACCCCATTGCATGCATCTGGAAAGAAACCATTTCTATATGCTTTTAATATCTGAAACCTTGTTAAGTAGGATGACCCACATATTATTAAGGCTCTTTTGTTACCAAAGGGGAAAAATACTTGATTTTCATCCTTGAGAAAGCATACGTGGACTTACCTAGCTCTGCTGCAATTTAAATGAAGAAAGTATTATATTTACTGTAATAAAGTATAAATTATGAACTATTTCAGAATAAGTCGTATTATACTGGGAGGCAGTGTTAGTCTGTTGGCTTCTATTTCTACCATGCATATTGACTTGAAGAATGATCTGTTTGGACAGTAGCTGACTCGGGAATAAATCCTATGGAATTTAGTGCAATTTACCTCTGAGTAAGGTAGTGAGACATCTGCCTGAAAATGCCCCTTTGTGAATGATTACAATGAGTGGAGAAAGTTAAACACAAGGATTAAGAGACTCCCACACCAAAATGTTCTAGTTTGATCCCAAAGCCTTGGCAGTCTTGATAAGCAAAATGTGACAGCTGCCCCCAACCCCCCCTTTTTTTTAATCTAAAGAAAAAGTTCACAGCCCCTTCTTTCAGCTAGGGTTGACTACATTTTACTAGCCTATGTCTTTAAAAAGTCTGACAACAACATTGTAAGCAGGAAAGGTCTCTGTTGTGGGGGATGGTAATTGATGGGGGGAGGGGGGGAAATACCTATTCAGTTTGGTCAAATTAGGCAACTTTTTAAAATGTGTGTGCAAGCCGGATGTAAAAAATATGGCAACACTGCTTATGCTCATGCTTACAATCGGTCACTTGTCCAGTGATTGGTCCAGAACAACACAGGGAAACTTTTGATTTTAGTTCTTGTCCTTTTGTCAAGAATGGTCAGTGGACAGATAGAGGAAAATTCTCTCCCCTGTCTTTGTAGTTTTAACAAGAAAGTAAAATACAGAAGTGAGCAGATGAAGTGTTTAATGAGACAATTGTTAATTCTCGTACTCTGTGGATCAAGAGGCATGATAGTGCTAGGCAAGTACCATGCCCCCCCCCCCTTAATGCAAACATAGAATTGAGAGAAATCTCCCTGGAATTTGGTCCACAAAGTTTGCACAGCTGTACCTGATGCTGCTGGGTCTGAGCATGTGGACCAGAGTTTCTTTCCCTTGGGAACTTTAAGATGTGTGGACTTCAACTCCCAGAATTCCTTAGCCAGCTAACTCTTCCAAACATAATCCAGGGAATTCCCCTGCGAGACATGGCCAAAGTAAGTGAGATGCAGTTTTGTGATTTTTGTCTTTTAGGGACATGTCTGGTGTTAGCGCTCTGCTCCAATACTTGCTTGTTGGTCCAAGGAATATGCAGGAGTCTTCTTCCAGCACCACAGCTCAAATGCGTTGGTTTTCTCCCTGTCTTGCTTTTTTAAGGTCCAACTTTCACAACCATAGGTTACACCAATAGACTCTTGCAAATCTGGTAGTACGTTTCTCCCCAGGTTGCCTTCTTTCTCAAAACCTAAGAAACAAGGGAAGGTCCCTTCTGAGTTGTTTGCCACACCCATATTTCTGTTGTGGGCTAAGCTGCCTCTCATCAGACCATTCCCCTGGCTGTGACTCTCCCACTGTCTCTCAAGGTCATTCCCAGATACCATTACATCTTGTTAAATCAATACCCATCTGCCTTCATATCCTATTCATAAGACAGGCAGCACACAGCACACAGCTACCAATCAAGCTTCTGTTAAGATGCCCAGAAACAAACCAGGTCAGTCATTTCAGAAGCCTGTCGGACCAGAAGTGAAACTGTAAGTGCTTAAGTATTCCAGGGTTCAGCACTGCCCTCCTCACACCAAAAAGGGCATACAAATAGCTCCCGGTTTTGCTGCTTAGGCATGACTGCGGTGAATATATCTGATGGTTTTCTTAGCTACCATTTTTAGATCGTAAAGGAGTAAGTCAATTTGGCTAAAGCAAGAGATAATCACATGCTGGGATTTCCAGCTTATGTTGTCCTACTTTTTTCAAGCACTGCCTTAGCACCTGTATTTCTAGGAAAGCCAACTTTAGTGGGAAAGAAAAATGAACAGTGACCAGGTCGTCTATGTAAAGCAATATGGAATGATATTGTATAATTATAATTTATAGTGTATAGATATAGTAAGGTCCCTGCAATATCTCCATATGGAATCATCCATACTTTTGTCTAGGATACTTCATTCCATTCCCCTTGGCTGTTGTTTTCTCCCAAAAGTCACTCAAAATTTCATAAATACCAAAAATGCTCAGCCTTCGCTAGGTTTGTTTTTTGGGAAGGATTATGTCTATTCTCCTTGTGTCTCTCCCCTCCCACCCCACCCCCATAGGGTCTGTTTAGTTTTCTGTTGCAAATCTTAACAATAACTCCCTCTTCTATGAGGTTGCCTGGGGAATTCTGGGAATTAAAGTCCAGACATCTTAAAATTGCTAAAGTTGAGAAACATTGCCACACTCTACAGTTATTGCATCATTTTCTTTTGTCCTATAGCCTTGTCTATCAATTGAATCTTACGTTCTCTTTCCCCCAAAATGTCCAGTTCTGTATTGAGAGAGAGAAGAATCACTTTGAAATCTTTATTCAGCTATTCTAAATATGTTTCCTTTGTGCTTTTCCCCTTGCTGAATTAAAGTGCTGCTTACCCACACTTCCTAGCAGAAAACAAAAGTTGGATTAAATTTAATGGTCCTGTTGCTGATCCTTCTTCTGCTTCTGTTGCGCCCCACTCTGACAAACTGCCAAATGGTATCATCCGGATTTTGCACACACTGTCCATAATATGCAACGTGACTGGTTAATTTCTTCAGTTTTGCTGTTTTTCCTGCACTGCATATCACCAGCCAACGGAAAAAAATATCCACCAATCATAGTACTGAAGCAGGTTTGGGATGTATCTTGCTTCAGGAGTCTATCCTCCCTGCCTGTCCTCCACCCTTTTCTGTCATAACCAGCTAAATAAGGTTTTTTTTTTTTTTTTAAAAATCTGATCAAAGGGAGTTAAATCAGAAGCAGAATTTTGAGGGCTTCCTTGCACTGCTTCATTGTGTAACTTATGGGCTTTTGGGGGCTAGGAGTAAAACCTTTCTACTTCAAGTGTCTGGGAAAATAATAAAATGATGCACCCTAGAGTTTGCTGTTGCCGCTTTGTAAAGCAGAGAAAAAAGGAGGAAAGTCAGAGAAAAGGGGGGGGGGACTAATTAAATAATTAAAAGCAATTTTTAGAGGTTTCAAAATCAGAAAACCTCTGTTTACAAAGCAAGGGTTGTATCACTTGTGTCACTGAATTCATGGTGACAGAAAGTAAAAAAAGGGTTGAAAACAGACCACTAAGAAGCTTTTTTAATTCCATATATGTGCATGTTTATACTTTAACTTTGTTTATACAAATACACAGAGCAGCTTAAAGAGTAACCATAGATACGCCTCAATTTAGGATTTCTCTCCCTTCTTTTCCTCTCTGTAGGCAACCAATAGCAATAGCAATAGCAATAGCACTTAGACTTATATACCGCTTTACAGTGCTTTACAGCCCTCTCTAAGCGGTTCACAGAGTCAGCATATTGCCCCCAACAATCTGGGTCCTCAGTTTACCCACCTCGGAAGGATGGAAGGCTGAGTCAACCTTGAGCCTGGTGAGATTTGAACCGCCGAACTGCAGCTAGCAGTCAGCTGAAGTAGCCTGCAGTGCTGCACTCTAACCACTGCGCCACCTCGGCTCTTACCAAGGCCAACTTGCAGAGTAATACTGGGTTCTACTCAGGAGAGAATGGGATGAATTCCGCCCATAATTTCTCTTTTCACCTCTTCAACTTTGGGCTAAACTCACAAGGGCTATAGGGCAAAACACTTGAGCATTGCCATTGCACAGTTTTAATAGATCACTGGCACAGCAACTGCTGTGTTCAACTGTGTGAGAGGTGGAGAGTCTCTAGAGACCCACGGGAGCAGGGGGGGTACCTGAATTCATCTAAAATAGCCAACAAGCCCTGATTTAACAATCCCACCCACAACTGGTCACAACCTGTCTTTGCAAGTCTTACCCATTTTGCAACTGTAAAGTTGGGCGGATGGCTGGGGGAGGGCCAGCAGAGGAGGAAAGCTGGAGGTAAATGGGCAGAAGCAATGGTGGGATTCAAATTTTTTTACTACCGGTTCTGTGGGCATGGCCTGGTGGGCATGGCATGGCTTGGTGGGTGTAGCAGGGGAAGGATACTGCAAAATCTCCAGTCCCTCCCAACTCCAGGGGAAGGTTACTGCAAAATCCCCATTTCCTCCTGATCAGCTGGGACTCGGGAGGCAGAGAATAGATGGGGGCGGGGCCAGTCAGAGGTTGTAATTACCGGTTCTCCAAACTACTCAAAATTTACGCTACCGGTTCTCCAGAACTTGCCAGAACCTGCTGAATACCACCTCTGGGGCAGAGGCGGAAGCCTAGAGGAGAAGGAGGTGCAGCCAAGGGTGGGAGCCTGAAGGTCCCATTCTGGAAACCACTACATCAATAGTGACCCAGCTGAGGACAACTTAAGCCAATCTCATTCATGGATGAGATGAGAACAGCATCGTTAATGGATAATAGAATATTGCTTGTACCATGATTGCACATACCATGCACTTACAGCGCAAGTGAATAAAACACCATATTTGCTTATTTGTGAACAATTTTTTTTATACTGCTATATGTCTTCCTTCAAAATGATGTTTGATAGCATCCTCAAATCCATCGTCCCAAAGACCATTCACATTTATCTCCACGCTGCTTGGCAGCTCAGCAATGTACATACAGGTAGTCCTCGACTTACAACAGTTCATCTAGTGACTGTTCAAAGTTACAATGGCACTGAAAAAAGTGACTTATGATCGTTTTTCACAGTTACAACCTTTGAAGCATCGCCGTGATCATGTGATCAAAATTCATAGGCTTGGCAACTGGTTCATATTTATGACCATTGCTGTGTCCCAAGGTCATGTGATCACCTTTTGCGACCTTCTGACAAGCAAAGTCAATGGGGAAGCCAGATTCACCTAACAACCGTGTTACTAATTTAACAACCGCAGTGATTCATTTAACAACAAGAAAAGTCATAAAATGGGGCAAAACTCTCTTAACAAATTTCTCAGTAGCATATGTTTTGGGCTAAATTGTGGTCGTAAATCGAGGACTACTTGTATTGAGAAGAAGGGGGACGATATTGAGATTAGAATACAGAGGTTTTATGTTTTGGTTTAGATGTTCCATAAAACATGAAATTTACAGCCCAGACAAAGATGTAGGATGAGGTGTCATAGAAAGCTCTCATGGGTTTGTTCTAGAAAAGGGATATCATAACATGAAGTTCTTCCTAACTTTGTGAAAGACAGGAGGAGGACCAAAAGGTGGACAAGACATTTTTGTCCAGGAACAAGTTGTGGGGAGAGAGCACACAGCACCAATTCACAGCTCAGTAAAAAGACAGGATGAATTTGGCAATCCTACATGAACAGATGCTCTCCAGAGACTTGGGGCTTCGACTCCTCTCAGCAGTCACTAATGGCAATGGATTTTGGGAGTATAGATGGGTGCAACATGCCAAATGGATTGCACACTAACTCTCTGAATAGACAGTCACTTATGCACAGATGCAAGTCATATGAATGTGTTTTTCATCTAACCAATATGTAAGTCTTCGTCAAGCTATTTTTTTCCCCAATATGCAATCCATATTTGTGATATGAATCCATGATCAATTTTATTCCCATTTATTTAGCATGGGAATTGCCTGATGTATACTGTCCTACTATTATTATTATGGTTCGTCGCGTAGTCAGCCAGATGTTTAGACTGGTCTTGGCATTTTTATCCACCTATGGAGTCCTTTCCAAGGATCTGGGATAGACAGATGTTCTTGTTTGATGGTCTCAGGATGTAAGCTATTCCAAGTAAAGCTGCCTTTTGCAATTGACTGATGGGGACTTTGTCAATGCCAGTTATTTATTATTTGCTTCAAATTAAGTTGTTGACTCAATGGGCATTAATTTAGAAAACCACATGCAGTAGTGTCATACACTTACAAACAGCTGAATAATTGGAATTTATGTAATCTCAATCAACTTTCCCCCACTCTATGTCCTCCAGGTATTTTGAACCAACTTCCATTATCCCAGCCAGCATATCGCCAACTAGTGTCCTTACCTCACTTTGAAGGACTTATTATTCTTATTTCCTTTTCCTACCCAGGTTGCTTGGCAAGTAAATCGGAAGAAAGACTTTTTCGCAAACTGTTCTCCCGTTACAACCAGTACATCAGACCTGTAGAAAATGTGTCCAATCCCGTGAAGGTGCATTTCGAAGTGGCAATTACCCAGCTTGCAAATGTGGTATGTTTGCTATGTTTGCAGGGTTTACACAATCTCACATTTCAGTCATTGACAAAGAGACCCTTCATCTAATGACCCTGATGTAGGTATGGGCCCTTCATGGAATAATGATAGCATTTGTAGATTTCCCCCCTGAGGCTGGAGGTGCTGTTCCATGTGTGTAATGGAGAAATTCCTATGAAAATAGAGAAAATAGGGATGCTGTGAGTATATGCAACTCTATAGTAGAGCAGGGGTCTATAACAACATTTGGACATTTAAAGCACCTTTGCTGAGAAAGGCTGTGTCAGGCTTGTCCCAACTTGAGCATTTAGGAAAGAAAGACCCTCGACTCCATGATTGAAGTGAAAGGTTCACATTTACTAAGTTCAAGCGATTATGTCATAAGCAAACCTGGATCTGAATATTCCCACGGAAAGCCTGCATTTTTCCTCTCCCCTGGCCCTCCCCTCCTTGACCAGTCTGTCAGTATCCAATGACATTCGAACTAGATGTTTTGGGAATGGCTTTGAGGTTTGGTGCCTCTTTGGTGGAGTTTCACATTCCGTTCTCATGGCTCCGTCCTTGATCGGGCGATCTATTTTGGATTGACACCTCTGGTTCCCATCACCCTGTCATGCCCCCTCCTACCTCCCCAATCTCCGCCCCTCCCCACATTTTATGGCAGGATGCCAGTGAAGCGGAGTATGCTGAAGATGGAAGACCTGACAGGCTGCCTTCCCTCCCTAAAATAGAGGGGGAAAGGGGCTTTGTCGTTTTATATAAAGCCCACGATAGGCTGTTGCTATAAATAATGTAAGATCACTCATCACCAGGGACTAAAGGAGAGAAAGCATCTTTAGTGTGTCTCCAAGGTGCTTTTCCAAAAAGCAACCGGACTTTGGTGTGTGTGTTTTTTGAGTCCATTTGTCTTTTGTAAAAGAACCTTTAGATTTCTTGTTGGAGAGCTTACTAAGGATTCATTTTTGCGGATTTTTCTCCCTCTCAGCAGATCATTCAGGATGTCCTCTGCAGTAAGACTTCCCCCTAGCAGCTCCCAGGTTATTGATTGCCTTTCCACCACAATTTGTTATAGGTAAAGATCTTTCAGCAAAAAAACAAATACGACACTGCAAATAATATATTTTCTTGGGATTTCTCTGACTAGCCAGCCAGCCAGCCGCTAACCGAGGGCTTAAATTACAGGGTATCAAGACAGCATGATGGAACAGAGTTCAGCTTCTTTCTCTGCTTATTGCTAAATCACAGTATTCAGAGGCGCAATATACTAATCAAGTCAGGTTCTTCACTTTATCTTTTACTTTCTCTGGAGGCTTTTCATTAATCAGAAGCTGCTGTCATTAACAAAATAATTAGAAAAGCCGCTATATTCTGAGCTCCTGTGGAGTTTGGGATTATGATGAGCTTGGAATTCTGCTTGAATGAGCAGCATTGATATTAGAGCTTCATTGTACGTGGGTATTAGAGTGCATTTAAAACTACTCCTTTTGTACCTGCTAACATTGGTTCTTCCCATCATGCTTCTTTGAAAACCAACCTCCTGGCCAAAATCCTGGACTTATTTGTTCAGACAGTCCATCATTTGCATGACATCTATTTTCAAAGCTCTAGATCCCTTACAATGGTAAAAACAGACGAGAATAATTAGTTGAAGCCACACTTCAAATCCCATCACTACTCTCCACCGTTTTCGGATTCTCCTGAAGACAATCACTATTTGTACAGTGTTCCTAAATGTTAATACAGTAAGACAGTACTCATCTTAATCTTCTACAAATCCCCCATGGACAACTTCAGATGAACTAGTTTGGGGTATAAAGAGTAGCAAAGGGCATGATTGGGGTACAAACAGAATTGTGTTGAATACAAATATTTTGTGACCGATTGCCAGGAAAGCAGTGGAACAGCAGGAAAAAGATGGGAAGAGGGCATGCCACTCAGGGGCCGCTGCACCCATGCAACCAAAGCTCTTCCCCTTATTTACGTGTGTTGTACTGATTACCAACTTGACTTTTTTGAACATACCCTCACAGATGCTCCTACTGCGATCCCATGGAGTTCTCCTGGATCCTGCTTAATCCTCTCTTCTAGAGAGCTCATGTATAGAACATGCAACCGATCTTCTTTATGTGGCTGTAGTTTTTCAATAAACATTAATAGGGCTGTAATTTTTGAATATGTATTGCCAACAACTATCTGGATCTACCTTAATATGCACAAATACTTTTTTCAGCATCTTGTTTTCAATAGTTGTAAGTAAAGTATTCACAAACGTCCACAGACATTATCTGAAGGCAACACATTTTTCCACCAAGACTTCTATTCGCTGTTCCATAAATGTCCCCAGGATCCTTTCAAAGTTATTTAGGCTAACTGGCTAACTGTTAACCAGAGAGTCTGTCTGTAGAAATAAAGTGTTTGCCTCCTTCTGTCTGCAGGATGAAGTCAATCAGATCATGGAGACAAATCTCTGGCTGCGACATGTAAGCAAATTTTTGTGCCTCGGTGTGTCAGTGTATGTGTCTGTTTATTGCCGTGCTGGTTTTAGAGATGAGATCACAGTGGGTACTGGGATTCAGAAGAGATTTGGATAGGGAAAAAAATCAGGTAACTATTTAGAGATGTTCCAGGGCTCAGTATATTCATAGCAAAAGCACATATATAGTACTCCAAAAATTCATCCATTTCTTCTTCAATATATTAAGCCCTTGATTTAATGGACGAAGAAGGGAAATGGGTATTCCTTAAAGCAGAAGGTCCATTCATTGATGAATGAGATGAGACCAACAAAAAAAAGAGAGGGCAGGAACTAAAGTCACAGCCAGGGAAAAGAGGCAACACAAGCAATGGATGTTTGAGGGCTAGTACTATGATTAAAAGTATTCCAGTAACCATAAGTGCACCTGAAAATGAACTATAGGCAAGAAACTCCTTAGAGATTGGATATCAGATCTTGGGAGCATTTGGGTCAGAACCATCAACCTAGTTTACAAACCAGATTCAGCAAACAGCGAGAAGAGCTTTCAGAGGCAGCAATGACATTAGTGGAGGAAACATACCTTCATATCCAGGAGATTTGATCCATTAACTCCTAAGTCTGCTAAACCAAAGTAAACCAAATTGAATCTTCACTATATTTTTAGTGGACTATTACAGAAGAAGAAGAAAAAACAAAGAAGGGGAGTTATTAACTTGAAACTAATTCCCAATCTCATGAGCCCAAAAGAACGACTGAGGGAACTAGGTATGTCTAATCCAATGAAGAGAAGGACTAGGGTTGATATGATAGCAGTCCTCCTATACTTGAGGACCTGTCACAGAGAAGAGGGAGTTAATTTATTCTCCAAAGCACCTGAAATCAGGACAAGAAGTGTGGAAGATCATTAAAGAGAAATCCAACCTAGAACTAAGGAGAAATTTCCAGGCAGTGAGAACAATTAATCAGTGGAATGGCTTGCCTTCAGAGGTTGTGGGTGCTCCAACACTGGAGGTTTTCAAGAAAAGATTGGACAGCCATTTGTCTAGTATGGTATTGGATCTCCTGCCATGAGCAGGAGCAGAGGTGGGTTCCTACCGGTTCGGACCGGTTCTATAGAACCGTTAGTAACGTGGCGTCGTGGGTCGCTAGAACCAGTAGCGACCCACGCCTGCCACGCCCCCGAACCGGTTCTTTCGGCAGCGCCATAGGAGGCGCCATTTTGTTTTTTGCTTCTGCGCATGCGAAGAAGCTTTTTTTAAGTACCCCGCATGCGCAAAGCATGCGCAAAGCATACGCAAAGCGTGCGCAAAGCGTGCGCAAAGCGTGCGCAAAGCATGCGCAAAGCGTGCCCACGCAGTGCAACACTGAGCAAAACGGCAGCAAGGTAAAGCAGAACCCACCCCTGAGCAGGAGGTTGGACTAGAAGACCTCCAAGTCCCTTCCAACCCTATTATTCTATGTTCTATTGTTCAAATAATTCAGGGGTAGAGAAATTGTAGCAATCCTGAGGGTGTTAAAACTTGGCTCCCAATATCTGTTACCAATGGTCACGATGACTGCACCATTGCAATACCTTGAGGGTAACTTCAGTAATATTCTTAGTATGAGAATAACTTTACAAGTACAGTATATCATAGGACTGAACACTTATTATTTCTCTGTTTAGATTTGGAATGATTATAAATTGAAATGGAATCCAGTGGAATTTGGTGGAATTGAATTTATCCATGTGCCATCAGACAAAATTTGGAAACCTGATATTGTGCTATACAATAAGTATGAACATTCATCATTATATTTTAGTCATATCAACACGTTTATTTTGAGTTAGAAGTGTAAAACTTAAGATTCCCTTGTGCTTGCATCTGCAGTGCTGTTGGAGATTTCCAGGTTGAAGGACGGACCAAGGCTCTTCTCAGATATGATGGCACCATCACCTGGATACCACCTGCCATTTTTAAAAGCTCCTGCCCCATGGATATTACCTTCTTCCCCTTTGATCACCAGAACTGCTCCTTAAAATTTGGATCGTGGACATATGACAAAGCCAAGATAGATCTTTTGATTATCGGTTCCAAAGTAGACATGAAAGACCTTTGGGAGAACAACGAATGGGAAATAGTTGATGCTTCTGGCTATAAACATGACATAAAGTACAACTGCTGTGAGGAAATCTATACGGATATAACCTACTCTTTTTATATCCGAAGGCTCCCCATGTTTTACACCATTAATCTGATTATACCTTGCTTGTTTATTTCATTCCTGACTGTATTAGTATTTTACCTTCCATCTGACTGTGGAGAGAAAGTAACACTTTGCATCTCTGTCCTCCTTTCATTGACTGTTTTCTTGCTGGTAATCACAGAGACAATTCCCTCAACTTCTTTGGTCATCCCACTAGTGGGAGAATACTTGCTGTTCACCATGATACTTGTGACACTCTCTATTGTGGTGACAGTGTTTGTACTGAATATCCATTACCGGACTCCAACTATGCATACAATGCCCAACTGGGTCAAAACTGTCTTCCTTGGTCTTCTGCCCAAGTTTCTGATGATGAAGAGACCCATACAGAAACATGTTGACTCCCAACCCCTCAAACCTGTGAAAGAAAGTGCCACTAAACCCAGCAAGCCCAAGGCTGATGAGCTTGCAGAAGTGAAAGTCCTCAGTGAGAACCGCTGCTGCCACTGTGACAACTCCAAGGACATGGTGGTGAGGAAGCAAAGGAGACAGAGTTGCCAATCTGCCAAATGGGAGGCTGAATCAGTCGAGTATTCCCCAGAGGTTAAAGAAGTCATTAACAGTGTTCAGTTCATCGCAGAAAACATGAAGAGTCAGAATGAAACTAAAGAGGTAAGAGCTCTGAAGAACAAGATTGATTGATTTCTAGCTCCAAAGGCTTCAGTCATTTGGGGGCATTTCTCTAATTGTGGTAGAAAACTAAAACCTAGTTAGTTGAAAATAACTGCACCTGAGAGCTAGAGAGGTACAATGATGCAGCACTTCTGGCATGAATGGGTAAGAGGCTGCCGAATGGAGCTGTTTAAGCAGCATCAGAATTGTTAAGTCCTGCTAGAACACGGGTGTCAAACTCGATCACGTCACGTGATGTATCGTGACGTTTTTTGCCTTTGCGGAGCTGGGGTGGGTGTGGCCTGTGCGTGACGCATCCAGCCCGCAGGCCACCAGTTTGACACCCCTGTGCAAGAAGAAGTGAAATTGGTAGGACATTCTGCTCTGGTTTTCAGTTTCCTCTATCAACAGAAAGGACTACAGACAGGACAAAAGGGACCTCATACTAGCTGTGTCTCAATTACCAGAGGCACAATTTCAGGGATTGCCCTGAATGAGGTTCAGCTGATCAACAGAAGTTCTCCAGAGCTTTAGAAAAAAGAACCTTTTCACTGGGGATTGTTGTGGCTTAAACATGAAGCCTTCTGTGGGCGAAACATGTCCTCTACCATTAAGCCATGATAATGGACACAACTATCTCTTGCATTGCTTAGCACTGATCATCTAACAGTTGATGGCGGAGTAAATGCAATTGTAGAAGAGGGAGACCAACTGATTCTACATTCCAGTTGTAAGGGAGAGGGAAAACCATAGCTGTGATCTAACTATGTACAGACTGACATAGGATAATGCTAGGCTAATACAATTAACACAAAGAAAAGGGAAACCAACTGCATATAGAGCACCCAGGGAAGTGTTTGAGAGCCCCTTTGCAAAATATTGAGTGCTTGTATCTCCTTGCCAGGCTTTTCACTTCTTACTTACTCATGCTTTCTTTTTGGGATGCCAAAGCATAATAAAGGATCTGTGAAGATTCTTGCTCCTTCTTCCTTTCATTGTTCATTCTCTTCAAGGAGACAGATAAACAGGCAACAATGCAAGAAGGAGAAAGAAGGAGTAGTGGTCCCAGGGTTGGCATTGGCCTCCTACTGAGTTATGGGACTTGATAGATGCTCAGCTGTCCCAAACCAGATGCCCTCCAAATTTGATGACCTGTGAATTTCTAGCAGCAAGAGAACAGCTACTGTATGGTAGCTGAAGTTCAGGACAACAGGCTGAGCAACACTAATCAAGAGCAAAGATGGATAGATTGTTGAAAGAGGCAAATTAGCCAAGTATCTTCATGTACAGTGGTACCTCAGTATTCGACTGCTTCAAAACTCTTTGAATTTGGTACTTGATGCATTTTGATGCGAAAATGTTGTCCTGGTACTCATTGTTTGTTTGGTATTTGCAAATGCTGCAAAAAAAAAAAAAAAGAGGGACGGCCACAGAGAATAGACAAGAAGTCGGCCATGGTGGGAAGGTCACTGATATAGGAAAAGAGACAGACAGGAAGTTCTTCCTGGACAAAACCAAGGGTCACATGGTAAAACAGTGGTTTATTTGGCACTCATCATGTTTAGTACTCGTCACACCTCCTGGAACCAATTAACGATGAGCGCCGAGGTACCACTGTATATCATTTGCTGGGCCTTTTGCTAGTCAAAATACTTTTGACACTATGTTCACATTAGCTGCAAAAGGGTACGATGGCTTTTAAAATGAACTTCAGCAGTTGTGCTAATGGCTTTGGTTACTTAAATGTATAAATATTTCATGTTGGGAGGCTCTCTGACTTTGGAAATAAGGCTCTAAATAGACATGTAGAGGCTCTAAGACAGAGGCCCTGATCCCAAGATGGCATTTGATCAATGAAGGTCTATTGAATTCTACAGGCTGTGCTGATGTGCAGAAACATAGAAGATATTTTGAAAAATAGCCAAGCACGTATACAGGATCCAAACTGCAGTGTTATAGCTAAGCCTGGGTTAACTGTGGCAATCAGAGGTTCAGAGAGTAGAGCCTCCAGCAAATATAACTCTTGGTAGAAAACTTCCTACTGCAGAAAGGAAAGCATCTGGCTTTCTGTTCTCTCTAAAAGAGGACAGTTCTCTAAAAGAAGAGATGTTGACTGTACTATATTTTTATTGAATAGAAGGCCAGAGGCATGATAGGAACTAAGAAGAAGGATTTTCTCTATTTTGGTTTTGGAAAGGAATATGATTTTGACTTGCTAGTTAAATTTGGACATCAAAATATTTCTTACTTTTATGGTTCTCCAAGACCAATTTTGTCAAGATCTATCACCAACAAAAATAACTGTTGGATATATATATATCTACTATACTATATATAGTGATTTATACCAGAGAGACAATTTTACAGGAGTTACCGTATTTTTCGGACTATAAGAAGCACTTCCCCCCAAAGAGTGGGTGGAAATGTCTGTGCGTCTTATAGAGCGAATGTCGCCAAAGCCCCGCCCACCCTCCGGCCCCCACCCTTCGGCCTCTGCCTCCCAGCAATTTTCCTCCTTGCAGCAAACAGCAAACAGCCTGGTCAGCTTCACCACAGCCTGATTTAGCACGAGCAGATGATTGGCGGTTGGATTGGCCTCCCGGAATACAGACGATCAGCTGTTCTAGGCTGCGGGGATCACCGCCGCCTATCGCTGCCTCCACGCGCCCCCATTTTCGGCCTCCGCATGGCCCGTTTTCCGTGCGTCCTGTTCGTCGGCGATAGGTGGCGGCGGCAATCCCCGCCACCTGGAACAGTCCAGCGATAGGCGACGGCGATCCCCGCAACCTGGAACAGCTGATCGTCGGTATTCCGGGAGGCCGATCCAACCGCCAATCAGCTGCTCGTGCTAAATCAGGCTGTACTGAAGGTGACCAGACTGTTTGCTGTTTGCTGCAAGGAGGCAAATTGCTGGGAGGCAGAGGCAGATTTTTTTTCTTGTTTTCCTCCCCAAAAGCTAGGTGTGTCTTATAGTCCAGAGCGTCTTATAGTCCGAAAAATACAGTATATACTATAACACCTAAAGGATGTACAGTTTTGTTTAGAACTCTAAACTGTACTCACATGCAGAGAAGTGGGAACTTCTCTGATCTTATAGATGTTGTTGAATTACAGCTACAAACAGATCTTGTTAGCAGCATGACCCAAAATGAGAGATAGTGGGACTGGTAGCTAGCAATTATGGAAGGCTTTGTACTTCTTATCAATAAAGCATTTGTAGGTAGAAAGAATGTACCAACAAATGTTCTATATATGAATCTACAGTATATGAAGATTCTAAATGTATCTTTAAAAAAAAAAGTAATTGAGAAATCTCAGGAAGCACAGAGTCATTTTAATAGTGTCAATTAAATATAATGAATTCAATTGAATATATATGTATTTTCTTATGCATTGCAGGTAGAAGATGACTGGAAATATGTCGCCATGGTAATCGATAGAGTATTTCTGTGGGTGTTCATAATTCTCTGTGTATTTGGAACAGCGGGATTATTCGTACAACCATTGATAGCAGATGTATAATATATGGGTGGTGATTCACATTTTGCATGATCCTTTTTAATAGGATAGTCAAACCACACATTGGCAACAGTTTATAGAATATCAGTTTTCATCTCAAGCCATAAGAAAAGTATTCTCATCACTTTACGATGTATTAAGCCAGACTTTCAGATGGGTAGACTCCCATTATTCACAGCCAGCAAAACCTATGGAGTTCCACCTCAACCTTTTTGGAGGATAGTAGATTGGAGAAATCTATCTTAATATAGTGGCTTTCAAATGTTCCTCAGATAATCCTTTTCACGCTCATTTTTCTGCTAAGAAATTCTTGGTTACAGTGTCTGTTATTGCACATATCTCTAAGATCAAAAGCAGATTAATATTCATACTGGCTCAAATTCCTGATCCTTTGTATAGAATAGGTTTTTTGCTTCATTTATGGAAGGAATAAAATAGGTCAAGATGAATCAGAAGAGAATCATCAGCTCAAACTCTCACAACCGTTTGTCAACATTCCTAAACTTTTTGTAAAGAAAAATCCTTTATACATAAGCCATTAATTTGCAAGTAATAAATGAATAGATTGCTGAGTGGTGTGGTAGCTGAGAGGTGAAGATGCTCGGCTCCCACTCAGAAGATTGAGAGTTAATCCTAGGCAACAACAGATGTTTCTTTATCAGGGCGCAAAGAGAAAATAGCTGCTGTGAACTCTGCATAGGCATCAGGAAGGGCATCTGGCCTGTAAACGCTCAGCTCTACTCAGTCTCCCTGACCCCACCCGAAACAAGGGATTACAGGATAATAAAAAGAAAAAAAATGAATAGATTGCTGATCAGTCTATTGAAGTTATCAATATCGTTTAATTCTGTAAGATTATCAAACTAAAATCACACTATCTTCCTCAACGAGATAAACTCCAAATATGCTTGATTGTAATCCATCATCCCTAATTTTAATGCTGATGGTGAGAGATGAAATTTAAACACTGCTGGAAGGCATCAAGTTGATGGACATTGCACTCTGAAGGACAACAGAGAAGGAGAATAACCAGATATTTATCTGATAGTATCTGAGGGTCACTCCGAGAATAACTCCTAACCAGCAACAGAAAGTTCACTAAACATTATTTGCTATATTTCATATGAATTAAATATTTCTGTTGGAAGCATAGCTGTGCTTCTGTTTTGTTTTTGGTAAACCACGTATAAAAGACATTTAAATGTAATTCTTTGTATACATATTTGATGACAGTCCAAGCTATTGTAACAGAAAATGGGAGGGGTTATCCCTTTTCTGAAAGAAACAGGAAATCACAGTACTGTAGTTTTTTTTTTTCTAATCAACTTCCTTTCTTTGAATCCTGCCATACCATAATCTGTTTGATTTACAAATTATTCCAAATACATTGTAAACTCAGCTGATTTTTCTCTTGTTCTTCCTCACCATTTAGAGGAGCACACCACCACTGAATGAGTACCCAGGTAGTCTTGTATACTACCACCACAAGTGAGACAGTTCTGAAGTGAGCTTTGCCCATTTTACGACCTTTCTTGCCACAGTTGTTAAGTGAATTACTGCAGGTGTCGTTAGCAACAATCTGGCTTCCCTATTTGATTTTGCTTGTCAGAAGGTCACAAAGGGGGATCACACAATCCCAGGACACTGCAACCGTCATAAAAATGAGGCAGTTGCCAAGTTTCTGAATTTTGATCGTGTGAGCCGAGAGATGCTGCAATGGTTGTAAGTGTGAAAAATGGCCATAAGTCATTCTTTTCAGTGCTGTTGTAACTTTGAATGGTCACTAAACAAATAGTTGTAAGTGGAGGACTACCTCTACTTGTTCTTCTTGAACAACAGTGTTTTCCCAACCTAGTGTTCTCAAGATATGTTGAGCCTACAACTTAAAATTCTCAATCGGTGTGGCTTTTGATAGTTGCACAGTGTTGAATGTTGCAGCCCCAAAATATCTGGAGTGATGTTTCTCGACCTGGGCAATTTTAAGATGTGTTGACTTCAACTCCCAAGAAAGGTTCCCAGGTTGATCTGGAGACACTGTGTTAGGGAAAAATGGATTTCAAAATCTGGTGCCCTCCAGATTCTAGATGATTCCATCATTTCACAGGCTGTTTGGTTAGGTAAAGCTTAACTACAGTATAAGTGGGATGAAATAAATTTCAAAAATACATATCACCGTTACCATTCTTGCATCCCAACAGCCACCATCATGTTCCTTCAGTTTTATCCAGTTTTATTCACCACCTTGAGCCATTATGTTGCAATCTATTCTGGTTGGAGGATGTTGAGAGTCTAGTAAACTCATGGTAGATCTGATTTAAAAAAAAGCCGGTCCTATGGCTCTTTTAGGTGATTTAATGTGAAGAGATATTAATAAGATTAATGTGAACAGGTATTAATAAGAACAAATATTTTGGATGGCATTCTCTCTTCTGCCTATTTTAACATTTTAGATGCATTTTGGAAATTGTGCCTATGAAATATGCAAAGAATGCCCTGAGTGTTTAGTTATACTTATACACAAAATTCTCAGTGCTACACTGAGAGGAACAAAATCCCCTAAAATGTTATGGACAGAAGAGTACCTAGCAGTAGGCCAGGTTATTTTGCTCCATATATTTTTTTAAAGTGTTTATATAATTTATATTGCCTCCCATTTCACAATGACTGACTCTGAGCAGGTTGCCTAGATTAAAAACTCAATAGTTAAAAATAATAGCCCACAAAGCTCAAGGTAAATGATACATTTCAATCATCAAATCACATCAACAGAACATGACTGACTTCCTGGCCTGAAAACTGAAAAGCAAGTTGTTGTTTTTTAAACTTTTGATTGCAAATGACATTGTTCAGAAAGTTTGAATGGTACTGAAATAAGAGGTCTACTCTACAGCCAGGGTTCCAAAACCTTATGAAGGGCTAAAAGGACCAGAACCATCTGCATTTCCACAGCAACGCTGTTCCACAAAGCAAACACTGCCAGAGAAGGCATGATTCTTGCGTCCAACAAGATGGTACTGTTTAATGGAAGGGAGCCAGAGCATGTCCTCCTTGCTAAATCTGGTGAGGAAAGCTGAAACAGTGGAAGAAACTGGATTTCATCACTCCTGTATTCACAGTCTTTATTGGATTGTTTGGAACATGTTTGTATCTTTTACAATGTAATACACTTTTAGAAACGTGAAGTCCATAAAAAATAAATTTTAAAGATAGCGTGACCAGTATTCTTTGTTTATTTATTTACATTTATTTGCTGCCCATCTCTTTTCGAAGCGACTCTGGGTGGCTATTTAAAATAGTTGTGTCTCCTTTACACAACGAAGTGGATGTCCAATGAGCAGAAGCATTGATGTACAAAAATGCTGTTGTCTATTGCAGGGGAACCACAATCCTTGAGCGTGTCTGTTACTAGGTTCCATTTTTGGAGGAGGAGATTGAAGACTTCAGGGAAAAGCTTGAATGTCATTTAAGTCTGTGTTTTTCAACCTCAGCTATTTTAAGATGCATGGATTTGAATTTCAGAATTCCCCAACTAGTACAACAAGATTGAACTCTGTTGGTCTGACTATATATTGGATAACAAGCCAGTATTTTACAGATCCAACAGGTACAGCCATGTAATATTGGAGTATGTAGTTAGAATGGGTGACAGTTTTCCAGTCACTTTTCATTTTAAAAAAAATTCCTCCTACAGTTAAGAATTTGGTGTATCATTTGACATTTTCTGTGAAAGCTCTAGACAACTTATTACTAAATTTTAAAAATGATACCAGGCTAAATTTTAAAATGATATCAGTCTGTTAAGAATCAATTTATAATGACGTTATTTCTTCCTCAAACTCCTAGGAATAATGCAGTGGTTTGATGCATGGAGAAGAATTGTCTTACTTGCAGAAATGTGATAACTGACTCTTTTGCCCAGAAACATTCTATTTTCGGAAAACACTGAAGAACAAATTTGATGGTGAAAACGTACTGATGATTTCCACTTCCCTAAAGCAAGACTATACTAAAAACAGTAGTTACTTCGACTGGTTCACCGATAACAGTGTGATGACTAACTTATTTACTTCCATCAAGGAAGTAGAAAATCTGGCCCTCCAAATCTTGCTGAACTGCAGTTTTCCATCTATTGTGACTGATGTTGAGGGACACTGGCATAATTCAGAAACATCTGGAGGGCTACAGGTCCCACACCATCACCTACAAAGTGCCGTCCTATGGCTAGTAGTAATGCAGATTCACTGTATTACCTTGAAAGAAGCATCAGGTAACAACAATAGATGAGATATATGAATGAATAAAAATGTAATATGAAGCCGTAGGAAGAGGAAAAACATCAAAAGATTCAACATTAAGAATGAAAACATTAATATTAACCAAGAAATTGATAAGAATGACCACTATGCAACGGGGTGGAAGCGGAATCTTCAATTAAAGAATTTAAAATGGGAGCTGACTTACAATATGCCAATATACATTATGTATATTTTTTTTAAATTTATCAAATATATACCCCTCCATATCATGGGATGCTGGGTGACTTTCAACTGCCCAAAAACACAAAATAAAACAACAAGAACAGTGAAAACATCAAAAGAGGCAACATTAAGAATTATAATATTAAAATTAACCAAGAACTGGATAAAAATATGCAAAGGGGGAGTTACAGGGCTGCTGATCTGAGGCTCTTCCTTCCTGCATTGGTTCCTCAGTGTTCACACAATGGCAAAAGACAGGAGGGGGAGCATCCCTTTCCTTACTCTTACTCTCAAGATGGCATCAGCTCAGGAGTGAAATTCAGCAGGTTCTGACAGGTTCTGGAGAACCGGTAGTGGAAATTTTGAGTAGTTTGGAGAACCAGAAAATACCACCTCTGGCTGGCCCCAGAGTGGGGTGGGAATGAAGATTTTGCAATATCCTTCCCCCAGGAGTGGGGAGGGAATGGGGATTTTGTAATATCCTTCCCCTGGAGTGGGGTGGGAATGGAGATTTTGCAGTATCCTTCCCCTGGAGTGGGGTGGGAATGAAGATTTTGCAATATCCTTCCCCCAGGAGTGGGGAGGGAATGGGGATTTTGCAGTATCCTTCCCCTGGAGTGGGGTGGGAATGGAGATTTTGCAGCATCCTTCCCCTGGAGAGGGGTGGAAATGGAGATTTTGCAGTATCCTTCCCCTGCCATGCCCACCAAGCCACACCCACAGAACCAGTAGGGGGAAAAATTTGAATTTCACCCCTGCATCAGCTCCTATAATATTTTAAAGTTGATAAAATATTATGGACTAGATTTGAAAATATGAGAATGAATGATATATTATTCCCCACAGCAAGGGAAGCTGAGATGGTTAAAATGTTTCTTTTATCCAAATAAGAGATTATATTTAATTTTGTCTCTAGTTCGAAATTGCTTCTGGATTTTGTGTTTGCAATAAGAAAAAAGAAATGAAACGTTGATTCTGTTTTTGTAAATTAGACAGGCTTATTGTTATAGAAATGGCTTGTACATATTGCTGTGTAAAAGCAAAAAGTTGTAGTTGTAATATTGTTACCTTTGACTGTGCCAAAGAGAGTCGGAGGTTGGTGCCTTTTTCCTTTTTTTCTCCCATTACACTATACTCCCTCTTTTTCCCTTCCTCTCTTCTTACTTTTCCATGTTTTTTTCTTTGTATTTTATACGTTGATAAACTAATAAAACGTTTTAATTGGTTACAAAAAATATGGCATCAGCTCCTCTACCTCAGAGGTAAGGAAAGTTTTGCAACATGGCTGCTCGGGAGGTCATGCCTCAAGTCTGAGTGGGGATGGGGAGGAAATCTCTCCTGGGAGCCTGACTAGCCTGGCAACCTCAAGAAGAAGAGCCCATTAGATACCTGGAAAGACCTTTATGACTTGCAATGGAAGGTGACAACATTTGCAGAGCCTTTCCAAGTAATTCTCATTTCCATTTGTGTAAGTATCCCTGGCACAATTAAGGAGGTGCACTTCTCAACCTCCTCCTCATGCTCAGCCCTCTCCTGGGTTGAGTGCAGCAGTGGGTTGCTCCCGGTTCGGCCCGGTTCTGTGAACCGGGATGCTTCTGCACATGTGCAGAAGCGGTGCGTGCGAATGCGCACGCGAACTGGTAGCAAAGGGTTTTAGAACCCACCACTGGTTGAGTGGCACTCTGTGTAAAGAGTTTGGGACCCCTTAAATACAAATCTTTAGATAATTCTATATGTCTTCTTAACTTTAAGGCTTCAAATGCACTCTTCCTGTTGGTAGTAGGGCTGAATGCACCCTAGGCTTTAGCCATCCTGTTGGGAAGTAGAGATCTTTGGATATTTACCTTGGAAAGAATGACTCTCATCAGCAGGACTTGATGGAAGTCAAGAGGGGCTCAGTAACCTGCAGCCTGATAGATGTGGGCTCCATTGCTGACTAGGCAGATGTGAACTCCATTCAACAGATGTGGAATCCACTACTGATCTGGCAGACATGGAGTCTGATCATCATTTAGTAAGGGAAATTCTTTTAAGGGAGGGAGTCTGAAGCCCCCATTTAGACATTTATTTTATTTACACTTTTTATACATGAATAAATTACACATTTATTCAGAAGGCCTAAAAATTGATGGCATTAAAATGTAGTGTGAGGCTGTTAGCATAAAATTAAATTATATTATTGGCTAATTGATCCTAACCTTTTAAATTAAATTACTGCTGACAGCTGAGGATTTTTTTAAAAAAAACCATAAAACATTTGACATGCTAGGCAAGAATTTCCCTGTTTTGTTTACTGTTTTTTTTTAAAGAATCTGTTTATTGAGTTTTAACTTTAAAAACATATACATATTCATATTCCACAATTCTAAGACATCGACATCTATTTGGTTATTTACATACATTTAGTCCATCTTATTTACATTGTGTATAATTCCACACTTAGCATCCAACTCGAAAATTGGGAGAAATTATGGACAAGAAATTACAAATTAACTATGTCAGCCTCTTATAAGGAAAACTTATATAAGAGGTTTTACCAGTGGCACTTGGCACCGGCAAGGCTAGCCAAAATATATCCAAACTTGAACCCAAGATGTTGGAAGTGTAAGCAAGAACAAGGCACCTATTACCATATGTGGTGGTCTTGCCCAGAAGCAAAGAAATACTGGAGCAAAATAAAAGTATGGATACAAGAAATAATAAAATTGCCAATTGAATTCAAACCTGAGATGTACCTACTAGGGATTCTTAGAGGAACAGGGCCCAAAGAGATACAATACATAATAATCCATATCTTGACAGCAGCTAGAATAGCTTACGCACAAACATGGAAATTGGAAAGTAGTCCCCCAGAAAACATAATAATAAAAAAATAATGGATTGTGCAGAAATGGTAAAACTGACTTTAGAGTTGCAAGAACGAGAAGATAAAGAATACTATATGGTGTGGGAAAAACTGTATGACTGGTTGGAAAATAGGAAAAATAAGTAGATGTATATTATAAGTGTGGAATTGTTTACTGTTTTTTTGTTGTTCTAAATGAACCCTTCCTTGTGACTAGCTCCTTTTTCCTTGGAATTCTCTGAATCTGTCTATACTAAAGAAAGCTTTACTACAGGAATTCAGACTTCTCCTTGATTGTACCTGCATATAACTTCCTTCCAACTGTTCTAAATGATAAGTAGTAGTAAGTACTAGTAAGTAGTAATGAAGTAAAGAAATCAACAGCAAACTTCTACCAACCAAGGAATAATGGATGGAAACTGATCAAGGAGAGATTTGACCTAGAAATAAGGAGAAATTTTCTGACAGGGAGAACAATCAACCAATGGAACAGCTTGCCTTCAGAAGTTGTGGGAGCTTCATCACTGGAAGCTTTCAAGAAGAGACTGGACTGTTGCTTTGCCGGGCATTTCTCTGCGTTTCCATCCCAAGTCAGCCGCAGCCGCCACCTCCCACCTGCTGTTGGGAAGGCGATGCTTGTGGCTGGATGCTCCTCGATGCGTGGAGGCAGGAGGCGGTGGTTTCGTTTGCTGCCTGCGAGCTGCAGACGGCGAGCAGCAGAGCGAGTAAGCCAGCGATCTGCCGGCTGCCTCTAATCTGCAGTTTACTCGTGAGCACCATGCCGGCTGCAGCTGACTTGGGATGGAAACGCGGAGAAACGCCCAGTGAAGCAACTGCCTTTTCCTCTCTGACTTCTGTTAGCAGAGAGAAGGAAGAGGCAGAGGCGGCAGTGGAAGGAAAGGGGCCGATCGCTTCGCAGCCGGCGTGGTTTCCCAGGCTCCCTTCACCTGGCTCTCCTCACAGCACCGCCACACACACACACAAGGACGTCTCCCTCGAGAGGCTTCAGAGGCTGAGCCTTTTTTTTCTTTCCCCCCTCCTGCCGCCATGAGGGCTTTGCGGCACGGAGGCTTCTTCCTCCACAGGTCATGAGGACGGGAGCGGCTGCCTCCTGAGGTTTGGGGAGGGAAGCGGGGCACGTTAAAGAAAGGTAAAAGGGGTGGGAGAGATGCGCATCTCAGAGTGGGGTGCAATTTGGGGGTGGCAGAGGGGGCGGGAGGGCCGCGAGACACGCATCTTACCGGAGACTGGCAGCTCCGGGTCGTCTCTCAGCCATTGCGTGCAGGGAAAAACCTTGCAAAGTAAAGAAAAACTTCTCGTGAGTGAGAGGCAATTAACAACTTCTCGCCCTCGCGAGCAGTTTTTCTTTACTTTGCAAGGTCTTTCCCTGCACGCAACGGCTGAGAGACGCGACCGGGGACTGGTTCGGGGGCATGGCCAGCCAGAGATCACTACCAGTTCAGGGAACCATGCCAAATTTCCGCTAACAGTTCTCTAGAACCGGTCCGAACCGGCATCAATCCACCACTGATTCTGACGGCATCGATTGGTCTTGACACTTCTGGCTTCTTCTTTTAGCCAGGAAGAAATAAGAGCCACAAACTTGCTGTTCAAGTAAGAGTTTCAAGAAGGGAAGATCAGACCAACCAAGACAGCAGATATGTACCATTGTCCAATGTTTCTAGTTGAAAAATTGGTCTCTTCTTTCCCTGCTCTTCTCTTGTGTGCTTTATTAAAGTGTGAGGTTGAAAACATGACTTAAGCTTGAAAAATGATTTAAGCCACTGAATAATTCCTGGAAAAGCAGGAGGGAAATGAAAGCAGTCAATCAAGGTTAGGTAAGAAAATCATTTATTTATTAAATTTATTTATTTATTAAATTTGTATGCCGCCCAACTCCCAAGGGACTCTGGGCGATGAATCATCCCAATTCATCGAGCCTTCATATGATTTGCTCATCTAGGCACAGGCATTCTGCATTGCAGACATATTTTTTCTATCATTCTGTAGATCAGGGGTGAAATTCGACCACCTCGGCTCAGCTCGGGCGAGGCAGTAGGGATGATTTGAATCGGTTCGCCGAGCCAATAAAAATCGCCCCTGGTTGGCCCCACCGACGCCCGCTCGCCGCTCATCTCTTCTGGCCAACTCGACCGTAAATCTGACTGAATCTAACTTCAACGCCCAGATGGCTAGAAACGGATAATAGGACTGCAGAGCACAGGATTCCCAGGCCGCAGTTCCACCAGGGATGCTCTCAAGCAGCCATGTCAACGGAGCCAAGAAGCGAAAGATGAATGGGACTAGAGTAGGCAATACCATTTGCTTCACCAGGAGGGTGTGGGAGAGACAAAACAAGCCTCCTCCTCCCCCAGCTTGCCTGGTCAGGTGGTTCCGTCCAGGTGGCAGGCAGGAAACCACTTCCAAAGCGGAACTGAAATGCCTGGTCGGGTGGTTCTGTCCAGGTGGCAGGCAGGAAACCGTTTCCAAAGCAGAGCTGAAACCGGGCGATCCGAGCAGTTTCTCCAGCAGCTGAAAGGTCGGGGGGAGCAGTTTATCATTATTATTATTATTATTATTATTATTATTATTATTATTATTATTATTATTATTATTATTATTATTATTATTATTATTATTATTATTATTTCCCCTGATCAACACCGTGAGTAGTTCCCCCCTATTTTTTTTTAATGGTACCGGCTGTTTGCAGCAGGCAGAGCTTGCAGGGAGAATGAACCATTGTGCCCAGGGAGAAGGAAACGGATTAAACCCACTTTTATTTCCTCTCGGATGGAAAGATTATTAATCAGTTAGAAGGCTTTAAAAAGGAGAATGGAACATGGGACACATATCAAGAACTATATGTGATGGGGAGGTGTAATCCTCCTCCGCGTCCCCCCCCCCTGCTATGCATTGATGCATTGATCCACTACTGAACGGGTTGATGGAATTGGTGCAAAGGATGGGTGCAAACTGCAAAGCTTGTAATATCTAAACGCTGCAGAGAAATTTCATCTTTTGCCGGGGTGGAAATCGAAATGGCTGAACAGCTTCGCCATTACTTCTAGCGCTACTAGCGCCACACACAAAAAAAGACAGCCCTACAGCGGGTTGCCACAGAATAGGTTTACGTTTCCCCCTTCTTTGAGGAATGGTACCGCCCAAGCTCTCTGGAGCTGTACAGCCACTCCGATCCCCTTATATTCTGTTAAATAACAGAGTTGGGACCTTTGGAGGTCTTCTAGTCCAATCCACTGCTCAAGTAAGAAACTCTATACCATTTCAGACAAATGCCATCCAATTTCTTCATAAAAACCTCCAATGATGGAGCACCCTTTGGGAGGCAAGTTGTTCCACTGATTTGTTTAACTTGGGGTTTACTCTCCCATGCTGGCTGGGGAATTCTGGGAGTTGAAGTCCACAAGTCTTAAAGTTGCCAGGTTTGGAGACCCCTGACTTAAAGGAAAGACCCAAAATATTGGTGGCAATTTTGAGCTGACTCGGCTATAGTCTACCCTTGGAGACACAATTCCCTAATTTCCCTATTTATATAATATGTATATGTATATATACATATACATATTAATCACAGATAAGAGCCTTATCAAACAGGAAAACAAACTCTATCCAGCTATCAGCTCTTGTCTACTTTCGTGACTTGGTGGTCATATGACTAGGTGGGCATGGCTTGGTGGTCATGTGACTGGGTGGGCGTGGCTTGGTGGTCATGTGACTGGGTGGGTGTGGCCAAGTCAACGTCACTTCTTTGCCCTAATGACCTTCAAAAAGAAGATATACCAATTATTATACACAAAACAATAAAAGAGGTACACAAATACTTACATAAGAGCAATAAGAGTCTTATTGCTCTTATGTAAGTATTTGTGTACCTCTTTTATTGTTTTGTGTATAATAATTGGTATATCTTCTTTTTGTAGGTCATTAGGGCAAAGAAGTGACGTTGACTTGGCTACGCCCACCCACCAAGCCACGCCCACCAAGCCACGTCCACAGAGCCAGTAGGGAAAAAATTTGAATTTCACCCCTGCTGCAGATATATATCCATTTATTAAAGAATATTGTTAGCTATGTATATAATTATTCCAATGAGCGATAAATATGAAAGCTACCTTGTACTGAGTCAAACCAATCTATTCCGTGATGTCTGCAGGGCCTAACTCATTTTTTGTTTAATCATGATTTGTCAAGTAAATTGGCTGGGTTCCTACAGCCACAATGTTGTAACAATCATACTTGCTGAGTTCCCACAATACATTAAGCTAAGCTAAACATAAAACAAACTCATAGTTATAGCACACAAGGTGTGTAAACCTTCTCATTGAACTGCAACAACCTTTTCAGATAAGCCTTTTTCCAGATGTACATGGGTATCTGTTTTTTCCAGTCCTACCAAAATTGAAAGCTAAATGAGAATGCTGCGCTTTTATTTTCACTGTAATGTGCAAAAATTATGCAATTTTGTTTAATTGACCTTACCCCAAAATGGTCTTCCTATATTATAGGATCATTGGAATTGAATACTAAACAATCCACCAGCATCTCAAAAATCTTGGTATTGGTCAGCTAAGCTCTTTCCGAAACACATCCATTTATATTACAAGAACGTTGTAATTTTTAGCTGACATCACATGCACTTAGAGACCCTAGTTTAACAATTATTTCCTTCTTGGCAAGTCAGCGTCTCCCTACTAGTTCTGAATTTCAAATTTACAGCTGACTGTCTCTCTACATATAATTCCTTTATGACCTTCCTCTGACCCATTTTTCTGCCTCCTGCAGATTTTCCACTTATTTTTCCATTCATGTGCCAAAATGCTTACATTGCAATGTTCTAATCAATGGATATAGATATTATGATAATAGTGATAAATGACGATTTAGGATTATACAAAGTAAACCAAACCGCCCAACAGAAAGTTGAGTTAATGTTGGAGGGATGACTCCCCCCACACTTTACTCCTAAATTATGTGTACTTATGACTTAATTTGTGATCCAGACTAATTGCCAGGTTTTATTCTACTGTTATTATTTTCTAAGTTTTCATGCAGATCATAATTAGTTAAAGCTAATAATTAATTATTTTTTTAAAGGGGGGGGGTTATAAGCTGTATATTTCTAGCTTCAAAACAGAGGGGCTAGAAAATATTTCTTTAATTTCCTAATAGGTTGCTTGGCTGTTTTCCTGGTCTGTAAAATTTGAAGTGTTGTGTGAAACTGGTTGTTATCAAAAAGAGAAGACAAACATGGCATGGAAGGAGAGAGGGGGGGAGGGAGGGAGGGAGGGAGGGAGGGGGAGAGAGAGAGAGAGAGAGAGATTTTCATACCAGTCCTACTTACACTACTTTACAATAGAGAGCAAAAATATTGATATCATTGGTAGCATATATCTATTTAAATCACCTCTGCCTTTATTTATGCTCTACAGTATTTCCTCCTACAGTGGAATCTTTCCCATTTGCTTTTGTTTTGCTTTTGTTTAATACACAAACAACATTCTCAGTCTTTAGATTATTTATTTGTTATTGCTTTCATTAATAACATATACAATCATGAGCAGCTCTTGTGAGCGATGACATGCCACTACTGGCTGACAACATTCAAAGCGGTGTTATGCTCACATACAAGACATAGAGGCTTTGTAGTCATTGCACTAAATATTTTTACTTCCCGTGCTAGGAGAGGTGGACTGAATGTAGAACACAATTATTTTCCATAGTACCACTTACTGATTGCACATAGATGGACTTTATGAGCTGAACTGAAGGAGAGAGATCTTCAGGCCTGTAAACACATCACATCACTTATGAACTAATCCATGGGAACAGCTTACCATTTTTTGCTCAGGTGCAAAAAAGTCCTGAAACCTAAGTGGTATAAGTAAAAATGTGAACATTGTCTTGAAACCCAGCAAGCAAAGAACTGCAATTGTGGTTAACATATGGTAGAAGCCTAGAACTGAAGTTTGCAGGTGTAACATCAACACTCCAGGGAGAATATAATACAATAAGGCAAAGCTGAGTTCAACTAATGTTGGTTGTGTCTGAAGCCTGCTAGCATTTGAATTATGACAGTACATGATTTGGGCCCTTGCTTTTGGACAAAATCAGCTCTTACTTATAGAACAGTGGTATAAACTTCTTATAAGCCTCTTCACCAGGGGTGGGTTCCTACCGGTTCGGACCGGTTCGCCCGAACCGGGTAGCGACCCGCTAGTGACGTCATCCGAACCGGATCGGTGGTTGCCGGTCCGTGGGGGCCATTTTTTTTTAAATTTTTTTTTTATTTTTTTTATTTTTTTTTTTCTGAGCATGCTCAGAAGGTGACTTCCAGCACTGTGCATGCGGTCGCCATCTTTTTTTGGGCTTTATTTGTTTTATTTTTATTTTATTTTTCAAATTGAAGCCCAGCGGCACCTCTACCTAGGATTGAACTCACAACCTCCTGATTGTGAGGTAAAAGTTCTACCTCTAGGCCACAGTAGCTGTGGTTGGAGAGTGGTTGATTCTGCCTACTACTTAGTGGCTGTTTTGTTTTTCCTTTTTGCTTTTAATGGTTTTTTTTTAAAGGATATTTTATTGTTAATTTTTTTCAGGGTATTTCGTTGTTTTTAGGTCATTTTTTTTTAATAAAAAAAATATAGTTTTTAGAACACTTTTTATTTTTATTGGATTTTCTTT
>QLTV01004245.1:1080949-1116753 GCA_003457575.1 Thermophis baileyi | reverse complement strand
TAAGTGCAGGTTGGTCCTTGACTTACAACTAGTCATTTAGTGACTGTTCAAAGTTACAATGGCAGTGAAAAAAGTGACTTATGACCATTTTTCACACTTAATGACCAATGGTCGTTAAGTGTGAAAAATGGTCATAAGTCACTTTTTCACCACATTTTACAAGTTGGCCACTCCCACCCAGTCACACGACTGCCAAGCCACTCCCACCCAGTCACATGGCCATCAAGCCACTCCCACAAAATTAAGCCACGCTCACAGAGTGGTAGTAAAAAAATTTGGAACCCACCCCTGCTATACTCACTTTTCAAATAAAACAATATCAGGGAGCCAGAGAGATTCAGATGGAACCCGAATTGCAGTGATCCCACCATAATCTTCAGGATTCCAGCATAATTTTTGGTCGATCCATTCCTGCAGTAAACAGCAAAAATGACCAGATTTCCATTTCAGTTTCTCAATTAAGTAATCATTCCTAGCTGAGAATAACATTAGAGAATCTAATCAATCTTTAAGTGACTTTCCAGATATTGCTGAACTACAATTTCCATAATTTCTTACTCTTTGAAATGCTGGATGATGATATAATGCTAGACAGCCTTATATTATCATAGTCATTTTTCAGGTCAATATGTAATTGCTAGCCTGCTGAATCAATGCTTAATGTAAAATTTTCTTCTTGATATGGACATAATGTCAGGATTCATACCTAACAATCAACTATAATGTATTGTGTTTAGTTTTGGCTTAGTGTGTTGAATAAAAAAGGCTTGTTCAACCAATTGGACTTTAAACAAGTGGAAATACCCCTTTCCAATAATACTGATAAAGATTTTCAGTCATCCAGGTAGAGGTGTCTGGAAATTGAGTCATAGCAACTGACTTCTGAAAGTTTCTGAAGATTGAAGAAGCTACTTGGACAAACAGTGAAACCAAAAAGAAAAGTTCAGTTGATATGACTCAACTTCCAGACCTTTCCAAGAATGTACCATTGACTTGGAATATCCTCCTCAAAGTCAAATGTCCTTACCATGCAACTTGATTTTCCCAGGTTTTTAAAACTTAAGGATCTCCTAGGGATTACCACAATTATTTAGCCAAGTTTGTAATTTAATATTCTTTTCCAGTATGTTTAGTTATTTGCAGTTAATTGCATGCCACTAGCTCAGTCAATAAGTATTACATCATTCATGCAATGTTTTAAACTAATTTGCTTTCATTTCCTAGTTGTTTAACTTGCTATTGCTTCAGTTGCATTAAAGGTAAAGGTTCCCCTTGCACATATGTGCTAGTCGTTCCTGACTCTAGGGGACGGTGCTCATCTCCGTTTCAAAGCCGAAGAGCCAGCGCTGTCCGAAGACATCTCCGTGGTCATGTGGCCGGCATGACTAAATGCCAAAGGCACACGGAACACTGTTACCTTCCCACCAAAGTGGTCCCTATTTTTCTACTTGCATTTTTACATGCTTTTGAACTGCTAGGTTGGCAGAAGCTGGGACAAGTAACAGGAGCTCACTCCGTTACGTGGTGCTAGGGATTCGAACCACCGAACTGCTGACCTTTCTGATCGACAAGCTCAGCGTCTTAGCCACTGAGCCACCGCGTCCCTTCTCAGTTGCATTAAGGACATTGCAATTTTTAACCTGTATTTGTATTCTGTACATTGTCCAGATAAGTCTTCTTGTTGAGCAACTGATGAATGGAATGATTAATAAGGACATATTTTTCATAATCAGGTTTCTCCTTCATACAATCTGGTCTGGAGTTTGCATGGAATATATTTTAGTCCTGAACAGCAGACTTTCCTCACCAGAGCCAACATAGCACTGCTGCCTTCAACATGGTTATGACCTAGAATTCTACCCTTTATAAACGTATGATGATGTCAAAATAATGTCTAAAAGTATGATTTTTTTCCATCAGCTCAGGAACAGCTAAAATAGTGTGTGTCTTTTAGTGTTCTTGGTGAAGAGCTTAAAGCCACATGTATGAATGACAAAACACTTGGAGACTTGAACACTTTCAATTTTAAAAGGAGATAAAGCTACGAAACCAGGGGTGGGTTCCTCCTGGTTCGGACTGGTTCTACCGAACCGGTAGCGGCCCACTGGTGATGTCACGATGATGTCACCGAACCAGATCAGTCGGTGCCAGTCTGTGGAGACTGCCATCTTTTTTTAATTTTTTTTAAAAGAAATTTTGATTTATTTATTTTTTTTGCATTTTTTTTAATTTTTTTTTTCCTTCTGAGCATGCGCAGAAGCCGACTTCCGGCACTGTGCATGTGGTCGTCACCTTTTTTTCGGCTTTGTTTTTTTTCCCAGATTTTTTGTTACTGTGCATGCGCACGCGTGCAAAGCGCGCGCATGCCCACGAGGCGCACCCACGAGGCACGGGAGGGAGCGAACCGGCAGTGAGGTAAGTTGGAACCCACCCCTGTACCAAACCATAATTTCCCCATGAATATTGAAACAGTTCTCTCTTTCCCACCTCTGCCTCAACGTTTCTGGCTGGGATACAGCCACGTTGGCCAGCCACCAAATTGTTTCAGTCTGAGGTAATGTAGTCACAAGACTGTAAAAAAAAAAATGCCAGAGTTGCTGTGGGTCAAGACATCATACAGCTGTATACCTGATGGCTGTTGTTTTTTTTTAATGGGAATGCAAGGAGTAGCCTAGGGAAATATTGAGCCAATACAATTGTGACCTTTGAAAATGTAACAGCATCAATCTTAACAGTCTTCACAAACTATACAATATATAACACTTCACCAAGGGGAAGAAAGTTCTGAATAATCTTTGGGGCAGGGGATGGGCGGGTAGAAAATACATAAGTCAACATAACATATCAGGATTGCCACTTTAACAAAAGCAAAATCGTCTCTTCTATTTAGCCTCTTAAAATTACTTGGTCTGGAGATATCGGTAGGCATCCTTTTTTTTTTTATGCCATGTAAAACCTCCCATGCTGATTTTTACAGACGTAAGATATTGAAAAAGCCCACATCATTTTCCCCCCCCTTGCCTCGTCCTACTTCTGTTGACTTCACACTGCACTGCGTAACTGCTGCATCTCAGAACGGAGTCATTCTTACAGTAATAATAAAAAAAAAACCTCTCCACTTTTATTTATTATTTATAAAGAGGGGTGGGTTTTTTTATTGCCTTGTTGGTAATGCAAAAGCCAGAAGAATGAGAGTGCTGACTAAAATCAATATTAGCGATGAAAGCTTCTTCTTGCAGAGAATTTAGACGGAGAGTTCTTAATCAGATGGAATTCCTCCAAACTCTCCCATTCCGTATGTTATGTTTGATTTTTTTTAAAATAACTTGCCCCTTTGTATCATTTATACTTCATCCATTTGCATGCCTTACATCAGAGGAAAAATTGTGGTCTGTGGGTTTTGTTCACGGCCTCTCATCTTCTCCATAGTTCCCTTTTGCCCCTGGGTCGTAACACCCCTGGTTGTTCTTCCCCTTTGTACTATCTGGACTACACTTCTTGCACTTCTTTCCCTGTATATCTTCCCCAATACCCCATCAGCTATGATTCTTCTCAACCTGCCTTCCTCACTACATTTCCCTCTATGGCAGAGGTCCCCAACCTGTGGGCCACGGCCCACTACCAGGAGGTGGCCTATTTGAAACCGGGCCGTGTGGGAGGCCAGTGCACCCATGTGTGTGCAGCTCTAATCACGTGAGTGGCAGGCCCGCCCTCACGCAAATGAAGCTGTGCAAGAATGCCTTTCCCTCTCACAAAAAACATCCCCTCTCCCTTCCCCCCCCCATTCCCTGCTCCGGGCTTCCAACCGGGTAAGGTTGGGGAACGCTGCTCAATGACTTCTCTGTCTTCTTTTTCTACTTTTTTCCTGTAACCTTCCTCCAACCTTCAAAATGCATCTCTCCATATATTACTCTACTGCTCACATTCTCTCCCTGTGCAAATCTGTTTTTCTCCCATCAGTGCTAAAAGGTTTTGTTTTTTTTAATGGTGCTATTACAACCCAAATAGCATAATCAACTAAACAACACACACACACAAATAGAAAATAGATTATACAATAAAATACAAAAGGGTTTACTTTGAAGGTGGGAGGACTCTTGACTTGCCATGCAAAACACTATCTGATCCTCAAGCCAATAGAAGTTATGCACTTCTGACCTACATAATGTATTTTGGTGTTAGATGCTAAATGTTTACAGCTCTCTTGGATGCATTCCATAGAAAATAATGGGCATGTTCCAGGCTTCCCAAGGAGCAAAGAGAGATACTTCAAACTAAATATGCACAGAATTGGACTAAGTCCCAAGGCATCTAACATATACTGCTATTTCTCCCACTGCTTAATTTTTGGCCAAATCATCTGTTGAGATGGGCCACCATGGGAAAATTTGGGATGATGAAATAGTAAATGAAGTAAGCATCACTCCTTCACTGCACAAAAGGCTGCTTCCAGGTGGCGTTATTTTAAGCGATCATCAGGTCTCTGCAATGCTTAGTACATTAACTCAATCTCTTTATTTCATCCTATTTTCTCTAATTAAGTGGTGCAATGTGCTGAGAAATTATTCACCCTCTTTGAAGCTTATGTGCACCTGATATTAATAATCAATTATATACTGAAGTAAATGATGCAGATTTAATTTTTCTCATTACTTGCTGGCTTCTCCAAAACCGTTTATTTTTTTCCTATGTGACTTAAGCAAGGTCATTCATATTTTTATCAAAGACTGGGTTGTGAAACTTGGGTCTTTAGAGTCATATGCACTCATTGGTTTATTTCATGCTTGTTTCTAATGCTTTTTGCGATTAATCAGTGCAAATCTGTAGGAAAGGCTACTTGTCACTTATGAGGGAGGGAGGGAGGGAGGGAGGGAGGGAGGAATTGGGTTACCCCATCCACTTTTTGCTCTGGACCACCATTGATGAGACATGATCACCAAAGATTTATTTCTGTGGGACAATGTCCCTCATCAGAAAAATGTTTAGCACTATGACTGTCAAGAACAACTATCCAGAGAAAAGAATCAGGTATTGCAAGGGTGAGTTTATCTACCGGTAGTTCCTTACAATGGATGAGTTAGGATTAGACATCATCCCTTCCACTGCATGTGTAATCAGATCAGAGGTGGGTTCCTCCAGGTTCGCACCGGTTCTATAGAACCGGTAGTAAACCGGTGGTGACGTCATGGAGCTGGTTCTGTCAGTGCCGGTCCGTGGATGCCGCCATCTTTTGGGGGGGTGAATTTTTGAATTTTTATTATTATTATTTGCTTCTGCGCATGCGCATGCGCAGAAGCTGAGTTTTCGGCACTGCGCATGCGCCGCCATCTTGTTTTCAGCTTCCCCCCCCTTTTTTTGCTTGTTTTGCGAGTTTTCGGCACTGCACATGCGCGGCCACGCACGCAAAGCGTGCAAAGCGCGCAAAGCGTGCAAAGCACACAAAGTACGCAAAGCATGCGCGTGCCCGCATGGCACGGCCATGCGGTGCACAATGCGCGCACAGCCACGCGGCGCGGAAGGAAGCGAACCGGCAGCGAGGTAAGTTAGAACCCACCCCTGAATCAGATCATTTAAAGAGGTAACCCACTTTTTGACGTTCCAAATCCCAGGGAAGGAGTCATCCATATTGTTACATGCTGCTGAGATCAGATAGCAACTATGTCCAAGGGAGTCACAGAACAGCAGGTAGCAATCTTCTTAGTATAATTATTGGAGCTGTAGTCTCACATTTGGGAGGGAAAATCAGCTTGAGGAAAGCTGAATTGTAGAAGTATATCTCAGTATATGAACTGGAATCTGCAGCCAAAGTTGTCTTTTTACAGTGACTGAAAGAAAGTTCAGCTTTAATCCCAAGTTATTGTTAGTCATCCAAGGAAGACATCATAATCTCCAAGGGCTGCTTAGGATTTCTTTGCCAAAATAATGAACAATGGGTATTTTTATATGCCCTTTCTTGCAATACAAATGAAGCTTTTCAGAACTGCAGACAGGTGTATCAGGAAATAAAGAAGCAATTCAGAAAAATCATGTCTTCAGATCCTCAGCTCCACAAACCTATAGCCAGAAAGTTGGACAGGGATCATACTACACTCAAAAAACAACAACATTCATACAATCTCAGATTCTTGATGGTTTAAACCAAGGTTTCCCAAACTGTGAAGTCTTGGGGAGGTGCAGACAGAGTGCAGGATAAGTGTGAAGATTTTTGTTTTTTGTGACTTTATTAAAATAACATTTTCATTGTCCATTTGTACTCATTTTGGTGCGTGGATTTTTAGGAGAGGTATGTACATTATGATTACGCTAAAGGGAGGTGTGATGGCAAAAAGCTTAGTAACCCCCTAAACTAAATTGTAAAATGCGATTCTACTGAAAGTATGCCATGTGTATTAAATTACAAATCATTTCAAATTTAACTTTAGCAATAGTCCATTGAAAGGTCCAAGAGTTTATTCTTAATCTTAATCACCTGGAGGACAAGAATAGACAGGTTTCTAGTAAACTATTGGAGAGAAGAACATTGCTAAAATACAGGTAGTCTTCGACTTACAACCAAAATTGAGCCCAAAATCTCTGTTGCTAAGCAAAACAGTTGTTAAGTGAGTTTTGCCCCATTTTACAACCTTTCTTGGCACAACTGTTAAGGGAATCACTGCAGTTACTAAGTTAGTAACAATTTGGCTTTACCATTGACTTTGCTTGTCAGAAATTCACAAAAGGTGATCACATGACCCCGGGACACTGCAACCGTCATACATATGAGTCAGTTGCCAAGCATCTGAATTTGATCATGTGACCATGGGGATGCTACAATGGTCATGTGAAAAACGATCATAAGTCACTTTTTTCAGTGCTGTTGTTAACTTCAAACGGTCACTAAACGAACTGTTGTAAGTGAAGGACTACCTGTGCTGATTTTTCTTTCCAATTGCTTCTTCTAAAGAACAACTGCTACAGTTTTAAAAATAGGGCAGGTCTGTAGCGAAAAAGGATACAATCCTATTGGTCTTCACCTTCCCAGTTCCCAATGCTCCAACCTTTTCTCTTATGCTAGTAGGGGGCACCTGGGCACCAGCAGTTCAGAAGACAGAATCAGTAGGTTGATTGTTGAAAGTTCTGACCCATTTTTGTTGCAACATCAGCAGAAGCCAGCATTACAATTATAGCTAATTCCCCACTGAGGTTTTTTTTAAAAAAACACTAACATTCCACTGATATATTAACTATGCAATGTCCCCGTTATGTGATGTTGCTCAAAGGCTGCTCCAGTTTACATCCACAAAGACAAAAGCAATACAGCTGATGTGGATTTATATTTAACGAAACTCTCTCATTCCCTTTCCTGAATATCACATGTGCGAGATACATGTCCTCTATTGTAACTGTTGGGTATCTTAAATAAAATGCACAAATGCAATTCATAAGGAAAAGTCCAAAGAGGACATTTTATATATAAGATTGCAATGTTGATCATACTGAGCTAGAAGGAGAGATGAAGGACTCATTTCTTCTTATAGCCCTAGAGGGCTCATATATCTCATATAATTATCTTGAAGCTGTATACAAACAACACAATTAAAATGACTAAATGCAATAATAAACTTACAGTGAATTTATATTAAAAAAACATATGTATTAAAAAGAGATAGAAAGAACAGGGAAGCAAAACTAGAACAGGGAAGAACAAAATAATGCAACAGCATTGTGGTGCAATGACTCCTCTAGAGATGGTACTGTACACTTCAGTCAGGTTTATCTTAGCAAAGGTGGTCTACCAGGTTGCTTAGGCCTCATGTATCAAAACTGGAAGCCCGAATTTGGCACAGGGCCTATTATCATGACATGGTGTACAGCAAGATGCCCCACTCAATCACTTCACTACCACTTTCTGGACCAGCTGAAGCTTCTGGATCAATTGCCAGGGCAGCCCCACCATAAAATGCGTCACAGTAGTCTAAATGAAAAGCACCCATATAAATCACTGCTATGCTATCCCTATTCAGGAAAGGTATATATATTCAGGAAAGACCATAGCAGATATGGTCCGCTGAAGGTGGTTGACTAATTAAAACTTAATTACACATCCCCTACCCCAGTGTGTCTGGCTCCCTCCTTTGCCATCTTGTGTTAATGATTTTATCTGCTGTGTTATTTTATAATTTTTTAAAATATATTTTTATCATTTACATATAACTATATCGAATACAGTCTGACCGACCTGGCATTTCACCCGCCACAAAAAACAAAGTGAAAAACAAATAATATATATATACTACTTAAACAGTGCTAGTATTGTACAATTATTTTTGACCATCATTTATTTATTTATTTATTTTATAAAATTTATATGCCGCCCAACTCCCGAAGGACTCTGGGCGGCTTACATCATAAAAAATAAAACATATAAAAACAATTTAAAAAAGAAAGGGGAAAAAAAAAAACCCCAACTATATTTAAAATAAAACATTCACGCAACCATGCATGGGCCAATCATTGGCCCAATCATGGGCCAATCATATTCATCCTAATACAACAATACATATATAGTATCTCATTCCAGGTCTGCCTAGCCTAATTTTTTCATATTCCGACTCCCACCTCGTGATTCTAGCCATTGATAGAATCTGTTCCATGTGTCATAATAGTCCATCTCTCCTTTGTCTTTTATTTTTAATGTTAGTCTATCCATTTCTGCACAGACTAGTATCTTCCTTATTATCTCCTCTTCTGAAGGGGTGTTTTCATTTTTCCACTGCTGCGCATACACCATTCTTGCTGCGGTCAGGATGTGTAGTATTAGGTATATTGTCCCTTTGTCATAGCTATCTGTTATAATGCCCAATAGTTAATAATTGATGGTTTTAATGTTTTTGTGTTGTAAGCCACCCAAAGTCATTGGATATGAGATGGGAGGCAAATAAATTTTCTTAATAAATAAAAATAAAATAAAGATATATCAACTGAAGTTGGTAATTAATGCTCTTGGCAATATGATGTTTTAACTGAATGTTTCTAAGCCACCTAGAGTCACTTTGGAGGAATGGGAGGCAAATAGGTTTGGTAAATAAAAAAATAACATTTAGGGTTCTGCTGCAAGTGTTTAAAATACAATGTGAAAATTGATATTCAAATACATTGGTTAAAACAAAAGCCATTTATGCAAGCACTGATGACGTTACCTAGTTGGGTAATAAAACACCTGCAAGAAAACCACCAAGCTCAGAGAGCACCAAGGACCCCCCAGTTCAACCCTGAGCTACAAATATTCTCTTCTATTGGTAAAGCCATTTATATATTGTATTGGATGGCATTAGATTTGCCATTTTTATAAAGCATTAATTGGAATTATCCTTAAATATTAACTTAGTTACACCAAAGTATCTGTGACAGAAGCCAATTTATACCCATTAAGGTGATGCTAGATTTATAGATTCATAGAACCACATTAGAACATCTGTCTCACAAGCTGAAAAATATTTACAGGATATTAAAACTCACTGACTGCTAACAATCCTAGCAATTAAACATTTTAAAATAATACGGTTCTATTTTTACCTGTTTCAGCCATACATTAGTTGTCATTAACTGGTTTTTTTCATCCTGTTGGAGAAGAGGGGGAAAAAGAGCAAGTCATTTATTTTTATTTTCTTTTAAATATCCCCTACACACACCCCCCCCCAGGGAGTCAGCTACATTTTCTGATGATATTTTGTTTCCCAGGAGGAGCCCTACGTAAAATAATTAAACTTGAATGCTTTAAGATTGCTATTTGTACGTAAGGATAGAAAAGGAGGAGGATAGAATGACTTTACTACTGTTTACATAATTATTTGATTCAGAAGTAGGGTTACCGGAGGACGTCTGCAAGAGGAGAATATAGCCTCCTTTTTGTCCTTGTGTCCTCTGTCCAGCAGGCATAGTCAAATATTATTGGGCTTTTTGAGTATCTAACAAGCTTTCTTCTCCTGAGCAGTTTTTCTCCATCACACAATCAATTCCTTAATCTGTTAACTACAAGTTAAGAAGCTCAGCTCTAATTAGCTGATTAATTAGTTGATTACCACCCTCCCCCTCCCGCCTGAAAGTGACAAGACCTTAATCAACTGTACCCTGAAGGTCTTTGCCTCCTGAACAGCTCTAGCACATTTCTAAGACTGAAAAAACAGTATTTGTTTTGCTGGAAAGGTACTCTAATTGCATATACACCAGAGGTGGGTTCCTCCCGGTTCGGACCGGTTCTATAGAACCGGTAGTCACTTGGTGGCCTGGGTCGCTAGAACCGGCAGCGACCCAGGCCTGCCACGCCCCCGAACCAGTTCTTTTGGCAGTGCCATAGGCACCGCCATCTTGTTTTTTTGCTTCTGCGCATGCGCAGAAGCTTTTTTTAAGCACTGCGCATGTGCGAAGCACGCGCCCCCACGCGTCATGACACTGAGCGAACCAGCAGTGAAGAAAACCAGAACACACCCCTGATATACACGTACGTTTACCTACTTTCTTTGTCAGTTTTTTTGTGATTTTTGTTGCAGGTGCCAAGAAAGTTAAACGGTTCAAAACTGTTGAAAGTTAAACTGTTAGCATGCCTTCCGTTTCTTCCTTCCCAGTTCTCTGTCCTCTTTTGCCTCTTCAGATATCTGGTAATCCTATTCAGACACCACCGTGATCTCCATGGTACCCTACATGACACCTAAGTCATATATTCCCTGAAGTAAAACACCTGATCTTGAAGGTTGCTCTGGAGGCTTTTATAGCCATGCGGCCGGAGTAAATGCAGCTGTTTTGGCTTTGCCCTTCCCTGTGACAAGCAGAGACTCCTGACTAGTGACTGGAAATCTTGCAGCCCAAGGCTGTGACATAACCAAGGCAGATTCCAAGTCTTCAATCATAGAAGAAAACATAGGATGCTACAGTATTTGGCAAGCAATTTCCTCTGGATTGAGCAGGCCTAGAGTCTATCTAAACTGGGCCTGATCAACAGCCTTTAGGCTGCAGTTCTGACAAATTATAGCTTCTGATTAGCTACACAACCCTGGCAAGAACCTGCCCCATGACAGGCCATCACATAAGCAGGCGCTCAAGAATATTTTCACTTCCCAAGCAATAATACCAAAATAGCAATAGCAATAGCACTTAGACTTATATACCGCTTTACAGTGCTTTACAGCCCTCTCTAAGCGGTTTACAGAGTCAGCATATTGCCCCCAACAATCTGGGTCCTCATTTTACCCACCTCGGAAGGATGGAAGGCTGAGTCAACCTTGAGCCAGTGAGATTTGAACTGCCGAACTGCAGTTAGCAGTCAGCTGAAGTAGCCTGCAGTGCTGCACTCTAACCACTGCGCCACCTCGGCTAGCAAAAGGTAATCGGTAGTTACAGGGACTAGTAGCTTTGATCATCTTTGTGTCTGTGGTGCCTTTCCAAGTCAGTCTATACTCCTGCTGAATATACAGACAAGTCCATGAAGTTTCTTGGCAACATTTTCAGAAGTGAGTTGCTACTGCCTTCCTCCTAGGGCTGAGAAAGAATGACACCATCAAATGGCTCTCATTAATAAACTTATCCTCCATTAATTTGTCTGATCTCCTTTTAAACCTACCTAACGTGATATATAATCAAATTCCATAGTTTAATTACATTCTCCCTTTTTTTCTGTTGTCCACTTTTTGCCACTCAGCAAATTAGAATACTCCAATTCTTCTAATAAGGCACAGAAAGGAAATTTCCCTGACCAATTTCTGCATTATTTAGCATTAGCATTAGCTCCTCCCATGGTATGTAGCATTTCAGGCAGCAATTTCTGCATAAATACATAATTTTATGTTTGACTTGGGATTTTTTTTCCTTCAAGCTTAAAGTCCTCAACATTATAAGATTTTTTAATAAATGAATTGTTTTACTGACTTCATCATTATAATGGGCTGCTTACTTGGTATTTTTCCCAAGTTCGTAAATGCATTTAAGATTCAGTGGCTAAGACAATATATAGTATTTTCCTAAATACAGAATTTGCCCCAAAACATTATAAATATAATTTTATTTTAAATTTGTTCCCCAATGTGAAATTTGTATTATCAGAGCAACTGCTCATTGGATCTATGTTTCCATCAAAATATTTAACACGACCCAAGATTTTTTTTTTAAATTCAATTATTTTTAACTTAAACATTATGAACCTATATAAGAACATTATATGAGAGTTAAATGGGAATTTCTGGATTCTATCTTTTTATAGATACTTACATTGTTTTAACTATTATAAGTAAACAGCAACTGTGAGCAAAGCTGAACATCTAATTTATGAACAAAACATACAATGCACACATAGGACACCAGCCAGCTCAAACTCTTGGAATTCTCTTTCTGCCAGAAGTTATTTTCCCCTTTTCACCTCTGTATTCTCTCTCTTGAGTAATAACTTAAAGTGAACACTTAAAATGTGGAGAAGAATTTATTCACAGTCAAATATCACTGAACAACTATTAGCCGACCAAAGGAGATTCAGTACCAGAAATAAAATATTCAGGGATGCAGAACTGGAAGAGATTCAAAAAAAATTGCAAAAATGAAAGCCCTAACAATAGCAGAATAGTAGAAAGAACTCAGATAATAACAACTGAAAATATAAAGGAAAATGATAATATGAACTACAGAAATGATAAATTAGAATAATAGCGGAATCAGTACAGGCCAACACAGAAACAACCTATGAACTTATCTCCCAACTCCACCAACAAGAAGAATTAAAAGAGAAAAATATGACATATGCAGAATTATTCAAGACAAAGACTGCCAGCAGTGAAAGTAGTGCCCCTGGCACCTATACTGAAAGATGTGAATAAGGTAATAGTGAGGATTAAACTAACATCTATCGAACTGACCAATCAGCTTGGTACAGCAGTGGTCGTTACAGAAAAACTGGGTATTGAAATTAGAAAACCAAAAGCAAAATCATACTCAATCCCAAAGCGAATGAATGATCAGATATGATTAATTTAAAGAACATCCAAGAGTGAAAATTGAATAATGTAGGGAGCAAGACAAGCTTAATTAAAAAAAAATGGCTTAATATTAGAAAAATCGAAGAAGCCTTGGAAATCATAAAGTAACAAACACCACCAATGAAAGGGATAATTAAATGCTATGAGGCACAAATCACACAATTTAAGCAAAATCAGCTGTTTCAAATGGACCAGAGACCATTCTACCAAAGTATAAATGACAATAGAAATTCTGAAAATGGAAAACCAAACTAAAAGAAAACAATCCATTTTTTGAAAGATCTATAGGAAACTCAAAAGGCTACAAAAATGTTGGATGGATAAAAGAATTTGAAGGTGAATTTAATAAAAATCAAATGGGAGAACTAATAATTTATTTATTTATTATTTATTTATTATTTAAATTTCTATGCTGCCCAACTCCCGAGGGACTCTGGGCGGCTTACAACAGAAATATAAAAAAACATTTAAAAACATTATAAAAATATTCAAAAAACAATTTAAAAACCCATGCACACCATTCATGGCCGGATCTCGCAGGATTACAACAGTGAGATCAACGGCCCCAGGCCTGCCGGAAAAGCCAGGTCTTCACCGCTTTCCAGAAGGCCAATAGGGTGGGGGCAGTCCGGATTTCAGGAGGTAACTGGTTCCAGAGGGCTGGGGCAGCCACAGAGAAGGCCCTCCCCCGCGGGCCCGCCAGCCGGCACTGTTTAGCTGATGGGACCCGGAGGAGACCAACTCTGTGGGATCTTACCGGTCGCTGGGAGCTATGTGGTAGGAGGCGGTCTCGAAGATAGCCTGGTCCTGAGCCATATAGGGCTTTAAAGGTAATAACCAACACCTTGAATTGTAATAATAATTGTAATAATAGCAGAAATGGTTAAAAATGAAGTGAAAAGAACGAACAATTGGACATCTGGAAATGATAAATTGCATGGATTGGTTCAAATAACTAGCTTACATCCAATTATTGCTAAACAGTTTAATGAAATATTGTATAAATTGTATAAATATCAGTGACTGGTTAATAACTGGCAAAAGATAGAGAAGATTCTCTCCCAACATTACCTACATCTTGGATTTTAATTTTAATTTTTTTTTCTATTTTGTTTTTTGACTTTTTAACTTTTATTATATTGTAAGCTGCCCAGAGTCACTGTATTACTGAGATGGGTGGCATGGAAATTCAAAAATAGATAAATAAATCTTATTTGATTCAAAAAGACCCAGAGAAAGAGACAACACCAGGAAACTATAGGCTGATAACATGTTTGCCTACAATATTTAAATTACTTGTGGACATAAGAGCGGACAATAGCCAAAATTGTTTAGAAGAAAATAACATCCTTCCAACAGAACTGAACAAAAATAAAAGGAAAAGCAGAGGTATCAAAGATCAATTTCTGATTCATAAAATGGTAATGGAAAAATCTCACAAGGTGAAAAACCAATTTGCAAATGGTCTGGATTCATTGTAAAAAGGTGTTTGATTCATTACCACAAAAGTTTGGAAACAACCTTTGTCAATAAAAACATTAGACTGTTTATGGAAAATAGAAGCAGTGGAACACAGAATTGGTGTTTGGAAATGAAAAATATGGGCTGGTCAACATTAGGAGAGGCATTATCACCTTTATTATTTGTCATTGTTATGATCATAACAATGAAGAAATTTTTGATTTGGAAAAGAAATATCTTGGTTGCCAAACAGCAAAAAAAAATGCTAATAAAACCTTACATTTTGCCTTATGTGGATGAGCTGAAGTTTTATGCAAAGTCAGAAATCAAAATACAGTCATTGACAAATACCGTAGGAATTTTTATCAAAAATATAGCAATGGAATATGGTCTAGAGAAATGTGCTACAGTATCAGTAAAACAAAGTAAAATCACAAACAGTAATGGAACTGAAATGCCAATTGGCCAACCCATCAAGTTTGAAGCCTACAAGTATCTGGGCATTTTCTAGTTGAATAACATCAAGCATGGACAAGTTAAAAATGTGATTGGTAAAGGACACACCAAAAAAAGTGATGGAAGTGCTTAAAACAAAATTGAATGATATAAAAACACCATCAAAACCACCAATACCCGGGCACTATCTGTAATACAATGCACTATTGGAATTATTAATTGGACACAAGTTATACTGGACAGTTTGGGTCAAAAAAAAGCAAGAAAACTAATGACTATTCACTATGCATTACATCCTGAAGTTATATTGATAGATTATATCTGCACCAGAGAAATAGAAGCATACTTGAAGTCTAATAAACTTTTGAAGAAGAAAATCATGCATGGGTTGATTATGTAAAAGACAGCCAAGAACAAGCATTGCTGCCAGTCAAATATTGGAACTTACTGAATGTGCAGGAAATGAAACATGAATATCAAAATTATGCAATAAAAACAAGAACAGAATGCTGGAAACAAAAAGCATTACATGATCAGTTTTATAAAAGATCACGGGGAAAGTGGATAAAGATAAAACCTGGCAATGCCTGACAACTGGAAGATTAGAAAAAGAAACTGAAGGCTTCATTTTCACTGTGCAAGAGCAAACTATTAGAACTAATGCAATCAAGATCAGAATTGAAAAAATTGTCAAATGATTAAACTGCAGATTGTGCAAAGCGGTGGAAGAAACAGAACAGATTACTGTATATACTCAGTTCATGCAAGAAGATCACACAAAATGATTATAAACAATGGCATAACACAGTCATCAAATTGATCAGCACAAGTCATGTAAAAATGATTGTATGTCAGTTAGGGAAAATTGGTGGGAATATAGAGTTGAAAAAGAGCTGGTTAAAACATGGTAATTTCAATAAAAACTGATTGTCTTGCCTCATAACCATGCCAAATTTAATTGTGGTTGTAAAATGTGGGTAATTGATGTGACAATACCAGGGGATAGTAGAATAGAAGACAAAAAAATTGCAGAAGGTGACAAAGTATCAAGATCTGAAAATCGAAATTGAAAGACTATGACATAAACCAGTCGTGGTGGTCCCAGTGGTTATCAGCACATGGATGCCAAACCCAAAACATTTTGGACAGCATTTAGAAAATCTGTGTATTGATAATTACAAAAAGACAGACTGCTTGGATTTACACATGTAGTATACTATGCCAATACACCATCACCTTGGGAAGGACTCAATAGGTGGATAAAAATGCCAAATCCAATCTGAACACCTGGCTGACTGTGCAACGAACCATAAAAATACACACCTTCAGCTGTAATCCTTTTATAGGGCTGCAAGTATAATCACATTTTTTTAAAAAAATGCATTTGCATGCTTAATAACGAAAGATATGTATTGCCTGTAAGATCTGGAGGGTGTATCTCTATACCCTTTGCAAGCGGATGTACACACACAAGCACATGCATGCACAAAGAGTGAACCTTGAAGGTTCCAGGTTACCCTGGTAAAGAACAATTGGAAGAAATTATCAAAGGGTAGAATAGCAGGGCTGAAGGCCCAAGTTATTTTATTATATTTTGACCAGTACCACACCACCACCTGTGCTTACAGCCTATATATTCCAGCCAAAAACGTTATGCATGAACATACCAACAAATAGGAAAGAATGAAAAAAAAATTGCATGCCTTAAGCACCAGCTATGCTTCCTATAGTCACATATCTTTCAGATATTGTATCTGTATTCCTGAACTGCCACTCTTAAGACCCCCTAAAGCAGGGGTCTCCCAACTTGCTGGCTGGGGAATTCTGGGTGTTGAAGTCCACAAGTCTTAAAGTTGCCCAATTTGGAGACCCCTGCCCTAAAGCAATAAGGGTACATGTTGCTCTCCTTCTGCAGCTTTATTCAGCTTGGATTTGAACTCCCATAATTCCTAACCAGCATGGCTGATGGCTATTTGAAAAAATAGCCAGTCCTATCACATGACATCCTGCTAATTAAAGGGGAAAAAACAACAATTTGGCTGTTGTTAAATGTTTTTAAAAAGCCATTAACAAGATTGATAGAGACAAACAGGAACATCCCTTATCAAGGGAAATAATGTGACCGCTCCTATTAATGAAAAAATAGTTTAAAGATTACCTACCACATCTACAAGCTGAGAGATCTTCAGTCCAAAATATACCTTTATAGTATCATTAGCATGTTTTACTGGCCTGATCCATTTCTGATATCCACGAAACAAGTGTCGCAAAAGAGCATCTTCATTCTCAGCAAATGAACTGAACACAGTAAAAGCTAAAAGACAGAAAAAGGGGGGGGAAAGGCAGAAATAACTAACTGGAACTATTATATAAAACATTGCAATAGCCTAATACAATCAAATTAAAATCATAGACATGTTGTATACATGTTGTTCCAGATGCAAAGAGAACATTTAAAAAAAAAAATAGCCAATGGCATAAACATTTCTTTCAAGGCTAACTCCAGAGGGAACTTTTGAACCATAAATAATTTAAGTAGCTGTGGAACAATTTAAATATAATAATATATAATTATTTCTAATGTAAGAATGACAGTCAGGACAATGTTGAATGCAAAGTGCCAGCTTGGACAGAATTAAAAGTCTATGGCAGTATATAAATTTTAGCAGATGGGCTATATACTGTATATAAAAGGAAACAATCTGGACCTATTTCCAAATGAAAGCAAATTTTTTTGGGGGGGGGACTCTCAGAATCAGTGCCTCTCACCTCTAGTTCTGAAACACTGTTCAGGATGACAGGACTCTTGTACTTTTAACAGTTGCCCTAGGAGTCTATTTTTAGTTTTTAGCAAACTGTCATATTGTACAGAGGTGAGAAAAGCCATAAACAACATTATTCCTCCCTAAGCACCTATAGTACCTTATTCATAGAAGAGAACGCCAATCTTTATGCTACATTTCAAGCAATACTTTTATTAAGCATCCCTTATTAAGCAGGTTTACATGGTTTGCCTAAACATTGTCTTTTAACCCATCTCAGTTGTTGGGGTCCTAGGTCAGAAACTGTGGTTTGCAAATCCCAGTGGCTAAGTGGCTACAGTACAAAATAATTGATCTTGTTGTGTGCAAATCCAGTCATTAAGTTTAGGGTTCAGGGATGATCTCTGGTGACTGAAAAGTTGAGTGGATTGCATCGTGTAATGAACTGTGAGAATAACCATGGGAGACAGGAGGAAGAGCTGCAGCCAGGGCAACTATCAGACAAAAGATAACTCAGCCCACATAAGGAATTGGAGGTGGAGAAAGATTAGATTTTGATTTATTATATTTGTATGCCGCCCAACTCCCAAAGGACTCTGGGCGGCTTAACAACAAACAAAAAAACATTAAAAACATCATAAAAAACATTATAAAACATCCAAATCAATAATAAAACATTAAAACAATAGACATTAAAACAATTTAAAATTCATGCATATCCCATCATGGCCGGATCTCGCAGATTACAACCGCGAGATCACGGCCTCAGGCCTGCCGGAAGAGCCAGGTCTTTACTGCTTCCGGAAAAGTCAGGTCTTTACTGCTTTTCGGAAGGCCAATAGGGTGGGGGTGGTCGGGATCTCAGGAGGTAACTGGTTCCAGAGAGCCGGGACAGCCACAGAGAAGGCCCTCCCCCATGGGCCCGCCAGCCGACACTGTTTAGCTGACGGGACCTGGAGGAGACCAACTCTGTGGGATCTCACCGGTTGCTGGGAGCTATGTGGTAGAAGGCGGTCTCGAAGATAACTTGGCCCTGAGCCATGTAGGGCTTTAAAGGTAATAACCAACACCTTGAATTGTGCCCGGAGACCAATAGGAAGCCAGTGCAGCTCGCGGAGGATTGGTGTAATGTGGGTGTACCTAGGTGCACCCACGACGGCTCGCGCAGCTGCATTCTGGACCAATTGTAGTCTCCAAACACTCTTCAAGGGTAGCCCCATGTAGAGCGCGTTGCAATAATCTAATCTAATAAAGCATCTCAGAAGGGACCCTTCCTAGTTCTCTGGAAAGTAAAAATAATGGAAATATAAGTCTTAAAAATAAGTCTTTCAGACTTACAAGATTCTGTTACTGTAACCTTACAAATAAAGATAATGTTAGTATTCATGGAATTGGTTTTATGACTGGACTACCTCAAAGGGCTGACCCGTAATTTATTGGGTGTGTTGATCTTTCCATCATACAAACAAATGTTTAAATAACAATAGAGTGGCAAGTATAGTCCTTGAGGGTGATGGGTGGTCTAGAAAAAGAAAGAAAGAAAGAAAGAAAGAAAGAAAGAAAGAAAGAAAGAAAGAAAGAAAGTCATATATGAGCACAACTTATTTTATAAGTTTACAAAATGAGATAATTTGGTTGAAGATTACCATATCTATCCATCTACCGTGTTTCTCAGAAAATAAGACAGTCTTATTTTCTTTTAGACTTGAAAATAAGCACTTGAGCTTATTTTCAAGGCGGTCTTACTTTTTTTGAGGTGCAGCAGGCCAGACTCGGTGAGCTGGATGCGCCGTGGATGCACCGTTGCCTCCATTCCAAACCTTCAGCGTTCGGAATGGAGGCTTTTTGGCGAACAGGAGGAAAATGGGGGGGGGGATTTTTCCTGCCTGCCATCCTTCCCTCAGTCTGTGCTGAGCTTGAGACCAGGCAGGAAAATTCCCCCCCCTCATTTTCCTCCCGTTCGCCGAAAAGCCTCCCGCAAGCCTCCCAAAAAGAGGGAAAAAGCAAAGCAGCTGGCTGCGGAGCTGCCAGCTTCCGGGAAGCGGCCCAACAAGCAGAAGCGCTGCGCCCAAAAAGAGAAGGGCAAAAGTGGTATTTGCGCTGCCCCAAGGGGCCAGCAGGCTGTGGCTGCAGCCGGACAGTTGCCTCCCCGTGCCTGCGCCACCACTCATGCTGGCCACGCCCATTCCCCCAGGCTTATTTTCGGGGTAGGGGGTTATATTATGCCCACCCCCAAAAAAATTAGGGTTTGGCTTATTATTGGGATGGGTCATGTTTTCGGAGAAACACGGTATCTATCTATCTATCTATCTATCTATCTATCTATCTATCTATCTATCTATCTATCTATCTATCTATCTATCTATCTATCTATCTATCTATCTATCTATCTATCTATCATCTATCTAACAAAACTCTACCACAGTGGGCTTCCATATTGGAAAGGCAAATATGCTGTAAATAATTAGGTTTTATTTTCACTTTACTGAACATGAGACGAGATCTGTTGGATCTGGCCAAAGGGCTACCTAGGCCATGATTTAGTACCTACAGTGTTTGCCCAAACTACAGAAGACTAACACATATTCATGATCTTAAGATAGTGATACTCTGCCTTAGTGATACTTAAAGGAACTATTATTTCTCTATCATCATTCTGCTATCACTATCCGGGATTAGATAGATAATGTATATTAAATACTCAAGAAAGGCTAGATGCCAACTTTTAACACTATAAGTTGGCTAGATCAGGTTAAGATCAGGAGCACAATACTATAGATAAGTACTCAAAACTAAGTCTTACTAAGCTCAATGGGACTTTTCCTAAGGTTAGTTTGTCCTGAGGATTCTCAGTCTCTGCTTTATTCCACTGCCTCCACATAGCTTGCTTGCTTTTCAGCTTCTTCTGTGCACACATTCCTACAATTTTATTTTAAAAATTGTATATCTACTTACCACACTGCAAAGCAAATACACTTACAGTATGGTTTTTAAAATATATGCTTATAAATACTCTAAACAAGTTATAATGCAGAAGTCAGAAATCAAATACTTATCTAAACTATTTTTAGGAATTTCTTTTTCCCTTCTCCTCCCCCCTTTTTCTCCCTTTTTAAGTATTTATAAATAATAATACAGTGGAGATTTTGATCTTAAGCTAAAAGATTTATAGTCTTCTTCAAATAACTTAATATAATTTTTCTGTTATGATCAATATTTCATTAATGTTATACTGAGAATTAATAGTGTAACTTTAGTGATTTTCATTGTCCACTTATTGGTATCTTCTAAATTTATATCTTTGTTTTAAAGAAATAAAAGAAAAAAGAATAATTGTTTGTATAATGCAAATGAGTTGTTTTAGATCTATTTGAAAGGATGCATATATTAAAAATTAATGATAAGAGTTAAATTAGAATCCATAAGGAAGATGAGATTGTTTATGAAAACAGTCTGAGCCAACAAATTCTGCATATACTGAAGAAAAAAATAAACCTCAGTTGAGGGAAAACTTACTTCCAAGTAAAGTTGCAGTGGACTATACTTCAGGATTTTCTCCTCACAGAAAAAGATAATCTCTCAATTGTCGTGGAGAGTTATTGGTTATTTTTCTTTTGCCTTTATTTCCTTTTTTAGTAGGTCACCCATTCTTGAAGCAGGATAGGAAGAGGTTCACCTTTAAAATTTTAAACTTTTCAACTTTGCTACTGGAGAAGACTCTTGAGAATATGGTGGACAGTCAAGAAACAAACTGATGGATCATCTTACAGATCAATCCAGAAAGCTCACCAGAGGCGCAAATGACCAGACTCATGTTATCCTATTTCAGACACATTATGTGATGATCAGGGGTGAGTTCTTATTTTCTTCGCTGCCGGTTTGCTCAGTGCCGTGCGGGCGCGGGCGCTTCACACATGCACAGTGCGCTTCGTGCGTGCTTCGTGCGTGCTTCGTGCGTGCTTTGTGTCCGCTTCGCACATGCACAGTGTACTTCGCACATGCTTTGTGCGTGCTTTGCACATGCGCAGTGCTTAAAAAAGCTTCTGCGCATGCGCAGAAGCAAAAAACAAAATGGGGACGCCTATGGCGCTGCCGAAAGAACCGGTTCGTGGGCGTTCTAGTGACCCAGGCCACCAAGTTACTACCGGTTCTAAAGAACCAGTCCGAACCGGGAGGAACCCACCTCTGGTGATGATTTAACTCTCTGGAGAAAGCTCTAATGCTGGCAAAAGTGGAAGGACAGAGAAGATAAGGATGACCAGCAGCAAGGTAGATGACCTCAGTTATAGTCGTGATGAGTACACTGTTGGAAGACCTAAAAGACCAGGTGATGGATGCATTGTCATGGAGACAAGGGAACTGAAAACAATTTGATGGCACATAATCACCTAATCAATCAATCCCGAAGGCTCTGAGCTGCTAACAGTCAAAACCATCTTCAAAAGAAACTCTCCAACGATAAATTATCTGCCCAAAGCAATGATTTAAAAAGAAAAAAAATCTCAACAGCCATGTAAAGGACAAAGCTGGAGGAGGAACCCTGGAAGGAAAGGCAGTCACTGTCATCTCATTTAAGACTTTTGGTAAAGAACTACCATCGATTTTCTTCACTCTTTGCCATCAGCTAGTGTTATCTGCAAGCCGGATATGATGGCCTTAGTAAAGAACCGAATAAGCTCTTTGGTGATGGAAGCAAGAGAAGAAAGAATAGCAAATGGGTAGGTTGGAACAAGGTTATGGAGCTGAAGTTCTATTGTATAAACATTCCAGGAAGCTACATTTAAGCAAAATCCATAAATGGGACTCACTCTTTTGCTATTCCAACTATAAATGAACTACTTTGAATAAATCTCCTTGGCCTCCCATCGTCCACACATTTTTCTTCCTTTCTCAATAATTAATAGTTGTACATGAAAATGTCACAAGAGCTTCCTGCACGTATCTCTTATTCTTGTTTCCCTTCATAGCCTTGTTTGCCCTCTCACAATCCAAGTTCAATGGGACTCAACGAAATGAAAGACTTGCTTCAAAACAGACAGGAGCAGAACTGCAGTGTCAGAATAGGTTCTATCAAAACAAAGATACCCCGTTTAAGATAGTTGTACTTTTCTTGCATACATGATGATAGAGTTACACACATGGGTAGCTTTGGGGAAGTGGGGGCGGGGGTGATCTGATCAAAAGCTTTTGCAGAACATCATTAAAGTATTAAAACTCCAAAGAACAAGCTTGTTCATCAGAAAAATGAACCGAAATACAATACCCGTTGCCTTCTGTAGCTTACTATTTTTTTCCTACTTCCCTTTTTTTAAAGACAAAGAAAAGTTAATTCCAACATGCTTGAAGAAGACCAGATTAATATTAGCCCATAAAAATATATCTCTGTGTTGCTGCAAATGGCCCGAGAGGCAACCAATTGCTGAACTTTGTTAAATTGCACTTACCTGAACCATGAGCACAAAAAAGGAGGGGCAGTTTAATGACATCTAAGAACCTCATCACCACAGCCGGTCGTCCTGCTGGATGTTTTGGATGTTTATAGATAACCCACTTCCATCGAAAACACAAAAATAATTCTAAACCATAACAGCTGGCAGGCTAGTTGCAGGGAGAAGAGATTTAAGCCTTATCTTGCACCACTGTGAAGCTTTTTAGAGTACACTTCATTGATTTTCAGTCAGCTGTCAGAAGCTACACGCAAGAATCGTACGAAAGGAAATAACCCCTGGGTCCTAAATTCTGCCTTGTTGTTTGGGCAATAACTGGGATTCTTCTGAAAGCCAAAGTTAAGCAAATTCAAATAATAACCTTAGGCAACGGCAATCAAATGGGTGCTTGGTTTGAATTATCCTCTGTATGCTAAAAAATAAAGGGTGAAAAATCTAGATGGCCTGTAGATAGTGGGAAGGAGGGTGCCACGAGTTGGTGACGGGGTCGTAGGACTCAACGGTGGCCAAGTCAGATGTTCCATCGTAGCTGGAGAGGGAGAGGGAGGGAGAGATGGAGGGAGAGAGGGAGGGAGGGAGGGAGGGAGAGAGAAAGGGGGGGGTTGTACACCTGCTGACATCTAATGGTCATCCAGATTTTTGCAGCCCATTTATGGAAGCCACAGAGCAGCAGTTCCCAACCTGTTCAGCTTATTGACCTCTTCAAAAAGTTTCAGATTGTTCATCAACTCCCAAACATTTATTATATGAATATAATTTAATAAATACTACTTTAACTAATAGTACTATGAATGATGATGATGATGATGTTAATAATTAATAACAATAACAATAATAAACCAAAGCACAGAAAGATTGCTGCAGGATGTGAAAATGGAGAACATTATAAAAACAACAGAAAAAAAGGCAGATAGTTGGATGACAGATTAAATGGATGGAAAACCAAAGCTCTGCATGGACAGCACTTGAAAAACATTGAAGGAAAATGTGATAACAACTTGACATGGGCATGGCTTAAGAGAGGAACCATCAAGAAAGAAACGGAAGGATTAATACTTGCTGCTCAAGAACAAGCACTACAAACTAATCCCATGAAAGCAAAGATACAACGACTTTGCAACAACAAAGTTGAAACTGTTTCACCCTTAATATGTGAGTGCAGCAAAATCGCGCAAACTGATTACAAAACTAGACATGATCGAGTTGCTAAATTAGTCCACTGGTCATTATGTAAAAAATATGACATACCTGTATCCGAAAAGTCATGGGAGCACACAGTGGAAAAAATTACTGAAAATAAAACAGTGAAGATCTCGTGGGACGTTCGAATACAGACAGATCGTCATTTGGAACACAACACGCCAGATATCACGGTTGTCGAGGGCCAAAGCATACAGATTATTGATATCGCTGTACCAGGAGATGCCAGAGTCAAAAAAAAAAAAGAACTGGAAAAAATTACAAAATATCACAACCTGGCCATCGAAATTACACGGCTATGGATGAAACATGTAACAGTGATACCCATTGTCATCGGGGCACTTGGTACCATGTCCAAGAATTTCACAAAACACATCAAGAAATTGCAGCTTCCTGCAATAACATCAGCAGAACTGCAAAAAACTGTGCTACTCGGAACATCATATATTTTAAGAAGATACTTGGTTGATACCTAGGACGCTGGCAGCAACCCGTATCAACCATTAGCACCAATCAATGGTATTTGTGACACATTTTTAAATGTTCAGTTGACTGAGTTTCATGTTTAATGAATAAAAGAGATAATAATAAAAATAAAAATAAAAACAAAAATAAATAAATAAATAAATAAATAAATAAATAATAACACCCCAGACTTAACAATTGTCGGTAAGAAAGACAAAGAAGTCTAGATAGTGGATGTGGCTGTACCTTGAGCAGAATAGAAGAGAAAGAACTGGAGAAGATAACAAAATACAAAGACCTGCAAATAGAAATAGAATGACTGTAGCAAAAGAAAGCAAAGGTACTACCAATAGTCCTAGGCGCTTTGGATGCAACACTTGAATACCATTGGCATTGACAAATTCACCATCAGTCAATTGCAAAAGGCAACTTTATTCAGGATCGCTTACATTCTGCAACAATACCTCTAACACCATCAAACATCAACATCTGCCTATCCTGGGTCTTTAGGAAGGACTTGATAGATGGATAAAAATACCAAATCCAGTTGGAACATCTGGCTGACTGTGCAATGAATCAATATAGCAATAGCACTTAGACTTTTATACCGGTTCATAGTGCTTTACAGCCCCCTCTAAGCAGTTTACAGAGACAGCATATTGCCCCCAACAATTTGGGTCCTCACTTTACCCACCTCAGAAGGATGGAAGGCTGAGTCAACCTTGAGCCTGGTGAGATTTGAACTGCCAAATTGCAGTCAACTGGCAGTCAGCAGAAGTAGCCTGCAATACTGAATTCTAACCACTGCGCCACCATGGCTCAAAATAATAATCTGACTGTTCCAGGTCACTGTGAAGAACTCGATAGGTAGTTAAAAATGCCAAAACCAATCTAAACATCTGGCTGACTGTGCATAATAATGTCAACTCAAGGCCACACTCACTGCAATCAACCCTATCTCACAACTAGCCATCTACCTTCAGGAATAGGGACTGGTGTGCAGCTCTTCAGAGACCCCAAAAGATTACATGACCTCAAACAACCCCCCAGCCCCTTTTGACCCCCAGCCATTTATTGGCCCCTTAAATAGTCCCATCAACCATTGAGGGTTGATATTGACCACTTTGGGAAATCCTGCCATAGAAGAACATAAACATTCGGAGCTATCTGCATTTGATGGTATTGAATAACCTCTAATGAGATCTTGTGGGGACCTCCTCAGAGGCGGAACCCCCCCCCCAGAGTTTGGCATAATATAAATCTTGCAAAAGAGCTGAATTGCCAGACCCTCACGAGGATGTTTACAAGGAAGTCCTCAGAAGGGTCAAGAGCAGAGGTGGGTTCCTCCCGATTCGGACTGGTTTGCCCGAACTGGTAGCAACCCGCTGGTGACATCACGGTGATGTCACGGAGCCGGTTCTGTCGGTGCCGATCCGTGGACGCCGCCATCTTTTGTTTGGATTTTTTTTTTTTGAAAAAAAAATTGGATTTTTTTTAAATTTTTTTTTTCTTCTGCGCATGCCGAGTTTCCGGTACTGCGCATGCGTCGCCATCTTGTTTTTGGCTTGGGGGGGGATTTTTTATTTATTTTTCAGCACTGCGCATGTGCGTGCGCACGAAGCACGCGTGTGCCCATGAGGCGTGTCCACGCGGCGCGGGAGGAAGCAAACTGGCAGTGAGGTAAGTTAGAACCCACCCCTGGTCAAGACTTCTTGGTTTATTATTTATTTATTAAATTTATTTGCCATCTACTATCAAAGCAACTCTGGGTGGCTTACAGCATTAAAATATTAAAATCCTAGCAGATAAATATTTTTAAAATAATAAAAAAATAGAAATCACAGTCAAAATAAAATTACAGTTAAAAGATGGGGAGAGAGGGAACAGGAAGTGGGGGAGATTGCCTCTTAATTCATCAACCACCTCTAGTCTGATGCTCCCTCATTGGGGACCCAAGCCATCTGGCAGAACCAGGTCTTCAGGCTCTCGCAGAAGGTCGGAAGGATGGGAGCCAGGGGTGGGTTCCAACTTACCTCGCTGCCGGTTCGCTCCCTCCTGCACCGCGTGGGCGCACCTCATGTGCAGTAACAAAAAATCTGATTTTTTTTTTTAAAAAAACAAAGGCGGAAAAAAGATGGCAACCGCATGCACAGTGCCGGAAGTCGGCTTCTGCACATGCTCAGAAGGAAAAATTATTAAAAAAAATTATAAAAAATTCAAAAAAAATTCAAAAAAAAGATGGCGGCCCCCACGGACCGGCACCGACCGATCCGGTTCGGTGACATCATCGTGACATCAGCAGCGGGCCGCTACTGGTTCAGGAGAACCGGTCCGAACCGGGAGGAACCCACCCTTGATGGGAGCCAATCTCACCTCGGTTTCTAAATATGCCAGGTATATACAGTATATCAGAGCATCATTGCCAGAATTGACAGAGAAACCTATGAACTGGTTCCTAAAATTCTATTCAATTTCCTTTTTACTTTTATTGTAAATGTTATAAGGTCATCTTAACTTACAACCATTCAAAGTGAAAAATGTTACTTACAACCAGTTCTCACACAACCAACACAGCATCCCCACAATCGTGTGATCCAAATTTAATTGCTTGGCACCCAACATGTATTTACAATAGTTGCATTGTCCTAGGGTCATGTGATCACCATTTGTGACCTTCCCAGCCAACTTCTGGTAAGCAAAGTCAATGTGGGAAGACCTCATGGTTCACTTAACAATTGCAGTGATTCTTTTAACCAAGGCAAAAAAGGTTGTAAAATTGAGTGTGACTCACTTAACAACCACCTTTCTGAACAACAGAAATTCTGGTCTTAGCTGTGGTCGTAAGTCAAGGACTACCTGTAAATCTTAATATGTTGTATTATATCAATGCAGATTTCATTACAAATATATTTATTTTTTAAATTAACTTTATATGCGGCCCATCTCAGTGTTGCAGTGACTCTGGGTGGCTTATAAAATGATATATATTTATGTAATGTGAATATATATATATCGTGTTTCCCCGAAAATAAGACCCTGTCTTATATTTTTTTGAACCCTGAAATAAGCCCTTGGCCTTATTGCCATGCACTCAAAAGCCCGATTGGGCTTATTATCAGGGGATGTCTTATTTGGGGGGAAACAAGCAAAAAATTATTGAACTTTACAGTCAAAATTGAGTATAATATTTTAAAAAAGGATAACTGCATTTCATATTAGACTAGTAGTTATGTGACAACTGTTTTGGTCAGAAATGAATTACCGGTAGTTAATATTAAGATCTCCAGTCTGTTATTACAGACTGTATATATTTAATTATACATCAATATTTAACATTTCTCAGATGAAAACAGGGATATAATTGTAACCTGTGTATAAGTATCACTCCCAATCCAATATATGAGCCCCTGTTATATATCAGCTGTATTTGTTTATTTTGCAATGCCTAAAGAGTAGATTTTTGAAGAAAAAAACTGTCCTGTATCATTGAACCTAGTTTTGGTTCAAAATATTTGAACCAAAAGTTCAAAATCCATCTCAGCAGCTGCACCCTGTTAAAAACAAGAAGCTATGAAAAAGGACGTATTTCCTACATGCACTTACACACATGGGCACAGAAAAATAATATATACATTTATTCAATTTACTTGTTGCAACTTTATATATAAACTTCTCAGATGTCAATTTCACTGAGTTCAGCCCAATAGGACTTACACTCAAGCCCAGAGGATTGTAGCTTTAAAAGCCTCTGAGAAAACTCTTTGCAAAAAACCACAATTTGAACAAACAACATCCTCAGGAGGCAAAAACAGCATCAGGGACGGGAAAATAAGGACAGCTGCAGAATATGAAAAAGCTGTCTAGAGAAACCAGGAACTGTAATATAACTGCCTATAGCAATGTGAGAAATAGGAGAGAACAGTCTACAAACTAGTAAATAAGACGCTGATTGGGAAGCATGCAAATATGTGATAATAAATAAACAAATATATAACTATGTAGTCAATGGGAGTAAAAAAACAAAACAAACACTACGCACATAATAAGTCATATTACCAAAGACGGTTTCCTTGTGTCTGATGGTTTCCTTGTGCGTAAAATTAAAAAAAGGTCAAACAATCACAATTTAGCTCCTTTAATCAAGGAAGGTCCCTCTTCGGATATACATCATAAATAGAATCCAATTATAATCTGTTGTTGTTGTTGCTTGTTGGTTTGCTAATTAATATTTTATTGTACATATTGTTAAGCAAGTAAGGAAATAAACACACACACTGGGGGAATTTACAAAACTAAATAGAAAAGAGAGGAAAGGGAAAGGAAAAGGAAAAGAGAAAAAGAAGGCAGGAAGTTATCCAGGAAACTCTGTCCAGACCAGTAGACTCACAAGCCAATTCAATATACCACAGTTGAGACTGGCAACTTGGTCATTAAGCAAAGTGGTTGTTAAATGAACCGGTGACCATGTTTATGAACTTATTTCAGCTTTCCTTTGCTTTACAGACCTGCAAAATCTGTAAATGCGAGGATGGGTCATAAAGTTAATATATTTTTTTTATCACTGTCACAATTGCAAATGGTTGCTGTCCTAGAAAGTGGCTAAAATAAGGATTATCCGTAACTTGCAAGCTGTTGTAACTTCTGCAGGGTATCAGCTGGGCAAAAAGTGATGTCAGGATTTGAAATTACAGCATCAATACACATAGTTCTCAGAAGCAAATCAGGAAGGAACTACGTAAGGACAAAGAAGCCATAGAGGGGAAGTCAATAACTATTTCTTAACAGCAGTCAAAGATAATGTATTATAGCATGTTAAAGTCAGTAGTGGGTTCCAAAACCCTTTACTACCGGTTCGCGCTCGCACTCACATGCACGCGTGATGCCTCTGCGCATGCGCAGAAGTGTCCCGGGTGGGAGGGAGTCTCCCGCCGCCGCCGCTACTGGTTCTAAGAACCGGTCCGAACCGGGAGCAACCCACCGCTGGTTAAAGTCCACCATGCCGTATTGTTAGTTTCATCACTGATAAAACAAATTGTGCTAGAGTTTCGTAATCATCATTTTAACCTCTGGCTGAGTTAGGACATTTTTCAATTAGAGAACTGAAAAAGAAACGCTGTGTCATAGCAATTCAAGGAGAAAAATCAGGTTTTATTCCAATTTCTAGAAATGTTTGAGAGCATTTAAAAATGTTTGAAGTTCGATAGGCCTTGGATTTCCAGCCTAAAGCTATAAAATAGTCTTGCAAAAGACGCAGCCTTTTGTTCTGAGTTTCTGTTTGGTGGCCTTGTGCAAAACTGCTGAAACCCAGATCTATTGTCTCTCCTTACAGAATGAAATGCCAGGAATATCAGCCCGTTTTCCTGGCAAATGAATCTTTTACCTGTCACTGACATTAAAGTATATCCTTAAAAGTTATGTCAGAGACACTTTTTCAAGACATCCCAGTTTTGCTGGGATAGACCCGGTTTGGGAGACACACCTTTCCAAACCAGGAACATGTTCTGGCTTCCATGAGTTTGTCCTGGTCAGCCAGCCAGCCACAGCCACAGTGTGAGGCTAATGGCTGGCTGGCTGTAGTGCAGGACATCACTTCTATGTTTGCATCTCATTGTAACTGTGCATATGCTTGAATGCAGCTACATATCTGGACTGCAAAACCCCAGATGGCCACTGGATTGCAGGAAAGAGCAAAAACTCCTAATGATTCACTGCCATCTGGATTTACCTGGAATTTTTGCAACACAGATATGGCAACCCGAAATCTTGCATATTTGAACTAGAGCAGGCAAGTGTCAGTATGGGTAACAATAGTCATAGAAATGGAACCAGCTAACCAGGTTTATTGGATTTTCATTCATTCTACAAATTTGCAAATACTTTTAGAAGACGGAAATGGAGAAGATCTAATCTACCATTTGCCAAGCACCCAAAATTTGATCACATGATCATGGGGATGCTCCAACAGCCCTAAGTGTGAAAAACAGTCGTAAGTCACTTTTTTCAGTGCCATTGTAATTTTCAACAGTCACTAAATGAATGGTTGTGAGTCGAGGACTATCTATAATCCGATTTCAGGCTATCTGCTTTTGAAATTGCCAAAACTAGGGAATGGGAAAACTTGACTTTAAAAAGCCATGCTGATGCTTACAGTTACTTCTATCTCCACTGTAGCTGAAGTGGGAAGTAAACTACTTATGTTTCCCAGAAGCATAGTATCCCAAAATGTCTTGCCCTGTCAACTTCAACCCATCCATACCAGAGTTGGGTTCCTCCCAGTTCGGACCGGTTCGCCCGAACCAGTAGCGACCCGCTGGTGACGTCACAATGACGTCACGGATCCGGTTCGGTCGGTGCCGATCCGTCGGCGCCGCCATCTTTTTTTGAATTTTTTTTTGAATTTTTTTCTTCTTCTTCTGTGCATGCGCAGAAGCCGAGTTTCCAGCACTGTGCATGCATCGCCATCTTGTTTTTGGCTCTTTTTTTAAAAAACATTTTTTCACTGCACATGCAAAAAAGGTGCGCCCACGTGGCGCAGGAGGAAGCGAACCGGCAGAGGTAAGTTAGAACCCACCCCTGATCCATACATTATTTTACTTGACATCACCTAGCTATTGTTATCTTGTTTTCTACCAAAGAGACAGTGCGTAACAAATTGTACCTAATGTAAAGATCCGTAGTTGTCATATATGAGAATTCTATTCCCTGTTAATATTACTTCTTTTAATATATGTGTAGTTCTGGACTGCAGGTTCCATAATTCTGTGTCCTCACAGCAACTGCAAGAGTGATCTAACAGCCGGCACCAGTCATACCTTCTTCAATGTACCATTTCTTTTACTTGGCCAAACCTCCTCTCTCACATTTATATATGTTCCCTCTCCCATTTAATTCTTCTCTGAGTATACTCGACATTGTAGCATAAACTTCCAATCCAATCCAAAATCTATCTTAAATATGGAACCTAGTTGTCAGAGGTGGGCTCCTCCCGGTTCAGACCGGATCGCCTGAACTGGTAGCGACCCGCTGGTGACGTCACAGTGACATCACAGATCCGGTTCGGTCAGTGCCGGTCCGTGGCGCCGCCATCTGTTTTTTTGAAATTTTTTTTGGATTTTTTTGGGGGGGGGGATTTTTTTCCAGGTTTTTTTTTTCTTCTGCGCATGCGCAGAAGCCGAATTTCCAGCACTGCGCATGTGTCGCCATCTTGTTTTCAGCTTTTTTGGGGGGGGGATTTTTTTTCTGATTTTTTGGTATTGCGCCTGTGTGCGTGCGCGAAGCTCGCGCACGCCCACAAGGCGCACCCACGCGGTGCGGGAGGAAGCGAACCGGCAGCGAGGTAATTTAGAACCCACCCCTGCTAGTTGTGTGTATTTGCGTGTGCTGCAGGCAGAGAATTCTTTTTCAGAAGCTTAAAAGTTAAGCCAAGCCATTGATAGAAAAAGAAAATAGAGACATCTAGTGGAGGTTAGATGACTTTGTAGAATCACTTTGTGTTGACAAGATCCCAGACATCCACTGCAGATTTCTGCAGTTCCTATCTTATATGGAAGGCTTAGAATCATAGAACGTCAGTGTGGAAGGGACATTTGAAGTCATCAGTTCAGTCCTTTGTTCAGTGCAGGAATCTGCACTGGAGGGAATGAGACGACAACAACTGATCATCATTTAAGCTGAGGAGGAAGCATGGAGAAGGAAGAATTTTATAGCATGTTTGGGCTACAAAAATCCAGATGCCCAATAGAATGGCAGCAAAGAACTACAGAAAACTCCAACTCTTCCCTGCCATCTAGTGGTCATCCAAATTTTTACAGCTCTGATATGATAGGCTTGATTTTCTGTCGCTTCTTTCTTCTAACCCAGGGGTCCCTAAACTTGGCAACTTTAAGACTTGTGGACTTCAACTCCCAGAATTCTCCAGCCAGCTTTACCATCCTTTCTTCCAAGGTCACGTTGTCTCAATTTCAGCAATAGCTGAAATAGAGACTGGTGAGAAGGCAGAAGGGGATATCCAAATTCATACTCCGTTCTCCTATTGATGCTAGGAAGCTCTTTTAGGGCTCTGTAGAATTGCAGTCTTAGCGTCTGTACTTGAATAAAAATATAAACCAAAAGCGCCTAAGTTCAAAACAGTTTCATAAGGATAATCATAATGTATGAATGGACAAATGCTTTAGGAATTTATGAACTAGTTAAACACATGGCAAGAAAGACAGACCTTTTCTGTAGCACATGTATAGTCCACAATTTACAACTATTCATTTAGAGACCATTCAAAGTTACAACGGCACTGAAAAAAGTGACTTATGACCATTTTTCACACTTACGACCTTTGCAGCATCCCCACAGTCACGTGATCAAAATTTGGATGCTTGGCAACTGGTTCATATTTGTGATGATTACAATATTCCGGGGTCATGTGATCACCTTTTGTGACCTTCTGACAAGCAAAGCCAATGGGAAAGCCAGATTCACTTAGCAACCATGTTACTAACTTAACAACTGCAGTGATTTAACTGTGATTAACAACTGTGGCAAAAAAGATCATAAAATGAGACAAAACTCACATGAACAAATGTCTCACTTAGCAACATAAAATTTTGGCTCAATGGTTGTTGTAAGTCAAGGACTACATGTACATGATAGAATATCATAATTTTGTATTTATTTATTTATTTTGTCATGTTTATGTAGTGTATATTAGTGGTGGTAACCCTTTGAGAGCTGTACGCAATGAAATTTCATTTTAATGTATGCTGATTAGTGTACATTCAAAGTGGCAATAAAGTTATTCTTAGTCTAAGTCTAATATTTAGGTTTACTGCCATGTAATATGTCAGAAAGTAAACACATTTGTAACAATTAGGCAATGCCCATTATGTCTTTTTCTGATCTGATTTTACCATAGTTTTATGTCTGGATAATGTCCTTTTCTTTCTTCCATTTTAGGAGAAGAAAGAAAAAAGTCCGTGGACACTCATTTCTAGGTGTGGAGTGACTGCAAATAACTAATTCATTTTTTTAATCACAGCCGAATCTATGAAGAGTTTCTCAAAGAGATGTTTACTAAAGTGACTTTTGTATTTTCTTTCCAGTTACTTAAAGGCCATTTTTCCTTGCTGCGTATTCACGTGAATAAGGATCTGAGACGCTCCTGAAGCACTGGCATTTCTCATAGTGTATACTGCTTGAACGCCACTGCTCAAGTCTCTTTGAAATCCTTGGATTACCGCATGAGGGGATTTTACCTCCACAGATATGTTGGGCATCGGGGAAGAAACTGGCAAACCTTTCACCACTGCACGTATATTAATATTTCGAACCCGTGGTGCTTTGCTCAGTAACAAAACGTCCGAGTTCCCCAAAATGTGCTGGATTTCTTCTTCTGGAAAAGTACATCCTAATTTTAGGTTTTTCCACATTGTTTGCTCTACGGCAACATTCGGCAGGAAAGGGTATCCGTTGACTTGGACAAAAGGCCTTCTTTTCTGACGGTTTTGGTAAGCCCGCCAGGCTGCTTGAATGGTAACGGCAGCCTCTTGGTACCTTTGCTTCTCTAATGCCAGTGGCAAAGACATTGAAGGAAACCCTGTCTTGCTGGCTGGAAGGATAGATGCCCTTACAAAGGGCTCTTTGTGATTCAAAGGGGGATAGTTCTCTATCACCATTTTTGGATAGTATTTTGGCTTGTGACTTGGGAGGCAGGTACACTCCCTTTCAGCAGGCCTTCCAGAATCTACACCACGCTGTGGATGGCAGATGGGGAATGTTGGGAAAGAGCGGTTCTGTTTTCTGGGCCTAGTTTTCTTTTGTTCTTCAGCCCAGCCGTAGGAGGAACACAATCCCAGAGGCAGCTCCTTTCGGATCAAGTATCCTCGGAATATCGCCTGAATCTTGGTGGCAGCCTTACTCATCCTCTCCATGTTTTGTCTGTCATGAGAACCCTTCCAAGCTGACTGTACGATGGTGGCTGCCTTGTTTTCTTGCCCAGACTGTTGGCGCGTCTTTCGCTGAGGCGCTGGGGCAAAGGCTAGAACTTCATCTGTGTTCATATTGCTAGTGCTTTGAGCTTTGGATGGATCCTGCCATTTATGAACAAAGCCCAACACTCTTGCAGGGTGATGCTTAAGTTTTCCTGAAACCCTGGCCTCCTGGTCTGGCTTACATGAGCACGCTGATGTGGGAAAGTAGGCAGGTGTCTCTCTATCATTCATATACTCAATGGTATCACTTATAGAAACTCTAGCTTTTTTATGGGAAACATGTTTGGTTCTACTATCCTGAGACAAAACATCAGAGCCATCACTTAATGAATCCATATTCCAACAAAACTGTTCTGTCGGCTATATTGATGCTTTCTTTATTTTTTTTTACTGTAAAGAATCCAGGACAAAGAAGCTAAACCATGAGAACTCTCCTCCACACTTCCTTCGAAGGCTATTTCAATTGGGGAAAGGAAAAAAAAAAGAATCACTATATTCTCTTCTGCAAAACCAAACTTTTCTATTAACATCAATATTCTCCAGCTTGATGAGGTGACAAGGCTACAAATATTACTGGCTAAACTGTTTTGTCATTTAATTAGTAGAAATCTATTTTAATTGGTGCAAGCCAATTTTAACCAGAGATGCAGCTAGGGAAGGATATATTTGATTTGGAGGGGAAAGTACTTTTTTCCCCTTGTTTGTCTTATGAAAGTTAATAGAAAATGAAGAAAATCAACCATAAGGATCACACTGTGCTAAGCTGTGATATATATATATATATATATATATATGTGTGTGTGTGTGTGTGTGTGTGTGTGTGTGTGTGTGTGTGTGTGTATATGTATGTATAGATATATATATATATATATTTGTTTTTTGAGGTTTTCACGGGTATTTGTATGTAGGTCTGCTCCTAGGAGCACGAGGCTGAAGACACAAGCCTGATAACCAGCCTGATGATGACAAATGAGACTTCGTCGAAACGTCGCAACGACATCTCCAACTTCCCGTGGGAGAAAACCCGAATAACCG